>VZRV01003663.1:296194-356305 GCA_013398115.1 Falcunculus frontatus
TCTGTTGCAATCTCACTATATTCCTTTAATCATCCTTTATTTTTTGTATGCCCTTTCTTTCTTCCTTCCTTCCTTCCTTCCTTCCTTCCTTCCTTCCTTCCTTGTTGACATTGTTTATCTTTTGATGTGCAGATTCACTGGTAACTAATAAAATACAGCTGGTTCTAATTTTTGCTGCTAAGGGCTGTTTTGTGAGGTATTTAACTAGCAGTAGGATAACTGGGGAGTAATAAATGAATCCTTTGGGCAGTTATACTTAGTTCATAGAATCATAGAATTGTTTGGATTGGAAGGAATCTTATTTACCAACAATTTAGTCTCTTCAGTTTAGACAAGTCACACAACTAGATTTTTATGTCTTTTTTTTGTTTTTTTTTTGGTAACTAAATAGTATTTTCTTGATACATTCACTGACGTTGTTTGGCAGTCACCTCTTATTTTTCCCCGTAGGCACAATCTGTCTTTGTTAGGAAACACTGTTACCACTGGCAAAGGCAGTGATGTCTTCAGGCAATCTGCACATAGTCCCTACATGTCCCCACTGGAGCACAACTAAAGATACCAGCATATTTGTCTTCCAATTTGTAAAAGTTTCCCCAAACATTTTCCCTTCCAACAGCAGGTTTATGATTGCAAATGCTTAGACTATACATATTATTTTAACAAGGTAACTTTGGAAAACTTGTGATTTATCCTTGTTTTCCTTCAAGAGCGGGCGTGCAGAGTTCCACACTCAAAGATGAAAACTCTTGGCTCCCAGAAGCCAAAAAGCAAAGGAAGACTCAAGTGCTGCAGCTCCATCTTAATGTGTAAGCAGCTGAAAATAATACCTCTTACATTTTCTTTGGCAACAGGACTTATAGGCAATATCTATCCTTCTTTTTAAATTTTCTGTAAACCAACTAGTGCAAGATCACAGTAAACAGCTGTAATACCGACTCTAGTTTGTAGTGCTGTAGCTGGCTC
Source organism: Falcunculus frontatus (assembly GCA_013398115.1). Taxonomy (NCBI): domain Eukaryota; kingdom Metazoa; phylum Chordata; class Aves; order Passeriformes; genus Falcunculus; species Falcunculus frontatus. The sequence continues at coordinate 297,161 of VZRV01003663.1, forward strand.
CATCTCCAACAGAGCAGCTTTGAAATGCTGATAAATTAATCCATGAGCTGTTATGCTCTCTTCTGCATAGTGGTGGATTTTGCAGCTAGTGTTTCTCCTTTTATGTAATCTGACCCTATCCTGGTCCCACTCAATGCTCCTCACCATCAGCCAAGGCATTAATCTTGAGAGTATGTCCTAAATCAATTCCTGGAAAGGCAATGAAGTAGGTATCAGTGATATTTTTCAGTTCAACCAATACATGCCATAAAGATTACATTTGTACAAGGCACAAGACAAAGATACACTTGTCATCTAATGCATTTTTGGATCAAAAAATTTCCAAGAAAAATAATAGATGACATCTTGAGGTTTTAGGAGCATGAGTTCAGCCCAAACAGTAGGTCCAAGCTGAGCTCCCTGAAATCAGTGAAAATACAAGGAATGAGAGAGACTCAGCATGAATATTTCCAGACGGGAATGCAAACTACCTCCAGACATCCTGCAACTGATAATTTCTACTTGTGGCAGTGACACATAGCACAGTTCCATGGCCTTTGGGGGTTGTGTTTATCCAGTGATGAGCACTTGGAGTACCTCTCCTGAAAGAGACACTCCAGGACTGATTTCCAAGAGGTGAAGTAGCAGTCTGTCCCACTGGAGGGCATTAGGAGGAAAGAGCAGCAGCAGGTGGGAATAGAAGCAGTAACCCAAGCAACTCCAATAGAGAAGAATAGAATTAGAAAATACCTGTGAATTGGGTCCTCGAATATAGATAATTAATAGCTGAAGAATGGCTCCTTAAACCAGGGCCTTCATTTCCCGAGCCCACAAAATGAACTCTCTAAAGTGATCTCTGAACCTCTTGCAATAGTTTTGATGTTTGCAGTAACTGGAAAATCATTTTACTGATTGCTGCTCCACATATCTGGCACCTTTGCAGTAAGTTTTATTCAAATCAAGAAGATAATGATTGGATGCATTCTTATCTAACTGTTAAGTGATTAAGTGAACTTCATGGACACCTTTCTTTTCTCCTTTTCCAGAAAAAGTAAAAAACCTCTAACAGCCTCAAAAAAGCTGGGCTTTTTTTCCAGCTGTCATCACTCACGGAGAGTGCAGGCCAGCACAGAGGGCAGAAGGAGTGTTAACATCTTGTGCTGCAGACCAGCCAACTAGGGCTGGAGCTTGACAGGGGCCCAGCAACCCTTCCCAGCACAGCCACACAGCACTGCCAGGGAAAAGGTCAAGGTCAGTTGTGGAGGGTCTAGCAGTGGTTTCTACACTGCTTCCTAAGTGCTCCTCCACACTGTCTGCACACAACGTCCCAGCCCAGTCAGCCAGGGTGTCCTCTGCCAGAGGACTGAATCCTCTCAGGAGGCTGCAGGATAAGCACCAGTGCTTATCTGCTCATCCACGCCAAGACTCAGGCATTCGTGTGCGCACACAGAAGTGTCAGGTTGGGCTGAAGGCTCTGAACTAGTGCTTATATCAGAGTTCTGGCACACGTGGTAGGATTTGAGACTCAGGTACCCAAACCTTTGCTCCTCGCTGGGATCCTGAAGAGTCTGCGGGCTTAAAGTGGCTTCGCAGCCTGTGATTTGCTCACAAGCCATGCAAGGCCTCAGAGGCTAAATTCCAGGCATCCTGTGAGATCTATCCTAGTTGGAACACAGGCCAGCTGGGCCATCCTTTGCCACTGACTGGAGCGAGGTCTAGGCATCTCTTAAAATTGATCTCGGTCCTTATTCGGGGAAGCCTTCCTTTCATTTCACGTTTTTCGTATCTGAGTAAGGGCAAAAAACCCCCAAAACAAAGCCCAAATAAAGATTGAGTTCATTAACTACTAATGCTATTCATTACTAGTATTTGTACAGTAGCATTTGGACACATGGAACTTCAATACAAATGAAAATATATTCCTCCTTCACATGTTTTATGAATTCATTTATATGCAACGTAGCTTGTCAAGAGATGGCAAACAAAAGACCTGGGAGGATGAGGATTTACTCTGGATAAGCTCATAGCTACAAATGATTTTAAATCATACTGGAATTAAGTAACTTAGTGCCACTAATGCCACTGGCACTGCTACTAGCCTTGACACTTAATCTAAAAGTCTCTTTTGATTTCTCAGAGGCTCCTAATGGTTAATTTTCTATTAATTTTCTTTTTTTAAATTTCTCCTTCTTTACGACTTGTCAGACAAAAAGGCTGATATGTGAAAGGATCTAATCTAGGCTAGGCTTAGGTTATGGCAGGCGAGGAGATGGAGGAACAAAATAGGAGCAGGGCAAAAAATATCTTGCAGTTTGTCTGAGCCACTAATATTTGCTAATTGCAATAAATATAGTACTGCACAGAAGCTCCTAATGAGCTTATATAAAGCATTTTAATGGGATGCTGTCAGGTTAAACATTGTGTTTAAAAATATAAATGTTCCTAATAATTCCAAATTAAACAAAATGAGGTTTGACTACCCAAATGATTTTTCCCTCTTCATGCCAGAGTCTGAACTGTATTTCACACAAATCAACCACTGAAAATAGGCAGGGCTTTATTCTGCTGCTCTCAGGCCGGAGCCCACCTAGATCACACAGGAGAGGACAGTGCAGGGATGTGCCAGGCAGTGCTGGAGATGCAGCTGCAGAGATCCCGAGGGGCCACGTTATGTCCCAGCTCACCAGGCTGCCTGGGAAGCTCTCGTTACCTTTGGCCCAGCCTTGGACTTTCAAGACAGCAACTCTGGGGCTTGCATGAGGGTTGTCACCCTGAGACAGCTGCTCTAGGGTTTGCAGGAGGATTTCCACCGCAGGATGGCAACTCTGGGGCTTGTAGGGGTATTTCTACCTGGGGACAACAGCTTTGGGGCTTGCAGGAGAGTTTCTCCACTGAACAACGGCATGTCTGGGTTTTCCTCCCAGCATGGCCTCTCTGGGGCTTGCAGGTGTTTCTTCCCTGAGCGTTAATGGGGCCATTGCAGGTCCACCAGGATCAGCCCAAGGGTCCTCACACAGCACTGGATGAAGCTACATTTTCTTCCTTTAGCACATGACTTAAATGTTTCCATGTTTAGATTACAGGCCTTTCAGGGCACAGTTCAAATCCAGAGCAGTGACTATGTTGAGCTTAACTGAAATTGAAAGAAAGAGCATGTGGAAACTTCTTAACAAAGAAGTTTTGTAAATAGTGTCTTGATACTATGGTGATGGGTCCTTAGAACTGCCGACTCCATTTTTCTTTCTATTCAATCCCTTATTTTTCTTCCAAACATTCAGATTTTAATCCTGTCTACATGGCAGTGTTGATTGTACATTTCTATGCATCTAACGAGTGCCAAGGAAATCAAACTTAGGGAATAGCAATGCTGAATCTACTTCTCAGCTGACTCTCTCACAGAAAGTGTTGGAGAGGGCCAAATGCCTTTCCCTGCCTTGATATTCTCCAGGGGCCTCTGGATGCAGTCATTTACTCTGGATTTGGGTAAACCATAAAGGATGGTCCAAATCTGAGAAGGGTGGGAGTGCAATGTCCAAACAAGAAAATCCACTCCCAGACCAAAAGGCTCGGCTAGGTTACATGTGGAAGCAACACCAAGGACATGCTTGAGGTCATGTCCTCTGCTGTTTCCATCATCTCCCTGCTGAAGGCTCCCCTTGGTGCTGGCTCTGCAGTCCTGCAGTGCACCCTCTCACAAGGATGAGCCTGAAGATGCTGCCTGCAGTAGGAAGAGCTGGACTGTGTTGGCAGCTTGAGCTTTGCCTGTGGATTACAGGGTGTCTGAATCCAAAAGCCCCTGGGCTTCAGGGCATGATCACTATGAGTCTGTTTGGGTAGGAGCAGCCAGCCTTGAGCATTTGATGCATCTGGGTGCATCTATTCACCCTTAGCAGAAAGTCACTGCAGCAAATATAGTGGGCTTCTGCATTTGCTGTCTCGCAAATTCTCCTCTCCCAGGTGGAAACATCCTCTGCTTCTTTTATATTGAAAAAGAAGAGAAAAGAAATGCTTCCAAATAACTCACAGTCTGGATGACTTCAACAGAAGCAAGAACAAACACTTGGAATGTGATAGAAGGATTACTGTCATCACATATCATGGTCTGCAGGACAAGCCTGATGTGCTGGGAGCTTTGTAAACATCTCAAACTACTTAGGGAATCTGCAACACAAGCTGCAATGTTTGAAAATGTATTTTTCCTAACCCATACATTTCCCAAATGAGTATGGACAAATTCAGGCATGGAAGAAATCCAGTGAACGTGGTAAACTACCATTAAAGAAGAGCAGAGGCAATTGTCTTGTGCTTCTCTCTCCCTCATGGAATGATGGAATAGTTCCTAAATTCCACGGGAGAGGAAAAAAGAAGAAAAAAGCCTGTGCAATGTTATAAGGATGAAAATTTGTTCTGATTTTCTCAGCCTCCAAGCCTGGGCACAAGTCTGTGTCTGCTCTATACTGCAGTCTCCTGGCCCGGCCGATTGAGCGACTGAGCGTGTTTTCTGTTTACTTCTTTTTCCAATCTCTTCCGTAAGCCAAAGATAAAGCCAGTACAGCTCCAGCTGTACTTTTGAACCCACATTTAAGTGTGGTGGAAATAAATCTTAATGAGATTGTCCAGCCCTATTACCTTAAGTAGTATACCTCAAATGAACCCTGCTAAAGGCTGTAATTCCCTTGTGAGACTTCAGTGACATGAGCAACTGGATCATATTTCACTATTGTAGTTTGTGTCATCATCAGATACTTGGTAGAATTCCGTGGTTATCGCATAAGAATTGGAGAAACACACTTTTATTAAAGATGTGAAAACAGTAGAAGATGCTTTCCTTTAATAAGTACAAAGAATTTCCTCACAATCTTCACTGCAAACAGAAAATTACTTTGCATTTCTGAGTATTCAGATGCAAAAACTTTACTCTCATAAATTCATACAATTGGTTTTTCAGTGCTTCCTATTTCCTCTCTAGATAAAATCAAGGTATTTTCACAAGACTTGCTGGTGGGCAGAGCAAGGAAGGCAGCAGCAGATGGGCAGGACTCGAAGAACCAAAGAAAGGCCAGAGGGGTCTCAGAGGAAGCGTCTCCAGGGAGCACCGCATTGTCGCAGAGACATCGCTTATTTGGGATCCCTTGAGATCCCCGTACGCAGATGAAGACAGACAATTTTGAAGAAGTGCTTGTCTTCGGTAACACATAAAAAAGAAAGAGGTGATCCTGAGTTTTTGGAAAATCACAGCAGTATCCCTCAGGGCACAGGGCATGTGACCTTCACATGAAGGGCATGTGGTGGTCTAGTAGGTAGCAAGAAGAAATCAGGTTTTCCAGTCCCAATCCACTTGGCTGTGCAGCAAATGGGATTTTTAGCTCACACTGTGCCCACAGCATTCAATGAGTAGCTCACAAAATGAATGTCCAGAGGAGAAGCATCTCCTCCTTGTCTAAATTTAGCATAAGGCCTTGAAAGTACAGACAAGGCAGCCAAACATCATCAGTAGCCAGAGAATTTAGACAAAAAAGATAACTCAGTTCTGCTAAGTGGTTTTTGGGAAATAATGGAAGGAAAAACAGGACTCTAACAACCTCTGACTGAACTAAAGTTAACCTCCATCTCTGGGCAGGAGCCTAGGGCTATCTCTGACTAGTCTGAGCTTGGTGAGTAATTAGCATTCCTGCTGATTTCTCACAACTTTTATAGATCTTTGATATTGGATCAACGCTGAAATTCGAATGCATGGGCTCATCAGATGCTATGAACTGCTGAGAGGACAGGTCTGGGACTCATTGCAAGTAACAAGTGATTTTGCACAGGAAAAAAAGACCGAGCCTGGAGAAGCTGTACTGGAGGGTGCCTGCATTCTCCAGGACTCTGCCTTGTGAGCAGGTTGGCCCGTGGCAAGGCGCTGTGTCAAGTAGTGGAAAATAAATTTGATCTCCCTGTGCTGGCTCTTTACTACAAACAGCTCCATTTGGGATTGTTCTGAGAACGCAGGCATTCCAGGTGGCAAAGATCAGCTGTTTGGGTGGGCTTGGGGCCGTGCTGGGATGGACTTTGGCTACAGCCTTGTCTCACTCTTTGTGTGACTCATTAAAACGTCCAGTTGCCTCCAATTCTCCACTGTCCCTCAAGGCAGCTTAATTAACAAGGCAGATTGTCAATTGAGCAATCATCTCAGAATAAGGAAATCTTTAAAGATTTGGCACCATTATCTAGGATAACCCAGATGCTGAACTTCATTAGGAAAAGGAAGCAAATGCACATGCTCAACTCTGAGGCACATTTCTGCGGGACAAAATAAAACCAGTTCAGTACAAAAAATTATTTTCTAATCCTGTATCATCCCCTTGGACAAAATGGAGATGTTCAGCTCCTGGCTACCTTTGTCTCATAGCCAGAGAGTAGTCAGTTTTCTCATGCATCTTGGGGTGCTCCTCTGCCTCCTTTCCTCTGCAGGGACACCTGACCTTGGGAATGAGGGACATGGCACAGGAGCACTGGTGCTGCCTCAGAAACTGGCTTTGTTCTTCTGAAAACCCAATGGATGAATGAAGCAGGGAGCTGGCAGAATGAAGCAGAGAGATACTCTTGGTCAGGATCTGATGATCTCTCTGCATCACCAAATCCCAAAATGGTGCTGAATCCCTGCTGCTGTTGGCTATGTTTTGATTGGCCTGAGCAGGGAAATTCCTACAGTAGGGAATGAGACTCACCATGTCTCAACAAAAATGTGTCATCTGGTCACTTTTCAGTGGTTTTCTCCTTCCAGTGTAGTGGGAAAAGAGTGAAGAGCTGTCTTCTTACTCCTCCCACTTTATAGGACATCAGAGTAGGCAGGGAATAGTAAAGGACAGCAAAAAGACTCTCCAGCTCCTTTGTGTGCCAGGATGTTCCCCAAAGATCTGGAGAAACCAAACAATTGTAGGAGAGGAGTTTGCTGAGAAAACAAACCCTCCTCCTGTGAAAAACTGTGAGCAGATCAAATGCTTTCCCTGGAGTTTTCAAAATTTTTCATTAAATGACTCAAAATGAAAACATGCAGAAATGTGGTCGGTGTTTAAAAAGACAGATTTTGTTAGAGAAATATTGTTCTCCGTCCTATATATGTGAGCACTGTATGCCTCAGCCTGCCATATCTCTTCCAGACATTGCATATTCTCTCTCACTTTCCCACATGATGCTTCTCCCTAAGCCTCGTATGTTTAAATACCTGACCAAAACTCTCCAGTGATATAACAAGCCCCATGTGTTGCTGTCCGAGTGAAAACAGACAGTGCATGGACATTTTGACAGCCACCAAAAACTCATGACCCAAGAAACCTGGCTTTAAGAGAAAAAAAAAATTAAAACAAGTCTTATGAGACTCGTGATAAACATCAAAGAGTTGGCAGCACTAAGAATAATCAAACAGTTTAGATGAGATTTCCCAGAGAAATTGTTTCCATTTCATCAATGCACTGTCTTGTTTTGAACAGTTATGCCTGAATATACCATTTGGAATTTGTGATGGATGCAGGAAATAATAGTTTCCTTCTCAAAATCCTTTCCACATGTGATCCATATACCTCCAGCACAAAGAGATTGTGATATCATGCCTAAGTCAGATGGATGCCAGAAGGCCAGCTGACTGTAATAGCAACAAGATGAACCTGGGAGCCTCTGATTTGGGATAAAGAGCTGTAGGAAGTGACAGATTTAGTGTCCCAGAGACAAGCTGCCTGTATCAGAGGTGTTTGGGTGTGAGGCTATTGACATTGCAGAGCATCTCCAAGCAATTGGTGAAATACCAAGTTATTATTATAGCAAGTATTCTTATTGCTAGAGATCTAGTTATGAGGTGTCAGAGTATTTTGTATTTTATGACATATGTGTTTCCAATATGTTGTTTATCATAATATCCCAGCTTTACCTGTTGAAGATATTGACCATGGTAAAGTATACCATTCCAGGAAGATCAAGGACAATTTCAGGTTAAGTTAGCTTGAAAAGTTCTGCTGGGAACTGGATTGCATCTGTGCTTCAGCTGCAGAGCAGCTCTTGAAGGGAGAAGCATTGGTCCATGGGGAAACTGTGGAAACCCAGGTTTTCCCAAATGGTCACTAATGGCATGCTCCTCATCTCCTCATACTGGACCAGAGACCACAAGTCTGATTTATGGGCGTGCCCAGTGCTCACAGCTGCCAGTGAAGTTTGAATATGTGAAATACAGTGGTGTGCTGGGTGCTCTGAAAGCAGAGCTCCTTGGCATCTCCGACTACACACCCACAGCACTGGCAACTGTTTTTGTCTTAATCTTGATGTGCCCCAGTCTCTCACATACAAACTCTGAGTAATTCTGCACACATGGCTCTCTGTGTGACTTATTGCTGAGTCATATCTAGTAATATTTCAGTAGGGGAAATACAAAACATTCACTAAGTTTTAATTAGTGCAAATATAAATACTTTTTTCTGAGCAATTGTGCTGGGACAAAGTATGACTAATGTCTGATGCTTCCCATGCATCACAAGTGCTTGCTGGAAGGGCCTCACCCAGCAAATGTCACCAGCCACACAGCATAGGGCTCAGGCTGCTGGTCTAAGCAGTAAAACTGAACTGACCCAGCCAAAATTTGTACGATTTTGTCAGGGTGATAAAGATAATTTTAAGATTTTTGAGAGTTGTGCTCCTAATTCACTGGACTGAATGGAAATGCTCCTCTTGACTCCAAAAAGTCTGGATCATGCTCTCAAAGCATGGGTGGGAGATGTGCAAATTATAAATTTAACCTGCAGTCAGGTCCTTCATAATCACACAATCAAGCACAACCTGAGATACTCAGCTTGCTGTCACCTCTTTAGATTTTAGAGTCTCTGTGAAAAATTACTCAGGTGTTCAGATGTTATACACATCCTTTTTTGTGAGTGTGTGCTTTTATTTCTTTATTTCCTCAGCAGACCTCTTCAGGCAAGTTGTCTGGCTACAGGAGTTTTCACCATCTGGTTCATTAGCAAGGATTTTACCATTTTCACGGTAACTATGTTAGTCACTGGGAAGTGTTCTGGGTGCACTGTGTGATTGAGGGGTGCTGGCAAAGTCAGAGCATATCCTGCAGCTCCACAAAGAACGTATCACAAAGGACAAGCGTGCACGTGGATATTTATCTTCAAGATGGGTGAGAACCACATGAAATGCCAGGTTTGCAAGCAGTGTCTATGGATTTATGAGGGGATTTTGGACCTAAACCTTCCAAACATCTCTCCAAACTCCTAATTTCATACCCTCATAATACCTTGTGGGGGTGAGCCTGTGTTCTCCCAAGGAGCACTGAAGTGGTGGAGACTTGAGCCTTCCAAACAGTGCTGAGAGCAGTGATGTGGTGCTGGGGGGTTCCCTCCTGGGCAATGTGGAAAAGCTGCCTGAGATAAATCAGCCATTGGCACCTCTCTGAAACGTTCTCTGGTTTTTGTGATGGAGACAGCATTATACTTTACAAAGTCTTCTTGGAATTTGTTGTGATTCCTCAAGGGCCACAGCTGTTTTACTGAGCCCAGTTTGGAGTCATCCAAGCGAGGGCTTGCTTTTCTTCCAAAAGCAGCTTGCGTGATTGACAGATCATGTGCAGAACCAAAGAGCAGCTATGAGCAGTCCCCGTGTGCCCTGCTGACTCAACGGTGACTTCAGCTGCTCCATGAAACCCAGGACTCCTTCAGGGAACTGATCCTGGGCACTGCTAACACGCCCATGCCCAGCACTTGGCATTTGTCTGGAGGCCCATTCCTCTGCCCCAGCGTTTCTTTCCCACAAAGAAGAAAGCATTTGGGGGATCTTGCCAATCTTTTATGTGTGTTTTAGAGAAGGTCTGAGATGTAAGGTAATCCCCAATTTTACAAATTTAATTGTGGAAACCACTGGTGTGTGGTGAGGGAGCTGATCACAGTCTGTAAGGAAAGAAATAACAGGGATAGAAGAGCAACTGAATATGATGATGAGAGACTGGGCACTCGCCAGGTTTTTGGGAGGGCACACTGGGCATTCAGTTTGCAGTCTGAGTGGCAAAGGAAGGGAGGGGGGCCCCACCCTCTAAATTACTGCCTGAATAACAGGTCTGTAGCAAGAGACGGCTCCAGACATTGTTAAATGCAATTATGGCTTCTAAATACTGACAGCTTAATACAGAATATGTTGGAAATACTGCAGATGTTATGAGGGACGGAGGAGAGGAGAAGAAAAACACACTGGTTGTTTTTCTGCATGCCTTAAGTTACTGTAAACACCATGGAATATGACTGTTCAGAAATGTGCTGTACTGTGCAAGTGCTCTTGTTCACAGACCTTGGGACAAACTACAGCTTTCAAGTATTTCTGCAGATAAGGAAAGTCCTCCCATCAGGGGATGGGGATGGGGGAGGAATGGAGGAGCTCTTGGGAAATATGTAGCATCTTCTGTATTTCCTAACTAGATCCTTAACCAGCGTCCCAGCAGCAAACATTCGTGCTGACTTCTGCTGCCTCTATTGACTGCCTCAAAGAGCTCTCCTCCTTCAGCACCCCTCCTCAAAGAAAGAAAGAAAGAAAAACAAACAAACAGACAAACACAGTTTTTTCTGAAAATGGGTGTTAATGTCTCTTCTAGATCAAATACCCCCACTTGAAGCCCCTGTAGCACATAGCACACATACTCACATTCTGCTTCAGAAAAGCAGCGAACTGGCACAGCCCCTGCCTGCCATCTGAATAGTTAGACTAGCCCACAGAAAGAAATCCTCACCTGCTGCATGAAATGCAGAGGCTGGAGATGGAGACTAACCCTGTGGCTATGCTCAGGACACTCCTGAAACATAGTCAGCTCCCACCAAACCACCACCAAGCCTAAGAGACAGGACACCACATTGGAGGAGAAAAACAGAGCTGACAGCAGAGTTTGCCAACTTCCTAATTCCAGAGGTTGCAAACTTTTAACCTAGTTGTCAGAAATAACTTTATGAGTAGCAGAGGTGGCTTGTACTACACAGCTATGTACAGGTACACTAAGTTTGCCTAAACTAGGCTGAACTCCTGTTGAGAACACACACCTGGCTGCAACAGAGACCACCCTCTTTCATCTTTGCTGTTGATGACAAAGAACCAGCTTTGCCATGTGTGGCATTTTGCCCAAGTGCAAATGTGGAGCTGCTCCTTGCCCTCTGGCTCTCTCCTGGCTCTCTCCCTTTCTCAGCACTGAAGCAATGTTTCATGGTCTGGGGAGGCCTCAGGTTTCTCCCAAATGGAATAGCCCTTTTTTCCCCAACAAAACATCTAAGGAGGAGCACGGCAAGAGACCACAGTCGAGCCATGCAGCCCCAACACTTTGGAAGTCCTGTCTGAAGGTGGGAACCCATCCTCAGCAGGGAGCCTTTAAGCCAAGCTCAGCCCTCATCAGCCTGTGAAGCAGGTGAAGGCTGCACTCAGACGATTTTAACTCTCCATCGACTGTAGGCTGAATATTTTGGCTCATGGGGCTGTCTTAGAATGCTGTATGAACAGAGAGGGCTTTCCAGGTGTACCTCTGGCAGGCTCCCAGCCTGGTGTCTCCATGGGGCTTGCTTGTCGCCATATATCTGCTTCTGGGGTTTTTCTTGAAAAACATGGATTCCTGGGGCACCAGAGTCACTCGTTTTTCCTTGCATGGTGGCCTGATCTTCATGTTTCAAAACCTCTCTAAAGCTTTAAACCATGGTGATTGTTCCATCATCATCAGTGTTTGCCCCTGAATACTCAGCCTCTGCTGTTCAAGGCACTGCTTGGACAGGCTGAGGACACACAATTTCTGGGAGAGCAACCAAGTTGATCAGAAGGAGAACTCCCAGCTGCCAAGATAATTCTGGTATTTCAATTCCATTTTCATCAAACTGGGGCAATACTCCCAGATATTGTATTTGATTTTATTTAACTGATCCAAAGGCTCTCTTGCTCCCACTCAATTTCAATTTTCAGAAATGTGATCTTTAGAAATGTATTAATATATTGACACTGTCAATGAAATATTGCATTTTGATTTGATAACATCTGTATTTTGTGATGAAAGAACACTCTATTGGAAAATGTATTACTGCTTCTAATAGGCAGCATTCATCTCCTAAGCTGACTTCCCAAATGCAAAAGGAAATGAGTTTGCCAGGGGGTCCATACACCAAGATCAGAGTTTCTGTGAAATGTTTATCAGTTACAAACCCCGATAAATAATACAGATGCTTGCCAGGTTCTCATCATCCCAGCATCCTGGGCTCAACTTCCTCTGGCAGGGGGATGCTCCTGGGGAGCTCTGAGCATGCAAGCCAGTGCTGATGGGTTTAGTGCACTCAGGAGCTATGGTTCATCCTGCAAACCTCTCTTGAGATGCTCAAGTCATGCAATTTCATTCCTAAGCTGCAGCAGGTAACCGGCTTGATATCCTGGAAAAGCCTTTCCACTTCTCTGCTTATCCCAGAGCGCTAACTGCAGTCTGCACAGCCGCTCTGCAAGGTGATTTCAGGCTGTTACTTAGGGTCTCACCCTGCAAACTGTAACACAGAAGTGCTGCTCCAGCCCTAGGGGAGACATGGAGCTATCTGCAAAAAGACATTTTTTACCAAATCTAATGAAATGTTAATTTCAAGCATAGTCCTATGCTAATATGAGTACGTGAAAGTGGGGCAATTTTATTTGACAGCAGTAGTGCTCATGCACGTGCTGGGTCATGATTTTTTGTTACAGAAATATATGTGGGCCATATTTTATTCCCAGTAGCTGTTTAGAGACAGCCCAGCATGGGAGCTGGAGGTCTTGCTCACTAACATTCTCTCTGCCTGAGATAAATGGACTCCCCATGACAATGCAGAATGTGGTGAATTTCAGGAAATCTAAATTCCCATAGGTTTCTGGGATATCTTTATTCTGAAAACACCAATTTTATCAACTGGCTCCAGTCTGTCTTAAAGACATGTTTGAAATATGTAATTTTAGCTTTGAAAGGAAGTATTTAGCTGAAGAGTCAGGAACATACTTCAGATGAAAAGTCCTCTACTGAAACAAGGCCAATAAAAGTTTGTGAGGAATTTTAAGGGAATTCAGTTAGATTCTCATGCCACCTGCTGCAGAACAAGATACATCAATTCTGTTTCTTCCCTTCTCAGCCCTGTTGCAGTAAATAACAGAGAAAGTATGTATATATGAGACTCCTGGTGTTCTTCAGCATTATGATCTTCATCTGTTATGGCTCAATACCCTGTGTTATTTCAATAGTGGTGTTACCGACAAGAGGTTACCCATTCTATTCAAAGTCAGTCTGTGGCTGAAAGGGGAAAAATAAGAGGCACTTTAAGAACCTTTGCGTGACTTCAGAGATTTTTCTGAAGCAAAAGGCTTGTGTTGAGAACCAGAACCATCATGACTCATATATTCCTAATCAAAATGCTGGGTGCATGAAAAGCTGTTCAGCCGTTCAGAATCTGAACTACAACATCTTACAAGAGGAAAATAATACACACAAGGGGAAGCACTTAAATAATTGATGTGCTTTTCTTTTATCTTCATGTAGGAGTGACAAGAAATCTATGTAGCTGGCACTAATGGATAGCATCAGTATGTCAGTAATTGCTAATGAGGAAGAAATAGGAGTGCATTTGTCCTGAAGTGACTGATCTTTCTTTCTTCTTTATCTCCCTGTGTTACAATGGGAAATTATTAGTGTAAATTTTAGAATTCTGTTCACTTTCAAATCTCAAAAGGCTTTCAAATGCCTTTTTTTGGTATGAATTAAATTCAAAATGCCTGTACGCTTGCTTACATGTAATCTGCATTCTGGTATTTAAGATCCTTTTTTTATGTCTTCTGTGCTATATTCAAACAACAAAATAAAACTTTGTTTGCATCACATGTTTAATTTTCCATTCCACAACAGTGAAAGGGTGCAGCCGTGCTGGAACTGAACAGAAACCAGAAATTTAAAAACACCCAATGCTTTCATCATGAAAAAATTGCATAACCATTTCCAGCATTGAAGTAGGATACTCTTACCGAATAAAGTCTCTTGAAAAATTATTGGTGTATCAACCCGTTTATATCCAGCTATTTAAGTAAAAGATTGTATTCAGCCATTCCCCCTGAGCTGCTTTTCCGAGGGAACAATTACACAGCTGTTCCTGCTACATTCTTGTGTAGGCTGAAAGCAGTCTAAAAACTCTGGCATTAATTTCCTGTGACTACAAAGTGCAGCTCTCCAGGTTGTTCGTGAGGCATACCCTTTGCAAAGAGGTTCCTGGAGCAGTACATACACTTGACACTAATATTGTGCTTTGGCTAAACTTATTTATAGCCGTGTGCATGTGTATACACGGGCGCATGCACAGGGCTGTACGGTTTGTGTTAGAAGCAGGGCTCTGGATTGCAGCCACATTGCAGTGCTAATGATATCTGTCACTGCACTAACTTTTTGTAGCTGTATTATCTGTCTGCATTCAAAATCAAGGATTTTGGAAGTATAGTTCCAGCCTTGCTATGCTCATTGGATTCAGCCAAAGGGCATTTCTGCACTAGTGGACGCTAATCAGTGTGTTAGAAAGTTTGATGATGATTTTTTCCACCTCTTTTTACGGAATGTTAAGTTTTAAACTGCTAAAGTTTTAAACTTTGACCTAGCTAGTCAAAGAGCAATAGCCACAAAAAAAAAAATATTTCAAAATTCTTTGACATGAAAAGCAGGCTGTCAGCAACTGGTTCATTAAGATTGTGCAATAGCTCCGATGGAGTACTGCGATTTCTCTCTCCACTGCTGGTTTTGTGAATATTTTTATATGCATATACACATCCACACATCTATAAGTACAGGAACCAGAATATTATGCAAAGTCCATGAAGCTGGTGTTCTTCGGGACAGGTTGGTTGTGTCTGGCATGGGGCAGGGTGAGCCCTGCTCCCTGGAAGCAGGCCTGGAAGCTGGGCTGGGGGGCATAGGACAATTATTGGGGGAACAGAGAGAAATAAACCTTTGCTCTCTGTATGCTGGCACATTTCTGATCCACATCTAAACATCACTTTACTTTTCATTCCTGCCTATAGAAAATTGCTCCCTCTCCTCAATGCATCCGTGAATGTTTTTCTGGGATAAAACTCCTAAGTCCTTTCAGCAGCAAAGGTAATTGAGATATCAGTAACTTCTGCACAAAAGATGCCATGCACACTCGATATCAGTTTCATCATTAATATCAGATGCCAGCTGATACTGCTACTATCACCCTGAAATATCCCACCCCCAGCTCAGAGTGCTTAATAAGCAAACTGGGGCCAGGCCTTTGAAATCAAAGTCTGGAGAAGTGAAACTTTGCTGGTTAACAGATCATCCCTTTGAGCAGGTAAGCAGGAAATATTCATTTTCATCTCTCCTGTCTTTAGCTGATAGCAACAGCACAGGGAATTGTGCATGGTGCAGCTCACTCTGCACCATATAAATAATTTATATTTTTCCACTCTGGTTATGAGTGCGCAGTTTTGGACTTGGGATTTGCTTTGCAAAATGGAAGCAGAGAGAGGAAGAAGACAGAAAAACATTGCGGCAGCCTTCTCCTTCTCTAGCCACACTTTTTAGCCCAGAACCTCATCTTTGATGCACAGCCTTCACAGACCAATGGAACTACACTGTATGTGTGTGTATATATACATATATGAAAAGATAAATGCTTGCCACAGCAAAGGAAAAAATAAAATAAGTTTCCAGTAGTCCATCTCTTTATTAGTAAAATGCCTTGGCAGAGAATTAGGCTATCATTTTGACAAGAGTTTCCTTTTGTACAGGCAGCCTAGAGAATGTTTACAGCGCCTATCGAAGTTTTAGAAAAAACAGCTGAGAAACATGCTTCTTGCTGAGGTGCTCTTCTGGTCAGTGAAGTTTGACAGATGCAGCCCTAAGTGCTACTAAAGCAGTCCTCCCCAGATATAGGCAAAGTGTGTAACGCGCTTATTTTAAAAATAAGGTACATTTCTATTTCCTTTCAGGAAATAAACCCTTTGCATTACATTTATCTGCCCTTGCTGCGTCCGTTACCATCCAGGAAGGTTTATCAAGGGACAAACAGGACCCACACACAGCGCCTGGTCCTGCAGCACCCATCCCCACAAACTCTGCTTAGTGAGCTCAAGAGTGCACACATCGATACCGTCATCTCTCCGGACACCAACACTTCACACCATCTGTCTGAATTCCAGAACCCTTCCTCCTACCCAGCCCCTGTGCCTTCAGAGAAGCTCCAGGCATTACCACCCTCACCAGCCCTCCACCACGGACTCGTAAGGCACCGCACCAGGATCAGCAGTGTTTTCAGGGAGTTTCTCCTCTCCCTGCTGCGGCTCCGGCTCCCTTCGAAAGCAAGCGGCTTCGCGTGTGACTCTGCAATCTGAGAATGTGAACCAGTCGGCAGGACACTGCGGTAAATATAAATCTGGCGCTTACCCACAGGCAGTCCCTCGCAGTCTGACATCGTGTGAGAAGTCCTCCTCACCGGGGGCTTAGGAAAACCACTGCAGGACCGCAAGCGCGGGTCCTTCTGTTTGCAAAGGCGAGGGGGGAAAAATATCTAACAGTTTACAGCCACCCTTCTCTTGCACTCCACATCTACCCACCCAGCGAGCTGTAGCAACAGTCCCGTCCCTGCCTTCTCATTATGGGATGTAAAGATAAGAATGTGCTTTTGTGCCAAAAGAGTGTGCTATTGGTGGATAAATTTGTTGTCATCCCTCCCCTTCGCAGAGTTTCCTCTTTAATGTCACAGAGGCGCATTACCCTGTCGGAAAGGCCATCGAATATTTATGAAACGGCTTTTAAGAGCTAAGCCGCAAATCTGCGCGGGAGAACAGAGCTAATTGCTGTGCGGTGGGGTTGGTGGTGGGAGCCACCCCGCAGGGCTCTCCTGTTCCCCGGGGGGCTGCGGGGGGAGCTGGTGGGCTGGGTGATAGGCTCTGACATCTTGCTCTGCCCCTTCTCGTTCTGCAGGGTCCGAGTACAAATACTGAAAAGGGGGCAGAAGCCATGGTGTATCTCTTTAAGGGGGAAGGGAAAAAAAGTCTTTGTTTATACTGTAATATCTGAGAAATTGTTTTGTGACACTGTTACTAAAGGCTGTTTCGTGGTTTATAATAATATTGTGAGTGCAGATTTCTCTGTAACTTCATGACTTTTCTTGCTTAAAACATGCCGCTTTAATGCCAGTTTAGTGGCTGCTCCTACTACTTATTTTTTTAATCTTTGAAAATGTTTATGTGGGATTTGCTTGGTATGAGATTCCCAGACTCGCACAGTCAGTGGAGAGTACCCCTGCACACTGGTGTGCTCATTAGGCACCTTAATGAAGAGCAAGCAAAGGCTCTGGCAGCGTTAGAGCCAGGCTGGGCTTGGCAGAGACACGCAGGACCTGGTGGGAGCCTCAGCACCGGGGGGGATGTGATTTGCTGCCACTTTTTCTCCTGGGAACAGCCAGGAACAGTCAGGGCTTTGCCTGACTCAGACCTTTGGTGTCTGAGCCCTTCACAAATGCCGGGGTTTTGGACCCAGAGCA
Organism: Falcunculus frontatus; assembly: GCA_013398115.1. Taxonomy (NCBI): domain Eukaryota; kingdom Metazoa; phylum Chordata; class Aves; order Passeriformes; genus Falcunculus; species Falcunculus frontatus. The sequence goes on from VZRV01003663.1 coordinate 314,683, forward strand.
TGAGAGAGGGCTGGGAGGAGGCAAGGGGGGCTCCATGGGGGGTTCTCCGGGAAGAACTTCCAGACCATGTGGCCAGAGAGAGACCGGTGGGGAAATGAGCCATTGGGAATACCTTTCTTCAAAATGCCTTGAAGAAAAAAAGCAAAAATTATGTGAAGTATACTAGGAGCTCAGTGTGCCCAGCACCTCTGAAAAATTTGGGCTGTTTTTACTCAGATGTGTCAGTCTAAGCACCCAAAGGCTGACACTGCTGGGTCTGCCTGATCTCTCTCTCTGAAGAGAAGCCTTTTAATACTCTGCTGGTTACTCAGCAGCACAGCTAGCCATGGATTCAATTCAGGATGACGGGCCACTGACTAAGAAGCTAAAATAGCTGCAAAAGTAGATTGTGACATGTTCCCCAAACCATTCCTCGGGTTGCCTACACAGGGTTGGGCAAGTAGAGCCAGAAGTGTCTGGTGGCCACTGAGGCCAGCCAGCATGAGGATCTGATGGCGCAGTTCTGTCAGGGCAGCCCTTGTCAGTGCCTGCTTCTCGACCTTCTTGTGCAACACACATGGAGATATTCAACAGTGTAAGGCTCACCTGGAGGGCAGCTCTGAGGGAAATAGAGCCTCAGGCTGTGCTCTCTGCCAAAGAGGCTGTACAAGGAGGAGAAGTGCAGGGCATCATGCTTAACCTCTCCATCCTGCTGCTGCCCACAGACCCAAGGAGTGGCCACTAGCTATTCTGGCAGTCAGGGAGGTGTCTGGTCTTGATCTCGGTATGCATCCGGGAAAGGAAGAAGGCCTAAACCAGACTGGGGGACTTGCAGTGTCATCTGACTGCAGAAACATATTGCTCCAATCTGTGAGAATCAAAGCTTTCTCAGCTCAACCCTGTGAAAATGCAGACTCCCAGTTCTGAAAGCATTTATGTGCCAATTTGACTTCAAGCCCCACTGAAGTTCCTGGAACTGCTCACAGTTATAAACACATGCATAAGTATTTGCAGGATTAAGGGCTCACCATTCCTCCTTGTATGCAGAGCAAACAGCTGCAGCTGGTTTTGAAGTTACCTCTCACAGCTGTGTGCTGGTGCTCCTCCACCAAAGGCTAGAGTCCTCCAGCAGAGCTGGACAAGTGCCTGCAGGGAAGGCATGCCAAATCACAGACTGGTGTCTCAGCTCTATCTCGTCCTCAAGAGTAATTTAAGAAACCTCTGCCTCAGTAACCCCCATTACATTGTCCACGGCCATGTCTGCTGCAGGTGGTCAGCATCTTCTGGAAGAGGGGCAGAGAAGCCAGCAGATTGAGGGAAGAGGACAAACACATCTTAAACTATTACAGCAAAGTTGGCAAGAGCTCATCTGCCAGAGCCCTTACTAGGATTTGGCCTTGGGAGAGCTCTTCAGTGGAATACTAAAGCAGGTCAAAAGTTGAACAGATCAGACCTAATTCTTACAATGATACTCACAAACAAACACCTCCTTTTGATGCAGATGCTCCAATCAAAAAATTAGCTTTTATCCCTGGATACTTTAGTTATAATGCTGGGTTTTGATAAATTATAAGACTTTTTTTTCTTTGCTTGAAACAGAATATTTCTTTTAACTTCCCCTGTTTCTGAGCCTGAAAAGAGGAGAGCCATGTTTGGTCCGGGAGAAAGGCCAAGCCTGGAAAATTTAAGTCTGACAGAGAAAGTTTTAGGAATTTATGAATAAGCCTGGTGTCTGTCATGGCAAAAAATGTGAAAGCCAAAAATTGAAGTAAACAATAAAAGGTGAGAACTAAAGCACATATTATTTCAGCAGGTATTAAACTAATGTGAGAAACTGGCTAAATATTTGCCAATAACTGCTCTCACTTGGGCTTTCCAAGGAACCTGAAGGATGCTTATTTGTCAGCATTCAGAGGGAACCAGTTATAAATCTCTCTGCTTCATTCTACTCCCTGACAGACAGTCATCTGCATAAATCCATGATAAGTACCATGAGTGGGGTAGGAAGCAATGTACGGAAGGGAGTCACTGGAGAATTTAGTAAAAAATATTATCCTGGGTCATTGAGTCTCCTGTGGAAGCCAGTTGCATTTTCCTGATACATCTTGAAATACTTAAGCAGCTGCTATGGTGTCCATACCCCTCTCTGGAGATTTCCAGGAAGAAATATCTGCCCAGGAATGTCGTGGATCCTGGACAGGTTCAAGGCCAGTCCTGATGTGCAAAGGGCTTTTGAGATAGAAAAACCTAGGAGCTGAGCTGATATGCCTGGGGAAAGAGGGCATATTTGGGGAAACCTGGGTGCAGGGCACCTACCATGGCACAAGTACACAGTCACCTTAGCATCCAAATACTGTCACCTACACGAGTAAGACATACAGTGGGACTTTGTTTCTCATCTACATGTTTACACATCCCGTCTGATCTGTGCCTGATCTAAGTGCCTAAACATCCTGAAAATCTGGGCTTTAAGATTTTCAATCCCATGGGGAGGTCATAATTTTCCCCACGACCTGACTGACTCAGCAATCTGACTGTGAAAAGAGCCTGGTCCACCTGAAAGCGCCCAGCTGGACCAGGGCTTTTGCTGTTGCTGACTTGCCTCTCTCTCAGCCACAGACACAGCCAGCCTCATCCAAACCTCATAAGAAAAGCAGTGAGCTGTGCTTCCCACTGTGGGATCTCAGGCCCTGTCAGACTCTGGCTGCCTGCTGACATTACTGGTGGAAGGGCTTTGCTAAGCTCAGCACTGCTATAGGGGCATGGGTGAGTTGTTCTGCTTCCCTCTGCTTTTCTCTCTCCTGACAGAGGGAAATCATGAGAAGCGAGAATTATTTTTTTAGCCAACCAAGTCAGATCTGATTATTAAATTTGCAATTTTCCCTGAGATTGAAGCAAGCGCCTTACTGCCCGCTTCGGCAGGCATTTATATCTCCCATCAGCGTGATTTCCACGCAGTTTAAAGAGAGAATGGCTGAAATGCGCTTCTCCCTTCTAATTTATGCAAATTCCCTTGGGTTTTTTCCTGCCATGTGAAGAGATTTCTGACTGTTGGGTACGGAGGATTCACAGTCTGGCTAGGGGGAGGGGAAGGACAGGGCAAGAAGAGAAACTGCAGGCTGATACAAGCAGGTTGGCATCAGGATGTGGATGACCTTCTCTCAGAGCACTGAAGAGCCCAAAATGTTAGGAATTTGTTAGCTAAGACGTGTTTTTCCCCCTTGAAAATCTCGGCAGTCGTGGGGATAGAATGCGCCTTTCTGTCCTCTAATGTAAGGGGTAAAATTAACCACAGCTTTTGAATTGCACCCAGTTAAAGTGCAGAGAAGCAAGAGGGGAGCATGCTGGCTGGCTACCACCAGCCCCACTGTCAGCCCCACATCTCCTGAGTCATTGATGGGGCCATGGTGAGGTCCCAGAGGTATCTATGGGATCAGTGGGCCAAATCCAGGGCCGGTGGGCTGCTGTGCCACGAGCACCTGCAGCAGAGAAATGAGCTGCTGGTCAGATGGGCTTGAACCTCTGTACAGCCATCAGCAGAAGGAAAAGCAACAAGGCTCAGTGAGAAGCAGAGCCTGGAAGTCCCAATAATTGGAATTTTATTTCATTAGTGTTTCCTGACACATTCTTTTCACATTTCAACTTGATGGATGAGGAGTGTGATAATGCAACTTCAAGAGGAGCTGATGCTCTGACAAGATCTCATGTGGGTTCATCCAGAGAAGGAAGAGTGAGTAAAAATAGGCAAGATACAGCTGACAGCTAAAACAGCACTCTAGGAAGCAACAAACACAAAAGTAATAGCAGCCCCACAAAATAACTAGGTATGTCATAATTCTGCATTTATATCTATTTTTTTATGTTATTAGCAAGATTTTCACTAGTAATAATTGAATCTGAGCTTTGTATTCAAGAAAGGAAATGTCTCCATCATCTCCTCTGATGTCACCCCAGAGAGAAGATTAGAAGATTAACTATGTCAGGTGACACCAATCCAGCAGCAGGGAAAATAATTTTGCACATTCAAAAAGAAAACGGGGAAGAAATTCCAGCTATCTCCAAGAAATGTGAACCTTACCAGTGATAATTGCTGGCTCACAGAGAGAATGTTTTATGCAGAAGTGCAAACATACAGTAAATAAAATAAGATGATCAAAGATTCAGAAGTGGATTTATCTTAAAGAGGAAATTAATTGATAGTCTGAATCTCTGTGGCATTTTCATTTCTTCTAATTTATAAAAGGTTGCATTATCTGGGGGGGAGCTATGAAAGGCCACTGCAATGATATGAAGAAACAAAAAAACTGCATTTGAAAGACAAAACTGGCTTCTGAGCCGCCACAGTTCTTGCTGACAATGTCTTCTGATGCACTGAGCCAAAATGAGCTTGCCATGGTGCTCAAGTGAGATGCATTTGCACAAGGATGGAGAAAAGGTGAACACGACAGCATGAGCCCAGCTTTTGGCATCTGCTGACAAACAAGAGTTGCTCTTTGCTGGCCAGCTCTGCTGGAGTCACCCAGCACAGGGGACATAGGCCAAAGCTCTTTTCCCACCAATACATAGTAGATTTTCATGCTGCAATTACAGTTATTGGCAGTTCCCTCTGCAGAGGTTTCAGGTGTTACTGAATAGTCTCCCAGTGAACATAAAAAGCCAAGAGAAATCATATGATTCTGTCTGATCTTGCTGCTTTTAGTTTTAAGGGCATTATTGCTATTTATTTTATTGGGTTTGAGTCTTGCACAGATGAGCGAAGCTGCATTTGCTCTGCATAGATCTGGTAGGAAAAAGTGCCGAGCCCTGATTGTAAATATTGCAGTATCATGTGGTGGGTTGGAGGAGAAGGTGAGAGTCTTGCAAACCTGATTTGGCAGCTGCAGAAATAGCACTCAGGCAAACAGATGGTCTCTGCAAGGAGGAAAGTCTTTAAAAGATCCACAGATTAATGAGCTCTGCCAGGATTTTCATGGTTCCTACCAAAATTCCTATAAATCAGTCTAACTGGTCAGGGAGGAGGTGGAGACGAGAGGAATCAATAACTTCCTTAGACAGCTTGTATATCCAAGGTCAGCTGACAAAGGCTCCAGAGCTGGAAAATCTCGAGAGCAATTACAGAGACAGAGTGTCATCCTTTAGGAAGGCAAAAGCCACAGCGTTCGTCATGTACTATCAGTGCTCTGGGGACTAATTGCAGCTGCCTGTGATCAAGGATATCAGTTTGGTGATAAAGGAAGGTGAGGTGTCAGCCACACTGAATTATAGGCACATCCTGGGAATTCTGAAATTTGTTTTGAGGGAGTGAAAGCATCCTTTGTCCACTGCAGGTCGGAGAGAGACCACACCTTCAGCTACCTTTACTAGAAGCAGTCCCGGACAGCATAAAACCAAGGCAGAATATTTACAATAGCCAAACACAGTCCTGCCTTCAGACAAATGACACCTCATTTCTATTCTCATCTCCAAGACTTTCTTCCTGCTCAGTGCTATGTCAAGCATGGAAAGATGCTTTCACCAAGCTGAAAATAAAATGTTAAAATTGTCACTGGCCAAGGTTAGCCACAACAAGTAACCAAGAGATCAGGCTTTCATCCGAAACTTGGAACAGGAGCAAATTATGCTTTTGGGAATGACCAGCAACAGAAACAAAGCACCAGAGAAATCTGATCTGATGAGTGTCCAGCTGATCATCTGTCTAACTGATTTTCTCTAGTGAAGCAACTGCTGTCCCCAGAACACTGAGTGAAGGCCTGCCGTGCTAGGAGACAGAATTGATTAAGAAATTGATAATGGAATCAGAGGTGAACAGCAGGGGAAATTATTCTCTAGGGTGTCTATGAAGTTTTTAACATGGTGCACTTTACAATCCACTTTCGTTTGCTTTTCTGCAAACATTCGTCACTGGTGTTTGACAGCGGGAATGATCTGGGAGGAGTTTCCATCCTTAGTCACTTGGAGCCACCTCTGTCTTATAATAAACACAGTCACAATTAACGGAAGTAGTGACCTTGTTGGCAATTTCTGAAAAGAGGACAAGACTCCTCGGGAATAGTGAATTAAGCAGATTATTACCACTAAAGTAGCCTCTAAGTCTCGTTGTAGGTGAGGCATGCTGCTGGGGTAAAAGGAAAGCTTGCTTGTGACTGCCCAAATGGCACATAAGTAGTTTTTTCAAACAGTTTTCATTGAAAAAGATGATTAGATTTGGTTTAGGTTTTCTGATATTGATGTTTTTCACTACAGGCATCTCCAGCTGTCTCATGAAGAAATTCAAGACTGCCTTGGCGTGGTCAGACTCTTGGGTTTGGGGGTGGGAAACCTATGCTAGGATGCAGAGCAGGGACTGCCTCAGAGCTGAGCCAGGCGGGGCAGCTAGACAGGCACTCAGGCTCCTGAAGGGAATCAGAATCCCCCTGCCGGCATGGAGATGGGGAAATCCTGGAAGTGGGTTAAGTGACCTCCCCAGGGTCACCCTGTGAGTCTGTGGTATGGTCGTGGGGGAGCCTGGCCCCTCTTCCACAGGAGGCAAGGGGCAAAGGAAAGAGCTAACTCAGTCAGTTTGGAGTGCTGCCTGCAAACACGAAAGTCAAATTTACTTACTGTTATAAAAAAGAAAAGAGAAAAAATAATGTTTGCATTCAATGCTCATGAAAGGTGTAAGAACCTTTATTCTTTTTCTTATTAAAAGTCTGAATGTATGGGAAAATATTTTTGTGGGATAGGCTGATCTGGAACTGATCTCTTGGGGTTTTGGACAGGTACAGTTGCTGCAAGACTGATGGAAATGAGGCTTTAAGTATGTGACATCCTTTCACTTACCCAGAACCTCTGCCTCAGTGTACTAAAGTGCTGCAGCTGGTCCAGGAGTGCCCTTTGGACACTTGCCAGCCTGGCTGCAGCTGCTGCATCACCACAGAGCTGTGGCAGCTTTGTGATTTGCTTGGTATCCACCTGGCTGCTCTCTGGTAAGCTGCAATCACTTCTGCGACTGAAATATCTTACAACCATTCTTGAGATACTAAACAGTCCAGCAGCAAGTGCTTCTTTCAATATATAAGCAAATGCCCCAGCCTGCTCTGACAGATGAAGGCATTCAGGAAGTCCAGATCAAACATTTTATGCTTTAAAATTCTAGGGAAAAGCTTCCTCGCAATTTCCTAATTTGATACATGGAGCTGCTTTTTCCTTCTTCCTCTCCAATTCTCACCCAGGGAGAATGCAGGGACTGAATTTCCCCCTCTGCCTTTCCTGCACACAGGCACTGTACCCTCACTGGGGTGGAGAAGTGAGGCCAATCCCAGCATTTTCACGTGCAGTTAAACAAACCTAAGAACTCTCATCTCAGGGCAGAGCCAGGATTGTTTCTGCCTCTCAACATTCCCCAGGGCTGCCTCTTGCAGTTCTCAATGATGCCTTGTCCATGCTGTGCCTTTACTCCCCCTCAGCACAAACCCAAGCCAATATTTCTGCTTTATCCCAGATCCATTCCCCATCAATCACTTTATTAATCCACAGAAATGTCAGGAATTAGAAATAGCAGGTGAACTCTTGCCTCTGGAAACGTGGTTTGCAGCTGATCAACAGGGCTGGCACATAAAATCATCATTATGTTGTACAAAGCAGATCCAGATGTGCTGAAGGGCCGTCTCCAGGCCATCGCTGCAGCAGCTGATGTGCACTAAGCAGGGATCCTGGACTTCTTGAAGGACAGTATCAGTGCATAGTTAGTTATATTTTATTCCAATATTATACTTTAAAGTTACAAAACCTTATTAATGACAAAGTGTTAAACTTGCATGGAATAGACCAGAGAAGCCCAAAGGCAGCAGAGCTGAAAATTAAACCACCACTAATATTCTTTTCCTTTAATTTAGAAAGCAGCAGAAACCTAGGAGAAATTTGTCTTTCAGCAAAGCCCACATCTAAGGAAATTCCACGTATGGTCAAATGTCAAGTTGTTTCTCTCGCAAAGGGCAATGTGGCAATCGTATTTCCATTTGCAGAGTAGTTTTTTCCTTTGAGCTGAGTTTTTCGGTGGGGAAAGTGGAGGGAGAGAAAGCAAAGTGAGCTTTTCCTTTCGGCACACATGCATTCAGAAATCTGGCTGCTCATTTTTAAAAGGTCATGGCTCCTTTCCCCGCTCCTCCCTGTGGCACAGCCAGGCCAGCCCCACCTTTGCCAGATAAAAGCTGAGTCCTTGGAAAGGCACACGGTGCTTGGCACTGAAATAACCAAGACTCCTATCCACCCACCTAGAGGCAGAGTTTGTCCAAGTGCTTTCTTGCCATTTAAACACTTGTTTTCATTGCTGTTTCCTCAAGAAACAAGATTTGCACGGTCCCTTTGGTAATAAATCCTCACTCCATGGCCTAGTTCCAAGTAAAAATGAGGTTCACAGTGCATTGAAGTTCCTACAGCTTCCAGAAAGCATCTGGGACTCCTTAAAGGGGAGAAATTGGAGTAGTTAAGGGTGCCTGAGAAGAGGCAGGTGGCGGTGTGACCCACAGTCAATGTGTGTGGCCAGGATGGCTGTGCAACACACACAGAGCCCCAGAGCTGCCCTGCATGTGCCACCTCTATCCCTGCCAGTGCCACTGGCAGGGTTACACAGACACAGGAGGAAGGTGGGGACCCAAAACGGGAGGATGGAGTGTCAATACAGTGGGGGCTGCTGGAGGGGCCATGGGGGACTGCTGTGATATGCTGGGGATGCTAGAGAGAGCCTGGGTGTAAAAAGAGAGTCATTGCAGCTGTGAAAAACAGGGAGAAGCAAGGCAGTATAAGCCCTGCAGGGGTTCAGGGTCTGTTCCCATCCCACAGCCAGCCTGCCCGGGTCCCACTGCCCACAGACACCCTGCACCCACGGGGCTGTGCTTGACCTCAAGCACTGTAGGGCTCAGCCCTTTCAGGAGGAAACTGGAAACACATCTCTTTGTTTCTCAAAGCCACCTTTATCATCTTCACCTTCCTCCCTGACCTTCCTGCCTCCACTGTCCCCCTCCTGCACTGCTCAGAGGAGGGAGACACAGCTTTCCCAGCTGTGAATCTTCCTCCCTGGCAATTTCACTGCTTTGCCAGGTCATCACCAATCTCAGAGGAGAGCCCTGAGCTCTCCCCGTTCTCCTTTCCATTTTCCCTGCTTGCTGCTATTTATTGCTCTGCGGTATTCGGGGGAGGAATGCAGCCTGTCCCAGGGAAAGGGCTGCTGCTGCCAGGACTCAGTAGGCTAAGTTTAGTTCCTGGCTCTGCCAGGGATCGCCTCTCTAACACTAATCAAAGATTAGATTTCTCCCTGCCTCAGTTTCCCTTTGTAGACAGCAAAGTTCCCTCTTGTAACCTGCCTGGGGTGGGAGCTGGCTTATAAAATTTGTTCACGCTGCTCCTGTCTCTGGAGTTCCTGCCCTGGCTGAGATCTTGGGATACTTCTGCAATCAGTCATGGTACGTTTTCATTAAAAAATCTTGTTACACTTTTGATATGAAACACAAAAATGCTAACTAGAGCCTAATTATAGTTCACATTGTGCTTTTTTATTTTCTATGCAGCTCCATGTAATTAGCTGTAATTCTCTAACAAATAAAATCACTTTGGGATTACTCTCACAATTCTGGATATGGATGTGAGAGCCGATGTGGCCATAGACAGTCCGTCAGTGTTAGAGGCCTTCCCTCAGGTTCCCCAGGAAGAAGTCAGTCTTTAGGGGCGTAACCAGAACTACTCTCTGTGTTGTAGGAATGAAATTACAAGAGTCATGAGCAACAAGAAAAGAAAATCCTCTGTCTATGAGCTGAAGGCTCAGCTTGATGCTGTCTCTTTAAAAAATTGCTCAAATAATACATTAAAAGCAAACCTCTTCTATCACATACATATTTCATCTGCACCTTGGAACTGTAATTAATGGCACAGGAGGCTTCATTTGACAAGCTGTCCTCAGGGCAGACTTTTTACTTCTATCTACATCAACAGTGCTCTCTGCTACTGTTTCCCTTGGCAAAACTCCTCAGCTTCACCCCGCTCCATAGCGGGGAGGCGAGCAGATGTGAGGCTAATCCACATTTCTCTCTCCATTGATGAATACTTCCCTCAGATACAATAGGACTAAAGAGAATAATTTTTCAAAGATGGAAGAAGACGCACAGGGACACACACAGCAGGAAGTGAAGAGAAAACTCCTGTTTGTAAAGCCTGCCTGCTGTGTGAAATGATCAATGCTAATTCAAACTGAATACGATCGAAATGAAACACCAAGGGCCAAATTAGTCCCTGGTACAGCACCAGTAACCCAAAGGCAGATGATTTGATTTCACTGAACTTAAGCCAGGAGTGAACTTGACCCTCAGTGTTATGTGGCATCCAACAGTACAGCCAAGAAGCCCGAAATACATCACAGGCATCCAAACAGGGGGGTTCTGGCTGTGGCTGGTGCTCCAGTGCATGTGTTGAGTTTTCAGTTCTTGAGCACTGTCATCCCTGACAACTATTTCTAGTGATCATCTGCCCCATGCTTTTCAAAGCAATGATGGTCATTTACCTTTTTCTTTATGAAAAGGTTGCAGAGGTTCTCTAAAAATGTGAGGAACAAACTCACAATTAGGTTTATGTGCTTACCAAATACTGGACGAGTTATTTTTTTCTAACCAATTCAAATGGGGAAAAGAAAAAAGGGAACCAAAAGTGGTAACCTTTCTGGAAGATCTGCCTGATGTAACACATGCTCATACAATGTGTACTGAATCCATCACAAAGCAAGTCAGCCTGCAGCAGGATGGAGATGCACTGACATTAACTCCAGGAAGAGCTGAATGGTCTGAACCATAGGATCCCAAGTGCTTTCAGATACTGATTTATGGAACTTAGGCTGTGAGCAGGAAAGCATTTAGGTTTTGCTTTTCCCATCATTTTTGTGGCATGTAATAGCTGAGGCTGCTGAGCCTGGTTTCTCTGTTTGAGGGGCCGTGCGCTGCTGCAGCGTTACCCAGCAGCTCTCCGCGGGAACACGTGCCATCGTGGCAGGGACCATTCCCAGGCTCAGCCCAGCCCGTTTGCACAGACTCTTCTCCTGCCTGTCCAGGGCCTGGGCAGCCACCCAGCAGCTGGACAAGGAAGAGCTGGGCTCAGTGGGAGATTTGCCACCAGCTCTCAGGGTACTGGGCCAATACCCAATAGTGGGTAATACTTACAGCCTAGTTAGAGACCCAGTACATTCCCCTGAGCATTTTTAATACCCAAAACTAGAATTTCATGTTTGGTGTTCTGGCTCTAGGGTTTATCCTGCTGATCATCTGCATTTGCATTGTATTGAGCTATTTCATCTAGAATCTGGCAATAGCTAACACTGCTATCTCTTCATACCAGTGATTCAGATACATACGTACATTGCCAGGTTGGATGGGGCCCTCAGCAATCTGGCCTAGTGGAAAGTGTCCTTGCCCATGGCAGGGGGGTTGGAACTAGATGATTTTTAAGGTCGCTTCCAACTCTAGCCATTCTAGGGTTCTATAAAATCTCAGATGTGGGATGGCTCCGCAAGCTCAAACTATTGTATGAGATTTTATGGAGCCATAGCCAAAACGTGGCTTTTTATCTGGCTCTCTTTCTAGATTGCATCTGGGTTTAATTTGTTTTTTGGATCTCCCAAAGAAGGATTTAGTTCTTTTGAGTGATTTATCCACACCTTGTTATCCACTACCTACATATCTCTTACTATGTAATTTAATACAGCAAATTACTGCTTCAAGTTCATATCTACAGCCCTAGAAATAGTTCTTTTGAGTAGCATCATTGATTTTGTTAGTACTAAATGTTGCAAGATATAAAACACACAAGAATGAGGGAAACTATCAAACTTTGAAATTTGGACACTCTTATAGATACTTGATGTTTCCAAAATGACTCTCAAAGCATGGACACTACTACAACTCCGTGGTGAGGTGACACAGGTTATTAAGCCAGAGATGAAGAACACGTAAAGGAGACAGACACATCAATATTGGACATGGGGGGCTTGGAGAACAGAGAAGTGAATCAATAAAAACACGAGACAGAAAAGGCCATTTGGATCTGGTGCCCAAAATCAACAGAGATTCAGTCAATCACCTTGTGCTGGGGAGAAACAAAGATGTAGGGAAATAATGAACTGAAGGCAGTGACAGACTATAAGAACTTCCTTAAGTGTTCAAAGTGTCACATTTTTATAGATAAGTGGATGCTGGCTCTGGTCACCCTGGGGATGCTGGACTCGCAGCTGGAGAGTCACGGAGATCCCTTGCATGGTGCACAGAGGGAGAGGCCCCTAGGACTGAGGTAGGGCCCTGAGAGAGCCCCGTCACTGCCATTGCCTTCTCAGGCTTGGCACTGTGGAGTGATTTAGGCACCGTGTCTGCTTCTGAGGGGACCAGAGGTGCTCATATCCTGAAGCAAGCTGCGCACTGCAGGCCTGGAGGGAGCTGGAAAGGACACCCTGCCAAACCCGATCCTATTGCCTTGACTGGCCCTTAGAGGGCCAGGTATCCTTTTGCAACCATGCACGGGGATTTGAGCATCTCTGTGAGTGCAGTGTCACCTGTAGAGTCACCAATGCCTTGTGAGGATGCTGGGGGAGAGGGAGGGCTGGGACCCACCCGCCTGGTGGTAGCATGGCCCCATACAACCTCCTGGAGCACATTCACCCAACACTGCTGCAGCTCAGGCTGGTGAGATGGCAGGACAACAGCTGGATCTGCTCGTCTGGTGGTTACCAGTGATGGTACATGTGTGTCTGGTGACAGGGCTCAGCTCTCTCCATGTGGGCAGGGGGTTTCTCTCCGCACTCATCCTCTCCTTGCTGCACTCACCCCACCCATGTCATACACCACCACACACTGATGCTCAGTCCCTCTATCACCTGCTAGAAAAGAACAGCAACGCTAGTGTGATTAAAGATAACGAGCTGCTGATTAGCACTGGAAAACACAACTGAAAACATTTCATTTCAATTGCCTTTCTTGTTGAGTTAATTAATATAAAACACAAAGCCTCTCAGCTATATTACCGTGTCTGCCTGGCACAAAGCACTTTGACTGAACAGGTTTGCAATTATTATTGTGTTGACTTGTACCTTCCATTAGTACAACAAAAGAGACTAATAGCACCTTTCAGATGATTCCCGGTGATGTAGCTACCCTTCGGGCTATTACCCACTTGCTGTGGGGATGCTTGAACTGCAGGGAAGGTGCAACACAGACCTTCTTCTGCAAGCACAAGACTTCCTGACATAGCCATGCTAAGGAGAAATGTCCATGGACCACCTGCTCCACAGTATTTAAATTTGGCTTTATACAATGCTTTAATATCTGTGAGCTGCTTGAAGAGGCATCATTCAGGAGCTCAGTGAAAACTTTGGCTGTAGCATTAAGGAGAGTATTTTTGATCCCATACTGATGGTTTGGGAAGTTCAGGGCCATGTTTTAGTCCAAACTGTGGTCAGTAAGGCCATGAAAGCAGAAATAAATGTTCATATTTGGTAGGTGACCCTACATATGCTCTGGGTTTACAAATGGCTTGTAAACCCTGCGGACATATCTGACTGCCCTCTCCTGGAACATGATGGAGTTGCTATTGCATTCTTCCAAACAGCTAAACATTAGACCTATGGAAATTACTTTTTTTTTTCCTGTTTCAGACTTATATCATGTATGCAACACATATATAACACATACATAAACATACTATGTATATAGCATATAAATATAAACAACATGCTATATGTGTAACACGCACTGGCACACTTACGTATGAACCAAAGGCATAAATACATGAATTTTCTGCTATTATAAGAGCACGGTTACAACCGATTTGCTTCTTCATGCAACAGTTCATAAGTATACCTGCTCCTTTTACAGCTACCAATATTATCTTACTAGATTTACTGAAAAACATTTTAGTAACTGGTGCAGGTACACCCATCTCTAAGCTACATTCCCTCTCTCACCTATATATTACGTTAATCATAGCAATGACTGAGTATAAGTCAAGGATACACATAGATTTGTTGTGCTTTTTCAGATTGCCACCTATTTTTTAACAGTTTCAGCAAAAAAGCATACATAGAATTTGACTCTGTAAAGAATTAAGTAAGTAATACAAGGGGTATTAACAAAAAACGCATTTTGTGTTTTCATAAATGTTAATTGTTTGGAGAAGATTGCACTAGTTTCTGTCTAAATCCACTTTTAAGGAATTCCTTATAACCAGGTGATAAGAGATCACCAAGAGCAGCAAAGTTTCATACTGTTGCTACCAAGTACCACTGTTCCGTGCAGATATGAGCTTTTCTTCTGGGCATCTCAGAATCCTGGAATCATAGAATGGCCTGGGTTCAAAGGGACCTTAAAAATCATCTAGTTCCACCCCTCCTACAAAGGACAGGGACACCTTCCACTAGACCAGGTTGCTCAAAGCCCCATCCAAACACTAGTGGAGCAGAAAAGTCAGGTTTCATCATGTCACATCAAAATATCTGGCCTAGTTTTGACTACTGTATTAAAATGTTTAATTTGTCTCCAGTGTGGGAAAGAGGACGTGTAATTAATCTTTTAGGAAGTTCATTAGGTTTGCCCCATATTCAGTATTACATTGGCTGAGGTCTTTAGGTACCTGGAAGTGTCTTGCAATATCTTCTGCAAACAGATTGCCACCTCTCAGTAGCACGGAGTGAAGCAATAAAACCAATCAAATTAATTATCCCTCCTTTGTGTTGGTAGTACTCCATTAGTTTTAACAGCCTCCCTTGACACCTGGAGGTATAAAGGAATACCAGACACCTGCTTTGCTATTTTTGGAAGCTGACTTCAGTACATGAAGGTCAGAAAAGCATGTGTGGGTTTTATTTAAACACTATTTTTTTTTTCTAACCTTCCAAATTTTTTTATTTACAATAACTCATTTTAAGGCATTTTACTGAAGAAAGAACCTAAAGCAGATATATTTGCTTTAACAGAAAAGAGCATCATATTTTAAAATTAATGCTAGGAAACAATTTAATGAGAATCAGGGGTCTGGCTGTGCCTTAGGTTTATGCATGTTTTTTAAAAGTTGGTATTGATACTATGGGGACTATGACAAGGAAAAATTCACCAAAAGAAGCAGAGATGAGCTGCAATCATTATTTCCTATTAATAGAGGCAGGGATGCTGCAACCCACGGGGTAGGAGAGCAGATGTAGCCCTTTCCCTGCTACCTCCTACACCATAGCTGTGCTGGGAAAGCTTCTTGGTGCCCACTGATGGTGTGAGCACTGGTGAGCTGGGAAGGGACAGGACACCATGGTCATGCTCTGAGAGCCTAATGGATGTGTTACATGGGACTTCTCGATCGTTTAGTCATCCTTACAGGAAAAAACCAACAAAACCAAACAGACAAAAACAAAAACAAAAAAAACCCCGAAAACCAACTCTACGCTATGTGGAAATGTTGTAAATAGAATATTTTAAACACAGAACGCTGTGTAATGTAACAGTGTCAGCTTGTTGCATCACATCAGGAATGACTGGTCAAGGTAACACAGGAGAAATTGCCATAGTCACAAATGCTATGTCCAGCTTTTCCCTCTGCAGGCTCAGAAAGACTTGAAGAACATCCTATGCTCTAAAACGGCTGAATAAACCTGTACTGAGTGATAAACACACCAGCTCATTCAATCTCTTGCCTAATCAAACTAATCTCTCAAGCATATAGTCATCAAAACCCAGCATCCTGCTGTAGCTGTGAGGAGCTACTCTGCAGAGAGGGGCTGGAGTGAGACAAAAATGGGCCAATCACCTCTTCTGGGCAATATCACTGGAATCAGCAGGGGGAAAAAAGTGAACACCAGGTAAAAATGCACAGCAAGAGCAGAACATGAGAGTGGGCAGATGTAAGATCCATTAGCTCATTAAGGGTGGAGCTGTTGGCCTGCTGGGAAATTAGTGTCCACTTTATGTCTTGATATTGGAAAAAAATTAACTAAAAGAGCCAAGGCAGTTTTAACACTTGAGCTGCTTAATTATGCCTTTTAAAGTTGCCTTTGAAGCCATGGCGCAAAGGATGAACGAAATGTTCTCTGAAGGTCCTTATTAGTCATTCCCTTCTCTGATGGCGATAATAATTACATTGTCCTACATTAGAAGGAGTGTTCCCAATGAATCCCCACACTCCATGATAACATTTCCAGCAGGGCAGGCTGAGATAATGATGTGGGTAATTAGAGCTCTGGCTGCAGGGTAGGAGAGCCATGGTGGTGAGCTGTGAATGTGCCTCCTGGGCAGAGTATCCTTGCCTCACCTCCCAAGGCTTAGGCTAGAGGAGAAAACCCTGCAGCTGAGGGGAAGTCCTGCTCAAATGATTTGACTCCTCCTACGTGTGTAGACTCCAAAGGAATTTCCTCCCTTATTGTTGTGGCTGCAGACAAAATGGTATGTGAGATTTTTGTTAGATTTGATTTTTGTTAGATTTTAACCGCTAGAAACACCATTATCATCCTTCAGTCTGTGTGCTGCATGATGTACACAGAAGCTGCTAATGAATATCCTGATTCCGCTAAACATTGAAGCATATCCACTAAAGGCAAAAGAGACCCATAAAAAGGCGGTGGTATCTGAGCAGCACTTCTGTGCCACTGATGCTTCATCTGGTATTTGCAAAGTGAAACTGCCCAGAAATTGCATCCCTGGAGCACCTGCACCTGTGGGAGCAGCAGCTCTAGTGAAGCAGAAGGCAGGCAACAGCAGATTGCAACGGGACTTTCCCCGGCAGCACCTGACACAGGCATGAATAATGGAGAGACTCATTAATCATTTACAGAATAGCTGTTCCTGTGGATTCATCAGCACTAGAAACTCATGTTGAAGTCTTTCTCTTCTGATCCCACTGAGCATTTCGCGCTTGGCAAGGTCATACTGTCCCTAGCATGAGAAAAGTCACATCAGGAGAGGGTTTTGCAGCCCATAGCTCAGCCACTTCGAGATCCAAGCTCACAAATCATAGCACTGGTCCAAGTACAGACTGGCCGTGAACCCAAATGGACGCGGACTCTACGAATAACAAGAAAATGTGAAAGGAAATGGAAAAAAGGTTAAAACGTGAAGTTTAAAACTGTTTAAAAATGTATCTCTTCCCCCCATCCATCTCTGCTCAGTGCTCTGTAGCTGTCCCCAGCTACCGTGCCGTGCCGTGCCGTGCCCGCTGTCCCGCGGCAGGACGGGCCGCTCTCCCGGCGCTCCGGCTGCACCGGCTGCTCCCGGCCACAGGAGGGGAGCGCTGCCGCACGCACCCAGGCTGCTCCCCGCTCTCTCCTGACGGGAAGCGGGGCTGTGCCCCAGCCCCTCACTGCGGGACAGGGGGACCGGCAGGAGCCCCCGGGCAGGGCGCTGCAGGAAGGAGGGAGCGGCCAGGAACGCGGTTCTCCGCAGCACACCGGGAGCCGTCCTCACAGCCTCATCGCGTGCGAATGACTGTAATAAATGCGGGCAGCCCGACGCCGTGACCCCGAGCGAGAGCCGTGTGTGCAATGACACCAGCGGGGTGTGTCACACGTTGCGTGGGGCTCTCGGCCAGTCAAACGTGCCAGGTGCTCGAACGCGCGGCAGAGTCAACCACGCGTCCAGATCTCGCCGCGCTCCTGACAGTGCACGCCGGACGGCGGAAGGGATGATGCGCTGTGATTTCATGCTCCTGGAACTTTTATCCACCAGCTAAGATTCTTCTCTATAGTATCTAAAAAAGAAAAAAAAAATTCCTCCTTAATATACATATAGTTGTTTGTCTGGTTTGGGTGCACATTTCTAGATGCTTCTCAGCTCAAGCAGGGCATGGTGTGCCTGCTCTGATCACTGCCTGGCTCTAGGAATACAGCGTTCAGTAGCTTAATCAGAGGTGGGGAACTGTGGTTTCAAGGTAAATAGTGGGCTGGATCCGAAGCTTGTTGAAGTCCACAGGACTCCCGCAGTGGTTTTTAATCAGGTCTATCATTGGTTCTCTAATGAAGTTAGCCGCTTATCTTTATTAGATGGACTCTTCAATGAATTGATTTAATCTAGAAGACTTCTCCTCCCTGACGGATTTTCAGAGCCCCATGCACTCCTGCTTCTGTGCAGAGCCCAGCCTGCCCTCAGCCAACCGTGCTCTGCTTCCCAAGGAGCTAATCAGCTGGCCCATCTCCCCTCAATCAATAAGCATTTATTCTAATTGAAGCCAACATCGACTGGATACCAACCAGGAATGTGAAATGCTCTATAAATAATGTGCATGAGCTGGAGCCTGGGATTTGGCAGTGGCATGGCTGTCAGTGGGAGTGCTAATGGGGGGGGATACATGCCACTCAGTGCTCTGTCACTCTCCCAGTGCTCTATTTACAGCTCTCACCAGGGAGCTCCCTGTCTCACTTTGATGATGAATTAGTTTCCTCTGATGGATCAACCTCCCAGTCCCCCATTGCAACACCTTGCAGAATGCACTGCCTAACAAGAATTCCTCATTAACATATAAATCATGATGTATTTCTTTTTGGCACCCCAGGCAAAACAATGGGCCAAGAGCTCCCCCCCATCGAGCTTTTCCCTGAAGGGAGAACTTTCATTGATTGCTAAATGGAAGGTGGAAAGAGTAAAATCTTTTAATTGTATGACTCTTCTGATGTGCTGCATTGTAGACTTTAAGTAAGCATATGACTTCCCCAGCAAAGATGCTCTCTCCACATTTTATTGCAGGACAAGGTATGATTCTTCCCTATCATAACCAGTTACTATAGTAGATGTTCAAGTGTTAAGTTTACCAACAAGATCGGGGTCTTTTGAATACCCCACCTGCAATGGGGATAAAACCTAAATTCACAAACAGGGTTTAAGACCAGAAATCTGTCATAACTGCCCAATCTTTTGTAAACAGATCTGTTTTCTCCATGCCACATGGTGCAAGGCTACAAGGTGGCTCTGAGTCAGGAGCTGAGCAGCCACTACTAGCACTGCTCTGTGATGAAGTTAATAAACAATTTTCACAGTCAGTCTGGGAAACACCAGCAAAAATACCTTGAGGCATTTGGTGGTTTATATCTATCTCTGCTACAAACTCACAGGGTGATGGTAGGTGACTGCCTGTATGGACAAGTTAGGATCATCTGAACTAGTAAATTTTCAGCTCTCTCACTAGAGCAAATAAAGAAATTGCCCCAAACAACCCCTGTTTCTCATTGGCTGGACTACACAGAAACTCATTTCTGATTCTGGATTTTCATGTGGGTATGCCATGGGCTGATAACAATGTGGCAGCTGTATCTGCCAAATCTGTCTTGAAAATGAAGACAGGAAACACCACATTGTCCACTGGATGAGATGAAGCTTGGTGAGGGATAACACATTGTAGTTCCACCTCAAGCCTTAATAATGTGTCCAGAAAATGGACCAAGCTGGCACGACATGCAGCAGCAGCAGAAAGGAGATGTTGAGTGCTGGCACCTGCAGTGCTGCCCCCTTGGAGCATCCTCTTCCTCCTCTGGAGCTGCACCAGAGACGGCATGCAGGACCTACCAAACCCATCACCAGCATGGTGTCAGTGCCTGGAGAAGTAATGAGCACTGTGAGATAGTTCACTTTGGATGAATGGCAAGGAAACCTGTTGACCAAACATTCTCAGCCCATCCTGTGTGCTGCTCTGACTTCCACACCAGTGGCACAGCCTACGTAATCTGTCCTTCCCTCAATCTCAGGGAAGCCTGTCCTGTGGCTTCCCCCATTTCCTGGCATGTCTAATAGATGAATCAAACTTCCACACGGTGCATTTGGCAAGAGGTGCCTGTCTGGAGAGCACAGCAGATGGTCTTTAAGGAACAAGATGTAGTTGCTCCCTACAATATCTCATCCCAGACAGTGCAGCAGAAAGCCAGTGAGTGTCTTCTTTCCAGTTCTACATATGTACTTTTTACAGGAGTCTCTATGGTCTCAGGGCAGCTGCAGAGAGGGAATAGCTGAAATACCTAGCCCAGTACCTGAGACCAAGGTGAGAAGCATTTCCCAGAGTGTAATCATTCCCAGGGTAGCATCTGCAACAATTCCCACCACATCCTTCCAGCCAGCAATCTGCCACCCCCTGAGCTCAGGCAGCCCAACCTCTCTTCAAAGCATCGCCAGTGCTGCCCTGCCCCTTCCTGTCCTGCCTCCTTTCAACCCCAGCTCTTCCTCCACAGGCTTTCTCCTGTGCTGCCCTACCTGCACTCCTCAGATCGAGGACAAATGCAGTTAAACCAGCACAGGCACCATCTTCTTTTCTCCTCTCACCTTTTCTGGGAAACTTTCTAATTTCACACTAAAATCCATAGACAACTGAAATTTTGGCAGTTTCAACGGGAATAATAAGACTGGTTTCACTGTTCCAAATTTGCGTTTTTGCTGTCCTACCTTCTGTCAACGCTAGGCAGCAGCTTACCTGCTTTTACATCAAACACTGAGTGCAGCCTCCAAATCTTAGCATGCACAAGCCAGCTCACCCTCTCTTCAACTTTCTGTTTGCCATCCATTTGCTACATAACACAGGATTTAAAACGAGGATACATGTTTTACTTGTTTTGTGTTTACATTAGAGAGATTGGTATCAGTTTAATTAAATCATCTCAAAATAATTTCGTAGCAGGCACTGTTTTCCTTGTGCAGCCAACAGCAGAGCACGGAGCCGGCGTCGCTCCATCCAGCTCTGCTGCGGTGGGGCTGAGCCAGCTGGGCAAGGAGGGGAGCCTGCAGCAATGCAGCTCGGGGTCATTGCCTCCACCAGCACTGCCGGAAGGAGAACTTGGAAATTCCAGCAACTCCTTCTGGAAAGGTGTCCTTTGTTAACATGCAGGAACATTAAAAGGAAGCCTAGTGCTGTTGCTGCAAGGCGGGCTATAAAATAGGGCACAGAAGGCATGTTTCTCCTAAATCCCAGTTCTTTTTTGTTATTTATGTATCACAACATCCATTGCTTTCATTTGTGCAGAGTGCTATTTTCAGTTTTCCAGCTTTTTTTTGAGGTGCTGCTCCCGTACCAGCCAGGTCTTATCTTGTACACCAGTGTTAATCCACAGCTGTCCTGGCACCACCTGCTGATCTAGTCCTCCCATTTTTTTTTCCCCCCTTACATTTTTCAGAAATTAATAGAGGGGCCTGGAGTTCTGACTGTTTTAACTGCTGAATACTTCCTGCACAATTTTTAGCTGTGGGCTTGAGTCATGGCTGTGGATTCTCTTCTATTGAGTCATACGAGGGGAAGAATTCATTTCCGTTAGAAGGCTGAGTGATCAAAATGATTTATACCCATCATGCTTTTATCCCTTTCAAATTTACCGTGTGTCTCACAGACCCAAATTCTAAATGTCTTGTGAGGAAATGAAACCAATTAAGAATGATTTTGAGCATGCCGGTTCTGGGGGAGCCCCAGCTTCCCTCAGTCCTGGAAGCAGCTCTCAGAAGATGCACCACAGTGACAAAGCTGCCCACCACCTGCCACCAGCAAGGGTGACTCCAGGATGAAACAGGCTAAAAGGAGACTTAGGATCATGTGTGCTGGTTTCGGCTGGGGTAGAGTTAATTGTCTTCCCAGTGGCTGGCGTGGGGCTTTATTTTGGATTTGTGCTGAACACAAGGTTGGTAATAGAGATGTTTTTGCTATTACTGAGCAGGGCTTACACAGAGCCAAGGCCTGTTCTCATTTCTGTACTGCCATGCAGGGAAGTTGGGGGTGCCTGGGAGGTTGGGAGGAGACACAGCCAGGACAGGTGACCCCAACTGACCAAAGGGATATTCCAGACCCTGTGACATCATGCGCAGTACATAAAGCAGAGGAAAGGGGGGACATTTGGAGTGATGGTGTTTGTCTTCCCAAGTCACCATTATGTGTGATGGGGCCCTGCTCTCCTGGAGGCAGCTGAACACCTGCCTGCCCATGGGAAGCAGTGAATTAATGCCTTGTTGTGCTTTGCTTGTGCACATGGCTTTTGCTTCCCCAACTGAACTGGTTTTATTTCAACCCACGAGTTTTCTACCTTTTACCTTTCTGATTCTCTCCCCAATCCCACTGGTGGGGGAGTGAGCAAGTGGCTGCCTGGGGCTTGGCTGCTGGCTGGGGCGAGACCACCACATCATGGCAGCTGCATGCCTGGCTCTCACACCGAGCACAAGGGCCCATGGAGAGCACAGCCCTTCCTCAGAAGAAAGCTCTCAGCAACATGGAGCAGTGCAATAACCAGAGTATGAAGCACCCAAGGGCATACGGGACCTTCTCTGGGGTTTCACCAAGGACAGTGCATGAGAGCCCCTTCCCCAAGAGCTGTCACCTCAGTCTGGCAGAGCCCCCATTGGCTGGGGAAGCTGAGGAAGGGCATGGCTGTCTTTGCTGCTGTTGTGAGAGAGCAGATTGCTGCCACCAGTAATCGGGTCAAGAGTCAACACCAAGGAGATGCGTGCAGCCTCTTACAGGTGGGGTCATGCAAAATGCTCAGCACTTCTGCCATCCTGGCCATTCTCACTATGCTTTCAAAATCCAAGTTAATGGGTCTGCAGAATCCCTTTGTACAGTGTTGTATCTAGAGATTTGGAGTTTCTGAGGCCAAGAGCTTTACTACTACTCACATGAACTGTGCAAGTTGTAGTTGCACAATAGTTAAACATCACTAACCAAGTGTTCCGTCTGGTGCTCTCCCAGTCCCTCCTGTATACCTGGTTGCTGGCAGGATGCTTATCTGACCATGGGGTAAGTCAGCTCAGGAAACTAAACCAGCAGAAAACTGACCTTGCAAAAAAAATAATTGCTTTCTGCTAGGTAAGCTCCTGCACTGGCTCATTGCACTATCTGGGAGATGGGAGTGCCTCTCAGGGCACGTCTCCATTTGGGGATGTATTTCCATTTGGCAAGAGGGGGACCATGCCAGGGCTAACCAAAGTAGTTTTAAAGCAATGTGACAGAGCAGACTCAGTTGCCCTATCATACAAAGGGACAACTATGCACAGGTGCCCAGGCATGGTGATGAAATGCAGTATCTCATATGCTCAAATTTGAGATCTCCCCTGAAATCCCTTGTAGTAGAGAGCTGACATGTGCACTTGTGTTGTTCACATTGCATTTGCAAGTAGGCTGTCTGGGGAGGTTGTGGAATCTCACTCTTTGGAGATAATTAAAAAAAAAAACTAGGTACAATCCTGTGCTATTAGCCATAGGTGGTCCTCCTTCAGCAGGGAGGTCGGACAACATGACCTCTGGAGCTCCCGTCCAACCTCAACTGTTCTGTGATGATTCTGTGTCCCATTAAATACAGTCCAGAAGCAGCTGTATGCACATGAGCCTCAGGGTGGAAGGCCCAGCCCCAGGGAGGAGATCCAGAGGGCTTTTTCTTAATTAAGGTGAGTCAGTCTCAGTCTGCCCCGACAATGGATGGAAAAGCGGGTTTTGTGCAGCTCCGTGGTTCTGGCACCCACGTTCTCAGTGCCTCCCTGGCCTCCAGATCACACTCATGCCACCACAAGTTCATAGCAGGGAGTTCCCTGACTTAACACTACTACTTGCTTCGGGTTCTTTTCTGTCTCTAATGCCTGTTGATCTGTCAGGCTGTGAAGCAGCCTTGCTGCAGGGGTGGGGCAGGGGAAGTGGTGGTAAAGCTTTTCCAGAAACACAGATTCATATTGGTTTTAGTGGAGCACAAAGCTGCATGGGCAATGTTCCTGTACCATGGTGCTTCCAGCCACACCTGCCAGAGCTCTGCCCTTTCTCCTGTCCTTTCCATGTCCTCCTGCCCATTCTCCAGCCTTTCTTTACCAGTAAATTCTAACTCTTCAGCAATCTCCGCCTTCCCCTGGCACTTATCCAGCCAGGTTTTTTCTCACTAACCTCACATACTTATTTTCATTTAATTGCTCAGCAAATTTTCTGCCATTTTAGTGGGTGAAATTGGTTTTCAGGGAGCAGGAGCTCAAGGCACCTGGCAGAAGCACAGAGGCAAGGGCAGACACGGAGTTTGTGAGACCCTTTTGGCAGTGATGAGCTGCTGCTTTGGCTTCACAGAACAAAGTCAGATGTTCCTGTTTGTTCTCACTCTCCAATTTAATTATTTGTGTTCTTTCCTCCCCTGTACTGATAAAAATGGAGTTTTTGAAATGTGAATTGGGCTTGTAAACATAGTCACTATTTTTTTTTCCCCAGTCTCTGAACCAATCCATTTAACAGCTCACTAACCCAAAATGAATGCTATTATATGACTGCAGTGTGGATAAACAGTAAGTTGATAGCAGGGTTGAGATGCAAATCTACAGATAACATTTGACTTCAAGGGCAGAGGATCTCAGAAGTCCCGGCTGTACTGTACCTCAGGGGCAGCCCTGGAGGAGAGGAGGGAAGAGCCAGCAGGCTGACAGGCAGCCCCTTCCCACCCTGTCCTCATGTTTAAATGCAAACAAATACTGAGAACAGAAAACAGAGAATTATTAATATATATATATTCCTGCCATTCTCTGCATGTTATTAATCCTCTTTTCCTCTACCAGAGAATATATTAGTGAGAGTAGGCTAATAATGCAGAGACATCTGGCTGAGACTAGGAAGAGTAGCATGTTTATGCATTATTAATGTGTTAGAAAAAACAGACTTCTGTGGCCTGACTGTATGTATTGGATCAGTTAGCACTGATAACTGGTCCATTTTGCTTATCTTTTGCAATGAAATAATCTCCAGGAAGAGGCATGTTTATTTTGTCAAACAGTGAAAGAGATAATATTTTGAAATAGCCTTTACTGAGCAGCTAGAGCACAACACTAATTTATTCCTAAGAGAGAGAATGTGATCTGAGAAGCAATGCAGGGTGAGCAGAAAAGGGAAAATGCAAATTTCTACCTTAGCAAATCTGCAATCACAAACTGTGTCTTTGGGGGTCCTTGGTTATCTGAGAACAGCAGTGCTCCACTCCCACGAGTGAAACAGAAAACTTTTGAGGGGAACAAAAAATTACGGTGGGGCTTCCTAAGGCATAACTTTGGCACAGAGGAGATGCTAAAACCCCAAAATTCGTGCAGTAGGGCAGGGGGCCATTGGAGCTGCCCAGGTATGAGACATAATAATCAGTTTTATCTTCTGGCTTTGTCTCCCTTTGATTTATTGGTTGGATGTGTGACAGTTAAATCAGCAAGAGACTGGAGGAGGTCCCAGTCTTGGAAAGAGAGAGCTACATGCATTCATGTGCTGCTCCTTTTCAAAGGATGGAGTGACTTTGTTAGCATCTAGCTTGTAAATCAGGGGGCAAGGAGACAGCCTGGCTCCCCTCTCCCCAGCCTCTGACATATGAAGACCTTGGCTCAGCAGAAGGGTAGAGTCACATTTCCAGCAGCACAGGGAGTGCACCAGCCGTATCTCTCAGCTTTTACAGACAAGTATTGGCACCAGGCTCCTGGAGCAGGATTCATTTCACAAATCTGTGTCTGAACTAGTCACCCTGGACTGCTTCTCTAATTGATAGGTGCTCTGAGGATATAATTCACCCTGTGCAGGAGTAGATATCTAATAGGGGTCAAACGCATTGCCCCAGAAAGAGCTCGTTTCTCTCAGTTGATCACAGGGTGTGCTGAGCCTGCTGCCTCTGCTGCAGCTGCCCACAAAATACTGGTGAGGTGTCCCCGTTGTGGCAGGTGTCTGGGCACAGCACCCACAGCTTGGTGTTGCCACAACACAAGGCCACGGCCACATGGCTGTGGAGAACCACAGCTTCCTCACAGAGACAGCAGCACCCTGGGGCACGGCTTGGTGGCACCCAGGCAACTGCCCCTGGCCAAAGTGGCTCATGGGAAGGCCACAGTGGCTGCTTGGGAGCCGGGATGCACATGGTGCCTTGAGCAGGCTGTCCCTTCAGGGAACCTGCACAGGTAGTCGGTGCATATCTGAGGCAGCTTCAAATCCCAGCTGAAACTGGGGCTCTGCTGAAGCAACAGTAGAATATGCAAGAAATAGGATGTCTTGGCTAAGTTGAAGCAAGGTGCACCCTTCCAGCACAATTGCTGCCTGACTTAAGAAACAGCCTCGTCTGCAGATGCCGAATGCATGGGCACCAATCTGCTCTACACTGACCCAGCAGATCAAGGCAGGGAGGAGCTGCTGAGCTCATCCAAGGGATGTGCAGGCAGGCAGTGGCTCCAGCCACTCTTGGGAAGGGCCATGGTAGCTGTGCAGACACCAGCTCACTCCCAGGACTGTATGGGTAGCTGTGCCACACTTGCAATGGTGCTAAAAACCAGCCAAATCTTTGTCTTTTGAAAAGACATGTCTTTCTGGAAAGCCATGAAACAACACTAAAACAAGTTACTCAGAAGCCTGCCACTTCTCAAGTCCCCAGGCATGGTGCAGCTTGACAGCAGCTTCGAGGCAGAGCCGAGCAGATGCATCCACCATGCTGAGCCCTGGGATGGGGGTGAGGCTTGGGGACAGCACTACACCCAGCCATAGCTGTGGGAAGCATTGAGGCAAAAACCCACAGCATGAGATTCACACCCAGTGTGTGAGATTTGACGGGTCTGTCACTTTGCAGAGCCAGGCTCGGTCCCCTGGCATATACAGATGACAAAAGAACAGATGCTGCCAGACTGTTTGGCCTTGCTGTCGCTGCAATGGCAATGACACTCGGCTCAAAAACTTGGCAGCTCTGGAAGAGAAGTCCTAGTTCCTTGTCCTGCCCACAGGACTGTGGCTCTCCCCCAAAAGCATGAGACCATCTGGGTTTCTTGATGATATTTCCTGTCCCAAGAGAAAGAAGAAGCCCCAGGAAACGCTGGTTTTGAAACTCATTTGAAACAAGTTTTCACATCTCTGGTTGGAAGAGTTTCACTATTTTGGCCACACTTTTGCAGTGCCTGACCCCCACACACACCTGGTCCTACCTGCATCTTTCCCCCCTTCAGAGCCCCCTTTTGCTCAGAGAGGGGAAGGGAAACAGTCTGACTTGGCAAATAGCTTGCTGTGAAAATGATGAATTCAAGAGCACGTGGAGCTTGTGGTTGAAAAAACCCGTCTGATCAGCAGAACTTTTCTCCCTCAGCATCTAAGGGCAGATTTAGTCTCAAGGCCAAGCTGCCATGTGGTTATAAAATAGAAGCAGGCCTGAAGAACTGATCTAACTTTCTTCAATTGTCTGTGTATCTTTAATCATGTTCACCACTTAAAATGCAGCAGAGCTGGCAGCTGATAATTAGACTGAGCCTGCAGCAGCATGGCCAATGGCCAGATCACATGGTTCCTTTCATCTGCATATTTATGCATTTAAAGGAGAGGAAAACTTTCATAACATTTTAATAACTGGGTTTTTCTGAAACCATAAATCCAGTCCTCTGGGCTTAGCCTACACTCTCCTTCTGATCTTACATAAGTGGAAGAGGGTGGGGTGTTTTGTTTGTTCTCCCTATTCTTTTCCTGTGCATGAACGTGCAAAGCCCATCCTTTCCAGCGTGGGGTCCTCCGGAGGATGGGAGGGTCAGGCAAGGTAAAACTGCACTTCTAAGGATGAAGGTATAACTTTGATTTGGTTCCTGGCATGGGAACAATTCCCCTTTCCCAAGATAGCTCATCTACAGACTGGCAGGAATGAAGCTCCTTTGCTAAACAATGGCTCCAAACAAAGAATTCCTGATATCTGTATTTCAAACAGAAGCTACAGCACACGTTGGCTGTTGCATTTCTTAGCACATCACCATCAGATTCAGCCCTAGGACAGTGATCCTTCAGATCATGAGCTGAAAAGATGTCAAAACATGGGGAGCTGGTCCCAGTCTGGCCCTGTGGGTGCAGGAGCTCTGTTTCCATGCATACTGCCAGAAACAGTGATGAGTGGGCTGTCTCCCTACATGGGGTGCCTCCACCCTCTTCCCATGGACAGATGTGCCTGACCACTGTCTGCAGCCAGTGCCTTATCTCTTGGTGGGGCAGTGTCAGGGCAATGCTGCAAAGTGCTTTGACAAGGGGGATGCTGTGTCCACCTCCTCTGCCTCAGGGTGGCAGCTCCCGTGACAGCCTTGGTGACATCCTGCAGGGTCCTTCACAGTGAGGCTTTGCAGACCACCCTCCCTCTGCCTGGAGGTCTCACTGGCATGTGCACATGGGCTTTTCCATTAGCATGGAATGACAGCCACTATCAGCAGGAAAATGGGAGGTGAGGATGAGAGACTAATCCTTATGTTGCTGTGTTGTCTTGGTAAGATGGAATTAAAACACTGTTAAAATAACACCGATTCACAGATTTCTTTCTAAGATGAAGCACTCAGTTAAAATAAAATTGAAAACTATTTAATGACACGCAGTTCTTAAACACTATTACTTTTTTTTTAGGAAAAGTTAATTGTTCTGTGATGAAAGCAGCTTCTACTGAAGGTTCTCTGGATGAATCAAGCAATATGTTGCTGATTCACAAGGGTCTTGATAGAGGTTTTAATCGTTGTTTCTATATAGCAAGCAAGCAAACAAACCAATTTCAATGATTAGGCAGTTTCCAGAGTACGCCTTGAACTGCTCTTTAGCTGTGCCAGTAAAACTTTGGGGTTTGACACAACGTTGGGCTACAAGTGAATTTAGGCTGGTGCCACTGCTTTGTTTCAGAGGTAATGTTAATTGATATAGTTATGTAACAATAGTTTTGCTAGACAAAGTGAAAGAGTCAACAGCAGAAAAATGCAAACCATGGCATTAACTCCACTGGGAGGGACCATGGTTTCTTTCTTGTGTATTTGAAGAATCAGAACAAACAAACAGGGGCAAGATTAATTAGGAGTGGGAGTACATGACTCCCTCCCCAGGTGAATGAGGAACAGCACTGGACAGGACACAGCAGCAGTGCCAAAATATTTCTTGACATTATCCATTGGGGGTCCAAGAGAATTTCCTTTGCTCTCCAGTGTTCCCAAGACATTCATAAACCACCTCTCTGGCTACTTATTGTGATGATAAACTTGTGTCCCTAGGTTTCATTATCAAGCTTTTGATCTAAACCTGAACTCTCTGATCTGTCGTCTGAAGTAGTGAGGGAATTTGCAGTAGGGTTTTTCCCAGCAAAGAAAAACAATTCACTTGCTAAAGACATTATGTGGGAGATATAACTTACAGATACAAGAATTTGAAAATTTGGGTGTTCATTTTGTAATTTTGGGGGTTGTTGGTGTTTAACTTCATTTTGAGTCTATATCTTACATTTCCAGTACTGTAAGCAGGGCAACAGATTTTAGCCAAAAAGTCTACTTGAGACTCCTATTGATTTTGATGAGGTTTGAGGATAAATACTGATAAATGTAACATAACATAGGAATTTGCATTTTCCTAAGCCTTGTCTAGACTTGGATTTGGAAGGTGTGATACACCATGTGACTAATACAATGTAGTTAAGGCAATGGGGTTTTAATGCACGGCTTTAAACTTGGTTGTTTTTCAGGAAGCTATTACTACACTGTATGCAGCACTTGTTAATCTAGAAACCATCGATGGTAAATGAAAAGAGAGGTTACAAATCAAAGGCAGGCTGATCCTGTGGTTACACTTTTCAGATGTGCCTCCTGCTACACGCAGGGCTATTTCACCTCTGACAGTATAGAAATAAGGGCTCCCCAGCCCTATGTGGGAAGCAGTGGGATCACCATCCCTGGAAGTGTTCAAAAAATATGTAGATGCGACACTTAGGGGCATGGTTTAGAGGTGGATCTGGCAGTGCTGGGTTAATGGTTGGATTCAATGCCCATAGAGGTCTTTTCCAACCTCAGTGATTCCCTGTGATTCTATGTGTTGGCTGCAAGGGTAAGAGGCAGTGGGGCCGTGTGTGGATGTTGAGGGTGTGGGTCTACAAGGGGTTAACAAGCGGGTGTGCTGGGATGGCACATGGGGAGCGGGGGTGTGAGTGAATGACAGGAGAGAGAAACCTGAGTGTGCAGGCACCAGGTATAGATTGGAGCTTGGGGGAGAATTGTGGTTGTGGTCCTTGGGAGTGGGTGAGGATAAGGCCGTTGTGGCAGTGGGTGCACCGAAGGGACATAAATTCATGCTGAGAAAGTCCAAGCATACATATTTCTTGAAATACTATCAGCAGCTCCATCTCCTCCACAACTATGCCAAGAAGTCTTCTCTACCAGGAAACCCAGCACTTTTGCCATCTGGGTTGGCCAGCTAGGTGGGCTGAGGGTCTGAAGGCCCTAAAGCACAAGCCCTTGCCTGGAGCTCTCACACAGAGCCAGGAGCTGAATTCCAAGCAGAGGAGTCTGACAGCTGTTCCCTCCAGCTATCACCCATCCTTGGTACACCCAGACCTGTTTGATGTAATCTGATACATTTTCCCATTAGCCAAGAACTATAATTCAGGGAAAATCCACCATCCTGAAGTAAGTAGATGCTGCAGAGGAGGCAGAGGGGCTCACGGTTACCTCTCATAAAGTTCTCTTCTGTGAATTTTCCCACCTCCACATTTCTGGTGGTGACACTGGTTGGTACACTGGGACAATGGAACCAAGGGGAAGGATTGCTCCAAGTACTACAGTTAGCAGGAATGGTCCACTCTGAAGTCCTACCAATCCATCATGAGGGGCCATTCTGGATACTGCAGTTACATTTCACTGATTCCTCAAACTGGAGCCCAAACCCAGCTCTTTCAACCCAGTAGGACCAAAGTGCTCTGACTTCTACCCACAAAGCTCAGTGCTTGGTACACTAATTTATAGGTGCTCTTACAGCAATCAGCGTTAATCCAGATGTGTGATTTGGACCTCCAGCTGACTGTGACAAATTCCTCTTTTTTTTCCCCAAACTAATTTGAAATTTCATCTGAGTGTTGTTTAGAGCATTGCAGTTTGCAGAATATGCCATGTAAAAGTAGAGGCATGACACTCATTGGTACTTGAACCCTGCTTGATGCACTAGGAGTTGCTTTTTCATTACTGGGCTCTGTCTCCCTCACTCTGCTTTTCAATCTGTCATGCAGTCACTGGTCATGTAAACGTCTGTGCAAACATACTGAACATGAGTAATGCAGCATCTGTTGCTATTTATTAAACTGTGGTTTATATCTTTGGAGTACATGGTATTATCCTTCATGGATGTGGCTTTATCTCTGTTATTACGATACGGAATTAATTAAGAGTATTAAAGCTTGTGTCTAAAAAAATGATATTCCTAACTTTTATCTATGGAGGCAACATTTTCATATCCTTTCATTCTCTCCTAAAGGCAGCATCCTTTGGGAAGATGTGATAGACACATTTAGGTAAATATTATTCCTCCGGCACACATGGTTTCCATTGCAATTGATCCCCTGCTGTTTCCTTCCAAGCACTTTCCTCTGTTACACAGTCCACAATGGTGCCTGAAAAACTGATCAGCAATAGCAGAGACAAATTGACTCCAGCAACTGGGAGTTTTAAGGGCAGCAAATGTTTATATCTGAGTTTGTGTGTACCGTAGTTACTGAAATACAGTTTTTAGGCATGCACTGAAATTTTCAGTGGCATTGAAAGTCTAAAGTTGCTTGAGCTAGTTTTAATTTAGTAAAAGGATATAATGGATAAAGGCTGACTGAGTGAGATGGGACATAAAGATAGTGCACTACAAAACAGCCACATGGGCCCAAAAACTGTAAAGATGCTTCCTCCTGTAACCTCCCCTTAGGGCTGGGAACAGATTGGGGGCTTCACACAGACCTGGCACAGAAGCTGCACCTGAGCCACTTGTGAGCTGCCTGAAACCTGGGGATCACAAGCTGCTCACTGCAGTCTAGCAGAGAAATAATCCTACATGCTTTTAAACTGGCACAGCCGTTGGTAAAAGTCTCTTAGCAGACAATAACAGCAAGAAGCTGGGAAAAAGCTGGGTGGGAACTGCTTTTCACAGTGACTGTGTTTCCTCAAATGCATGTCAAACTACAGCTCTAAATGTGGCAGAGTGAGAAAACATTTTCCATCACCAAGGATTCACTGGGCACCATTGGGCTGCAGTGGATGTCACCCCAAATCAGACTGAAGCTGGTGCCCACCAGTGGCATGGGGACCTGCACAGAGGTAGGAAGAGAACCAGTGCATGCACCAGCACATTTGTGATAACTTCTAAGTCTCTAGGACATGAACACCATTGGTCATAAAGATATACTTGTACCTTGGCTACTTCTCTGTGCCAGCCAGATGAATGTGCTCACGAGGATTCAGGCTCTAAGAATGTGCTTACTCCTTTGCACAAGGTGGTCTAAACATCCTACAAAAGCCACTTGCTGTGGCAACAGCAGATCAAGCATTGGGATTTTTAAAGCCCAGCTTCCCTTTTTCTTTACTTTATTATTTATTATTATTATTATTATTACTACTTGTTAAGCACTGTGGGCTCAAAACTTTCAAGACAAGATCATGTGGTCTCTGGTCCCAGGGTCTAAATGCAGGTCTGATGCTGGAAGCTGCATTTGTACAAGTGACACTAGCATTCTCTGCAACTTCGCCATCTGCCAAGGGGCTGGACCTAACTGGCAGCAACCCTACAATGAGAACTCGACAGAAAAATCTGCCACATGAAAGAAGCATCACACGACTAAAACACACAGTGTTCTTTTTAACAGGAGAAATTTTTAAGATGGGAAGATCTTTCTAACAAAAACTGGAACCACTTCAGCTTTTGCATTCTGTTTCTCTGAAATGACCCCAGGTTGGCCCTTGCAAGGCCTTGCTTTGGGGGAAGTATTTCTGATGTGCATCTCAGGAGGCTGAGACATATGGAATAAACTCCCATTACCCCTTGCTAATGTAGAGCACAGCAGATGTCTGAAGCCCTGCTCAGTGGGGTCGATGAAAAACAATAGCAGACCCCTGGCAGGACCTTCCCTTCAACTTCCACAGGACCCACTGCAATGGAGAGAGAGGCCTGTGGCTGACCATTTAAAAAGCCTTGCTGTCACAAAGCCTGCAGCAATGTGGCCATCACTAAGAGCCTTCTTGTTGTGCTAACTAGGAATTTTCACTAATTGATATCACTATCAGAGTCCTCCTGCCCCAGAGTAAGCAGCAGGGGTTACAGTGCATGAGAAAGACACCGTGCGAAGGCATTGCTGCGGGTTGAGTACTAACGAGCTGAAAGGTGTGGTCCTACACTAGGAAACACGGGGAGAGACCTTCAAAAACACAGCACGATCCCAGGCAAGAGCTCAAGCGTCTTCAGTCCAGGGGTGCCCCAGCTGCTACAAGGTCCCACATGGAAACGGCCACACCGTTGTCGGCTGTGTCCCAAAAGCTGTAATTTCCAATGTGGGCTAATCAGGAAACAGTGTGGCATCACACAGAGGCTGTACTGTGGCTCTCCTGCGCAGAGCCAGGAACTCTCCCTAGGAGGAAGGAGGTCAGTGGTGATTTGGGCTTTCCCAACCGTGCTACAGAAGAGGTACTGTATGGTCACTGCTTCCAGGGACTCCCAGGAGTGACACATTACACTGTCATCTCTTACAGTCTGAAATACTGCTAACCCCGGCTATCTTTCAGAGGCCACATTTACAATTTTAGCAAAGGACAGTTGCAGGAAGCTGTTGGGACCACATTGTCTCCTCTACACCTAGCAGCCTGCAAGCACAGCCACAGAGTGTCCTTCAAGACCTAAGTGTTCAAGGGGGCTCAGGAACACCCATACACTGCTTGGAGCACTCACAAATTGGCCTCAGGAGTGGGTAATGATGCTGGGTGAGCTGAAGGTGGGAAACACTGGCATTGCTTCATTTGGTTACAGTAAAGACTTAGGCAATTAAACAAAAAGAAACTTTTCACAGCATGTTTAGAATAAACAGTCATTCTTTATCATAAAAAGTCACACCTTACATATAAATAATTTGAATGTCTTGCTCTTTCATGGAAAGTAACAGAGAAAAACCTTCAAGGTTGATACATGGGAGCTGGTATTAGAAATCACATAGAATCAACCCCAAATCCTGCATCCACACATCTTTGGATCCAGGGTTGACCTATACACCACTTCCCTCCCCTGCACTGGAAGGAACTGAATCAGGACCCTCCTTGGAGGACCACTCCCATCATCAACCTCTGGTTATGGATCCCACCCTGCAACCTCGGTCTCCTCACTGAAATCCAGTCCTTTACATTTGCAGCAGTAAGAAATCCCAGTTTGTAGCTGCAGAAAGAGCCATTGCCTTCTCCAAAGTGCATTATCTGTAGGTTTTGGAGGTGACTGAAATAACTAAACCTACCCAAGCTGGATCCCTTGCAGTTATTTCTATTTCTTGGCTGACAAGCTGGCCAAAGCAGCAAAGCTGAGTATTGCACAGTCTAGCAACATTTGACTAAACAGACCATTTATGTGGAACAGCAGTGTGGGAACAGAAAAGAAGCTAGCGGAGCAGCAATGAGAAATTTGAGCTTTGATCAAGGAGACAGCAGCATTTGACTCTATCTGAGCTGGCAGGGAGATCCATCCCAAAGCAAAATAAAATATGTCATTCTTTCCAGCAGATGAAATTCTCCCCAGTGGTTTGTTCCTCCCAGGATCATTTTATGTGATCTCATTGTCTTTAAAGTCTTTCCCCTGAGGAAGCTGAACGTTTAATATAGACTACAGCGTTAGTATCTGGTATTAAATCAGTCCAGCTACTCTGAAATGAGGCGAGTGGGCGTCCTGGAAAGGAAATAAAAACACAAGTTTAATAGAGGAGATAGGTTCACCTTGACCCATGCTATTTATTGCAAAAGACACAGGAACACACTGTTTGCACAATGGAGGGTCACTCTGCCATAGATGTGTTTTATACTCCCAGTAAACTCCAGATGCTCAGAGCGTGCACAAGGAATGCATCATCCAACCAACCCCAGAGGCTTTTACGTCTTGCTTTGCTTTACCAAGCAGCCCTAAGAGAGACCAGCATGTTCCCACAGCTCTCATTAATCCAGCTGGCAAACTTAGGCACTCAGCATTTCAGCCACACATTTTTGGCATCTTTGGCTGCAAAGATGAGCTACAAAACTGCGAGGAAGAAAAATGTCAGGAAGGGGAAACACTAAAGACCTCCGGCATGGTGCAGGATGTCAGGGATCAGCACCCATTCGAGGCGCTGCAGAGAGGGTCTCTGTCTCTCATGCTTCTCCTGCATCCTCACTGCAGTTTCAAGCAGGATTTCTTCCAGGCAGGCACTGCACACAGCACTAACAGCTGCCCCTGGAGGAAGCCAGATGTGCTTTGTTAGGCACAGCTCACACAATCCATTGCTGGTGTGAAACCTGGTGGCTCAAAGAGATTTATGTTGCATCCGTGTGAGCGCTCTTATGTCACTAGTTCACCACATGCCAGTTGCACACAATTCACAGAAAAGCTGCATTTTCAGTAGTTTGGGGGTTTTCTTTTAAATGTCATGGAGCCAACAAAATACAATTCTTCAGCACCATTGTGAGTGAAAACACTCATTTACCTCATTTAGTGTTTCACTTCAAGAAACAATTTAGCCCACACTTGAAGTGTCAGCTAAATTAGATAATTTAAAATAATTCTGAAAACATGCTAACTGTAAGAGGCTATAATCAGAGCTAATTACAGGGACATTCTGGAAATCCCTTGGCTTAGGGCTTTAGTTTTGATAAAGGGGATAACAACTTGTAAGCTATGATTCTTTTAATTACAACAATAGTAACCACCTTCTTTTACACGGCTTCTTTAATCTCTAAAAACCCAACAGCTTTGCAAACTATACATACCACAGGGATTGTTTAGCCTAACACCAAAGTGAAGCCATCTCTGCAAGAAATGAGTAAGTGTTTAACAATACCTAGCAGTCCTGGGCAAAATTTGTAAGGAAAAAAGGTGCAGAGGGAGAACATAATTGCTCTTGTGTCTCCTTACAAACACGCAGGGGATTTCTGGATGCCCACAGTGGCAGCCGTCTGATCTTGAGAATAAGGAAGGAAGTTTTTGTATGTGCCTGTAGACTCAAGGCACTATGGAGGAAGGCAGCAGCACCACATGGCAGCACCCTGTCACATTTGCCCAAGCTCACCTGTCCACGTCCTCTGCTGGGTGATGATAAAGCTTTGACACTGAGACTGGGAGTTACAGATGGCAGCGGCTTCCTCGGCGCTGTGGATGGACAGCAGGCAGCCCAGGTGGCTGTAGGAGGGCCAGCACTTGTAGTCTTCTCCTTCCACTGTTCGGAAACCCTTTAGGGAGATGTAGTCTGGGGACAGAGAGAGGGGGTCTAGGGAAACACTCCAGGGGCACTTTCAGAGACTAGTTATGCTACACACACTTAATCGGTGAAACTCTTAAAAGAATTGCAGGAGTGACAAACTGAAGTGACCTGCTGAGATGGAGTGGGGGCCAGCTGCAAAGTTAAAATAAACCCAAATCTTGCACTTTGGTTCTGCTGTGGAGCACAGGACAGCAATTCCCCCACAGATGTAGGAGAGGGGTCAGAGCACTCAAGGGACAAGGGTGCCACTACAGGGGTGGGAAAGCCCTCCACTTTTCCCTGGAGAGGCCAACCTCACAATAGCCTCTCCTACACCCTAGCCTCAACAGCAGAAGCTGGTCACAGATCCAGCACGAAGCTACATGGTGGGGCACAGACTGACCCACTCATCATGGTGCCACCCACAGAAACAGGAGACTGAGGAACCCCAGTGGGGAAAGGGAGGCCAGATCCTGCTCCTGACAAAGATACATGACAAAAGACCTGAGCCTGAGCAGGTGCTGCTCAGGCTATTGTTCACTGACTGCTAGGAATCTCTCCCCACCTTCCCACACCTCTAGGATGGTGATCATTTTGGCACAGTGTGAAGCCAACAGACAGGTGTTGTTGGAAAATACCAGTAATTCCTGTTAAAGCTGATAGTCCTTCCATGCAAATGACCGATATCTTTGTTTTTAATGGTGCAAATTATAGTTCTTTCACATGTAAAGAGATTTCCTTCTGCAAGCTGCCATCACCCCCCACCTCATGTGAACACCCAGGAAAACTCAAGCCACAGTAACCACTGGATTTTTAAAGCCTTCCTTTCGATCAGCCTCATCTCTACCACTGAATGGGTCCTTTTCAGAGGAATGCACCTCATAAAGGCACATTTATCCATCCACAGGTCCAATAAAATGACCTTCAGAGAAAAGGGACTTAGAGGGGACCAAGGCCCCAGTCACCCCATCACACTCATCCCGGTGCTGTCACCTCCCCACCCTATGTTTCCATAATAACCTGTGCTCAGCAGACAGAAACCATACAGTGAAAAGGGAAGTTTGAATATCAGCCCAGAAAACTGACCTGTTGGTCCAAAGGATAAGGATATCCTGAGAGAGGAGCCACTCAGTTTGTTATCCCAAATACATTCACTTGAAACACTGATGCTAATTTTGAGAAGAGTATTTAGAAGCAGTGCAAACACATGTCCATTTTTAGGCCAGATTGTCTGCACTGCACTTACTTTGCAAAGCAATACCATCAGCATAGCTTCCATGGAAAAAAAACAACAAAAGCCTGCTCAAAAAAAGACACTTCTGGGGCTTTTTCTAGTGACTATACACTGCCTGGATGTATAGGAGATCAGAATTTGACCAGTTACCAAGTGCCTCGCTCCCTCAGCAGTTACTTTACTTAGAGCATTCAAAATCAACTACCTTTTAAAAGAAGAGGTCTTTTCTGCAGGTAGAGCCCAGACTTGTACAGATGTAAAACCTTTTCGAAAGCTCTCAGGGTTTCATTTATTCCATATCGTAAATCACCTACATTTAAGGAAAAAGATGACGAACATAAGCAATTCCACGAAATATCATTTAGAGACTTCTAATAAAGAAGTTTATGAATATTAGCTGGTACCTGTTGCATTCAGAATATCGCTCAAAAGAGGCCGCAAAGCTGGTGGTGCAGAGTGTGGCAAAAGATAGGTGAAAAAATACCTGCAAAAAATCCCACAGGCTGATTAGAATACAGTGCCTTCATTTCCCTGGTGATTAAGTTGTCTACATTTTCCCGTGACTTGATTATCCATATGCAACTAGCAAGTCTGCTTTGGTTATAAAATTATGTTTGAGCACATCTTGGTGCCTCAGATGGTTCCTGTGAGTTGGGCTGAAAGCCTGGTCCTTTGCTGCATGAAATCTACCTTGCAAAGGTGCATGGACTAAAGCTTCCCCTCATTCCCCTGGGCCATTTTTGTATACTAAGCAATGTATTTCCCACCAAAAAAAAAAAAGGACCTGTATAAAAGACTCATACAAGATCTTTCTCTTGGCCTGAAAAGTTTGCACGTTATTGCCCCTCGAAAGTCAGAATGACTCATTTCCTGACCTTTCCATAAAATTCCTGTTCTAGGGAGACAAGTGCACAAGAGACAAGTGCAACTGCAAGGCTGCAATAATCTATGCAGTAATCTATTCAGTGCCCTTTAGCATTGAATCCTGGAAATCCAGGCTCCCTTGCTAAGTCCTTCTATGTAAATATCCAGCTGCCAAGGCTTCCTTCCAGGACTTGACCTGCTAAGCATCAGTGGTGAGCAAAAGTCCCTGCGTTTTCAGCTGATGGCCTACACGAAGTGCTGCAGCAGCCTCAGTCCCTTGCCTGTTTCCTGCTCCATTGCTCTTCCTTCCATAGGAGCCCATAAGGAGATTTGGATTGAAGGGAAGAGTTACACAGCCTGTTCCAAACAATGGGGACTCAAAGCTGGTGGGCTTTTACCGGTAGCCTGCACTGCCACTGCTTTCAGCAAGCACAGCCCATGGATGTCAAGCACCAGGGCTTGTTTGGCAAACAGCAAATTCACAGGTGCAAGCTCTGGGGCAAGGTTTTAGAGGGTGTTGGGGAAAGGGAGCAGCAGAAGAAAGATGCCTTCATCCTCACCAGACAACAACTACACTATTTTCCTGCCTTATAAGGAAAATAACTTGCTTCAAAGTCATCCTTAACTACCCTTAGACAGAGGTGAGGGGAATCACCGCATGGAAGAAGCACAAGGTGCTAGAGGCTACATGGCAGAGCGCAAGCTCAACCACCCCAGATCTTTCTCCATGTAGCTGGACATACCGATACGCATTGAACAAATTCTTCTTTTCATTTATTCCTTCGCATTTCCCAACCATGGAGCATTTGAGAGGGAAGCTTTTGGTAGGGAAGTCGAGTGTGCAGTCATTATCTTCCTTGCAAGACAGCTCCTCAGTGCTGGCATCATCCATGTCTGTCACTTTTAGGTTTCCATCCACCATGACAAACTGCCTTGGCTGGAAATCCAAGAGGACTATTGAACCCAGGGGGGAATGTGCCAAGTAAAACAGCAGTTTCACAAGACTCAGGCAAATCTGAGAAAGACAAGATGAATATGCATGGAAAAAAAAAACAGATGAAAACAGCTATTAAATTGGAAGTAGAACAAAGGGGAGGGCATTCAATTAAATTAAAAGGGAAAAAAAGCATATAGAACTTAAAAGGTAATTATATGTATGCTACAAAATTTATTATCAACATTGCCACAGGATTTGACTGGTAAGTAGTTTAGCAACATTTTTTAAAAATGTGCGTACACAAAAAGAGACATTGGCAGTTAGAAGAACTAGAGGAGAAAGCTGTGAGGGAAACAATAGCAGCCTTCATGTAGGAGGAGCAGGAGCTATATTGATTTGCTAGCTGAAATCAGAAGGGTTTTTCCCAGTCTGGCATAAAATTAATAGATTCCCCTCTTTCCCCCCATGCTGCTCAATACAGACTGAGGCTCCATGGTCATTAATACCAGATTCATGCCCTGCTGCATCACTCAGCAGTATGAATTTGGGCACACAATCATGCTTCTGAAGAATTAGTCAAGGCTTGCAATGCATTTATGGACAGCTTTTTTTGCTTTTATGACAACTTTCTGGCAGCATGGAAAGGCCAGACAATACCTGACCCAGCAGAAAGCTCGATAAATTACTTTTAAACAAACTAGAGCTAGAGGAGTGCATTTATACTGCACCAGCACTTTGCTCAAGTAGCTTTTTGCAGCAGTTTTCATTCAGTATCAGGCACCCTGGCATCAGACAAAGTGTATCCTCAGCTAGGTGTGCCAGGCAGCCCCACGTCACCCCTTGCCGCTGCTGATAGCAATCTGTGCAGGCAAGAGGGTTTTTTCCCTTGGAACAGCTCGCACAATCCCTGGTATCTGATGTGGCTCATCACAGGGGAATCCCACATGTTTAGACACCCTAATTAGGAAACAGGACTAGACAGTGCCAGTGTAAATTCTGAATTAGTGTCTTCTGCAGTCAACAGATTATTAAAATCTCTAATGCCACAATACCAAACTTTACCACCAGCTGACCCAGCTTCATGGGTTTCTAGCTCTACAGGAGACTTTTGGCCCATTTAAGAAGATGAAGTGCTAGGAAAGCTATGTAGAGGCCAGTATGGAATTGAAGAAAGTGAAACTCCACAAGCCAAGAGAAATTACTCAGGAAGCTCTGATGCTATTTTAACTTGTTTAGTGAAGGATTCATAAGAATCCCAGCTTCGCATCCCACAGCTGAGTGAGCGTGCTTGCCACACTCCCCCTCTGGCTCAGACGGCAAGGCTCTCCTTCAACATTAAGGACCACTTGCAGATAGGGATTTTATTTTAGGACTTCTGTTGTGCTTTCATTTTGCCCAAAGCATTTCTTGCTGACACTAAGATACCCTTGCTTCTCCATGATGCTTTTTTTCCTCCTGGCACCCAAACAAGTAGCATTGAACCCCCAACTGAGCCCTTGAGGCAAACTGTAAAACAAGCTATAACCAAAGTAAGTGCCATGTCACAAGTAATTTATATTCCTGGGGAGCATGTGGGTCCCTATGCAGGATGCCTGGGAGACGAGGCAGATCTCACTAACAGGGCTGCAATCCTAGCACCTACAGCAGGAAGAAAGCACTTCAGTAGTGATTTTACTACAGTAATTCCTAAAGAACCAAGATCAGAAACACCACACAAACACATGGTGAGGGACAGCTTGCTCAGCCTGTTGCCTAGAACAGGTAACACACAGGAAACCACAGACTCGGAGCATGGTGAGCTGGCCTTCCCAAGTCAGACTCGGGTTGCTGAGGGGCCTCCTGACCAAAGTCCTTCTGCATATATGTAAATAAGCAATACAGAGGCAAAACTAACGTTACAGTGTAATAGAAGGCATTAACCACCGCCCCAGCACAGAGAACGATTCTATCTCCTCCCAGACGAAGTTCTTTTAACACCGCTCTATAGAGAAAGAAACTAACTGTGAGACACCAAGCTAGGGCTGTGTTAATGTGATTTAAAAAGAATGAAAAGGAAACGATTTACAGACAATCTGCGGGATCAAACAGAGTGTCGACAGGAGAATCCCGTTTGCCCCAGCGGTCACCACCGGCTCTTCGCCGGTTTACCCAGTTTGTGGTCTAAAACCGACTGATAAAACTCCTTTGCTTTGTTTTCTTACTTTAAATCTTTCCTCCCAGGGGGTCTGCAGGAGCTGAATCATCTCCAGCGGGGATCCCAGCTCCAGCATGGCTGTGACCCGTAGCTCAGCATCTCCGCTGTTGTCATAGCATTGACCGTGCAGCTGCGGGAGAGTAGAAGCCACGGTCGGAGCGATGTCGCTGCCAGTGCCAGCAGATCGCGGCCGCCCGAGGACAGCGTGGGCACTGCGGGCTCAGCCCCGGCACTAATGCCCCCGCC
>VZRV01003663.1:356989-402942 GCA_013398115.1 Falcunculus frontatus
GGTGCGAGCGGAACATCCCCGCAGACACCCGCCCACCCTCCAAAGGCGTCTTTTTGAAGCCGATTTCACGGGCGTGGATTTCGTCAGCCCTCCTAGAGGGTACCGCAGAGTACAGCCGAGGGATGTACACCGGGTTAAAATCAGTGAGAACTAGGATATCACGTCTCCCTGCCGCTTAAAACGCTCCGGTTAGGTTTCTAAGAAGAGCGAACACTGCCTGTTCCTCTTATTAGAAGGATAAATCCTATTAGATTGAATCAGCAATACACTGCCTAAGCACGGAATTGGAATTTTTTCCAGGGGAAAAAAAATCAATCCAAACCCGTCGTCCAGCAAAACCAGCCAATGCAGGCAGAAAACACACATTTAGCGTTTGTTTGTGAGGCGCTCAGATCCATCGGTGTGGTGACACAGCTCAGGGCTGCCTCCTGTGACACACGTGTACCTGCGCGGGAGAGGAAAACGCTTCCGACGCGGGTGCGAGAAGCAGGACAGGTGCCTGCCGCGGCTCTGTCACTGGTTTTAGACACGTGTCTGCACCGGGCTCTGCTGTGCAGAGAAAGTCAGTCAGGTTAGCTTAGGGCAAAGGCAGATGTAGTTTGTCTGCTTCTATTTTAGGCAATATGCAGTTAACTCTCCTCACTGAGCAGCCTGGAACACCAGCCAAATGGGTTGATTCACTTTTTTATTTATGTTTATGCTACTGGAATTAGAAATTAAAGTAATGGTCTGCCTCTTCACTTGGTCTGCTTCTGCTCTAATATTTTCGGTGACATAACTAGCCACTAGACCCTCCTCAGAAAGGGAGCAGGTGATGCACAGTGCAGTTGGGGTTGGAGGATGCTGCTGCCCTGTTCCTGAAGGACAAAGCCCTGCTGAGAGCCTGCAGATTCTGCTTGCACCAGGAGGAGACTGGCAGGTCACCCACCAGCATACAGTGGGTGAGATTGCACAGCGTTTGTCCTGGCTGTGATCAAGCAGTGAGGCTGCTCAGTCCTGCAGTGCTGCTGCTGCCCTTGGACACATCTGCTCCATCTTCCCCCCTCCACGCACAGCAGTGCCAGTGCCTCTATCCTCACTCACTCATAACACGCACACTCTGTGCGTGCACTGCTCAGGTCACAGTCACAAGTCACCCCTGCAAAGGAACCTTTGTGAAACATCCCTAAGAAATTCAACTTTATTGTCATGGCCAGTGGGATGGAGATTTTCAGAGTTTACAGCAAGTCAGCCATAATGACTGGTGATCCCCAAGGCTATTTTAATAAAAATAATGAATATAAAAGATCACTTTAAAATAGCTGCCTTCCCAAAAGCCTGCAGAAAGTTTCCCTTTCACTTCTTGTTGGTTCAGTACCACTGAAACAGCCAATGAGACAGAGTAAAGTGCCCCAGTGGAGCACAGTTGCTCAGTAAGAGAGCAGGAGAAATGAACTCTGAATTCAGGTCATTTTTAGATGGCAGAGTTTGAGGAGGGAAGGCAAAACCCACGGTCTGCCTATATGTAAAATAATCCAGTGGAAAATCTCAGGCTGCCTGTGCTTACCCATGCACAGGTTAGAAGCTGATCCCAGAACAGCTCTTTCAGTAGCTGAATTTCCTTTGCTGCTTTTTAACCTTAATAGCTCTTTAATTACTGTTCTTACTTTCAAGTCGAGTATACATCTGTGTCATATTAATGAATATTCATTGTCACTGGAGAGGTATTAAATGCATTTTCACCTGTGTTTCCAAGGGAATAGATGCCAGCTGTGTGTACTATTATCTAATTTCAGCCTGTCCTCAGCACTGTAATAGTATCAAGACCTGTTAGAGAAGACTCACAGATACATAAAAATAACAATGAATTATTATCTTCTTGCTTTACAGTAGCACTTAAGGATTCCTGCCAAGATCATGGCTCTGCTGTGCAAGGCTTTTCACAGACTACGGCACAAGAGGTGGCCTCGCCTGACGTAGCTGACACCTGAAATGGGAAACACAGCGAAGTGCTGCAGCAAGGATGTAGCAGTGGAGTATGTGGTCATTTGAGTGTCTTTTAGCTCCTTGGAGGGTTCTGTCTGACTTTATTGCCTTTGATGGTATGTGAGCACCTTGTGGAGCAGATGGGTATGTGTCGTAGATATGTGCTTTATGATTGTCTTGTCTCGACAGCAGAGGCTGCATAAATCCAGGGAAGGCCTCCTGTTGCAGCTCCCATCATACAACTGCACCAAGTGCAAATGCATGTATGGTTAACCTGTGTGCTTGCACTAGGCCCACCAATATCTTACACTTTCTTATCTACATTCCTTTATAGGCTATAGATGGAGCAGAATGCTGTCCACTGTTCAGAAAATATCAGGCTGTGCTATAATTTCAATGAGTGTGATTGAATCCCATGCTTCTGAGCTTCTCCTGGCTTCCTGCAAGGGCTGGAAAGAGCCCTTCTCTCATGAAGAATTGTCCTGGCACTAATGCTAGCTGGGCTTCTTATGAGTCTGTACATGAAGTGCAAATGAAAAATTGGGATCTCCTGTGCCCCAGACTAGCTGGGGTGAGAAACCATCCCATTTTCCCATGCCAGCACTGAAAGTGTTTGCCTTCTGAAAGACAGACACCTCTGGGTT
Organism: Falcunculus frontatus; assembly: GCA_013398115.1. Classification (NCBI taxonomy): domain Eukaryota; kingdom Metazoa; phylum Chordata; class Aves; order Passeriformes; genus Falcunculus; species Falcunculus frontatus. Next base: position 359,599 of record VZRV01003663.1, read on the forward strand.
CAATTTCCCTAGCTGGTTCCCTCCTAGCCCAAGAGGTCTAAGCAGCAGCATTTCCCTGTTTCTTGTCTATGACACTGATCTAGAAGGGATAAGATCAAGCTCTTGGGTTAGCATAAAAAACCTGGGGAAAAATCCTGGGGGGAAAGTTTTCACTCTGAGCACATACATGAAAGTCCTGGGCATCAGTCCAGAAGAGGAAGGCCAGGAGTTTATAGGTCTGGGAGAGGGATCAAAGAAACCTGCAGCAGCCACTTCAGAACAGGAGGAAGACTTAGCTCTAATAAAGACTCTTGGGAATACATGTCATCACTGGTGCCCTTGCCTTTGAGGGCAGCAGTTACCTTGACTCCTGCCAGCTGAGCTTCTGGCTGTCTCCAGACAGTTCCTATCCAGCTGAAAGTGTGCACATCTGGCACAGGGTGAAAGCCAGAGCAGCTGCTGGAGGGCAAGCACTCACCTGCAGAGTGCAGGGGCAGGAGCTGTCCTGAGCAGCCTGGCTTTGCACTTCCATGTCAGCTGAGAAACCTTCTCGCATCAAAGCTCCAGGCACGCAACATTGGCCTGTGTGGCCATGCCTGTGTGGCACCCAGGGAAAAATCACCCCACCAGCCATTTCTGGATTTCTCTTTGTATTGCCCAAGAGCCAGGAAAAGGATAAGAAGAAAGCTTGCTACAAGGTACAACACCTTCCTACAAGCAAGTGAACTAGGGAGACAGACCTTGCTCTGCTTTTTTGCCTTACCAGCCAGGAACCCTAGCCAAGGACTTGGTGCAATAATGATTGCCTTAGAACTGAAATAATGTGTTTCTTTTCCCCAGCATGAAGAAAGACTGTAGTTTTCTGTGGTGTCCAAGACAGCTGCAGCTCTCAGGTGTTTTTATAGCCCATGGCAGACACAGCTGTGTCTCCCTAGGCACTCCTGGTCTGAGGTTTCTCAACAGGGTTTGGCAAAGCTGATGCCAGCACCCAGTTGGCATATAGGGCACCAGGAAGCAGCTTTCCTGAACTGGCTCCTTTTTTATTTTCTCTTGGTCAGATGACAGATCACCTCCTGGCTAGAGGTGCAGGATAAAACCACGAGAACACTGCAGGGCATTTGCGTGGCCCCACAGACACCATCTCCTCCACTGGTAGGAGGGCAGCCTGACTTAGGAGAGGAGCTGTGAAGGCTGAGGAGTGCTGCTGCTGTTGGGTGCATCAGCAATGAGTGCTTGCCATCTGCTGGGAGGCAATCAGCCTGACAGGAGACACTCTTGCATGTAGGAAAAGGAGAAAATGTGCCAGTGGTCCCTGAAGAGCTGGATGGCGTTTGGGCTTGCAGAGAGAGCAGGAAGAGTATCCTCTGAGGAGGGTAAGCACAAAGCAGCCAGGAAGCTCCGGTCTTGGGCACACAAGGGCTGACAGAACCTACTGCAGGATTTTAACATGCTAACCGACCTTGAGCCTTCCTTGGAGGTGCCTGACCCCATTGTGGAGGTAGCAGAAGGCAGTAGGTGTTTGTTTAACTAATGAATCTCAACGCGTTTGTTGGTAGCACTGAGCAGAGCCCTGGTGTGGTGGCATCTCACATTTCCACAGCACAATTTACCAGTGTCTGTCAAGCTGTCTGTGTGCTGTTCACAGCATATGCCACTCCTGTCACAGCTTCCCCCCCACTCCCCACAGCACTGAGACACTGCCCTGCCTTTGACATATTCTCAGGATTCAGCCATTTGTTGTGCCACCAGCACATCCAGCCTGACTGGCATGGAACATCCCGCTCCCTATTGCACCAGCTCCTGGGAACACACATCCAGCTGAAGACTCCTCAGTCTTCCCAATGAGATTTTATTAATGCCTAGGAGGATACAATCAGATTTCCAGCACAAGGTCTTGAAGAGCTGGTCTACTGATAGATGGACTAAACCTTCCCTTGCAATACAGGTATTGGTACCCCAGGTGCAAGTCATATTCCTACACTTTAAGGTGTTGATTGTATTATTAAGAGCAGCATCAACCTTCTGGGGCTGCTATCCCACTGCTGCACTGAATGAGACAGTGCACAACAGGAGCAAAGTCAGGGAAAGCTCTGGGATGTTACTGCTATGGAAACCACCACAGGAAGCTGACAGTGTACGGACTGTGTTCTTGCCCTTTTAATTCAGAAAGATAAGAAACAAAAGTGGCAGCATCAAATGTCTTTAATTCTCTGTATTTCATGATAGAGGATGCCCAAACTCCTATTAGGTATCCACATATTTCTGGAAGGCAGCATTCTCAAATGATATTTTTTCTCCCTAGCAGAGCCTGGCTGCAAGCCTACATGCAGTGAGCAATCTGGGCACATCTGCAGAAGAAGGGGGTGCAGGACCTTCCTTCTCCTGTCTCTGTCTCAAATTACAGACACATTTCTTTAGTGGCAACACCATTTTGAGCAGCATTTAGTTCAGGCACTTATTTCCAGCCCTCCTGTACCTACTAGACCATCTGGTCTGAGTGTTACCATAGCTTTGTGGCAAACAAGATGGGGAAAATTACCCAGGTTAAAATAAATGCAGCAAGACTTTCCCCACAAAAAATAGTATCTCAGAAGAATGAGCACAGGCTGTGTGGAGGGGGAGGAAGAAGCAGGAGAGTCCCTTTATACAGTGTAGACTGGAAATCTACGCTTTGCATAATATCAGAAGAAAAGTAGAAGAGACTGAATAAAATCAGGCAGTAGCAACAGAAAAAAGTAGCAGCCCTGGACTCTGATTTTTTGGGGGTTTTTTTCCAGATTGTTCCTATCAATTGTTCTTCACATTTGGAGCAGGCATAGAAAAATTGCTTTGACCAAGAGACTATCTCCAAACATCTCTTCCTAAATTCAGCTCACATCTATGCTCTACTCTTTTCTGATTTCATTGTGTAAGGAGGAAAATCCCCAAACAAGGGCTTACTTAGACCATGCTGTGTTGTATATAAGCTTAGTGGAAACTATGAACTGGGACTGGAGTGTGGGATTGTGTGCTGCTCCAGGGACACTCCAGTGAAAGGATGTTCTTTTCCAAGTCTGGTCAGAATCAAATAGTCCCCCAGGGAAGGAACAAGCTTGGCAATTCCAGGTATACTTCTGAATTGAAGATGCTCAGTAGAGTAACTCTCCTAAGGTTTTCTTCAGTAAATTATGAGGAAGGTTAGAAATAATTTCAGTCTAGTAATCGTCTAAAGCGGTCTGCAAAATCTAACCTTTGCTTAGTGTCACGCTCTTCAAACTCAGAAGAAACACTAGCACTAGCATGTCACACTCCGCTCCCTGAGTTGTCATGCCTGGCAGCCTCTTGCAGAGCTCCTTGGCTTTAATTTACATATTACTCCATCTAGTGGCTTTAACGTTCCAGCCTCCACGAGTTTAAAACTCTGTCCTGGCACCAGCTGGATTTCAAACCTCTGCAGCAGCTTTGCCATCACCACTTTTACCTCCATCTGTTAAGAAGAAAAGCAAACTCATTGTCAGTGACAGCAAATACAGCTTGGACTGCAGCTGCTTAAAGTCAGTCTACTATCTTATACTGCTTTGTCAATATAGAGATTTAAAAGTTAAATGTTACTCTGTTAATGCAGCCAGTTGAGTTTGGGCCGGAACCCTGGGACTTCCTGGATTTGAAGACAACTGACAGGCATTAAGTCCTTGTGTTTATGTTGAACATATTTTGGCAGTCAGACTGTAAAACTAAAGCACTCTGAGCTCTGGTGCTTAGATGAGCTCACAGCACAGACCCAAAGTGCTGGCCTCTGGCTGTCCTGAAACACTTTCTGCCACGCTCATTCACAGTAAATTGTTCCTTCTGTCCATGTAGCTCCCTCCTCACCTTCTCTGTGCCAGTTCTGGCTTGTGTCCTTCTCTAGCTGATGTTTTCCTTGCCTTGATTCTGCCAGCGGCAGCCACGAGACGATCCCCAAGACCCCCCACACATCCCCTGTGTGCTTGACTTTGGCTGGCAAAGGGATGTTGACTGCGATTCCCATTAAGGGGTTTGGATTCCAGCAGGCTGACCCAGGACAGTTTGGAGGGAGTGCAGCCTGCTGCTCCCCCCTGCAGACACCTTGGCTGCATGGATGTGTGCTCTTCTGACAGTATTTGAGAGACATGCCCATCATGGGCATGGGGGGGATCTTCCCTCTGAGAAGAGGGTCAGTGCACAGGACATCAGTGTGGCCTCTGATGCCCACCACCAGCCACGGTCAGCATACCCTGAGCTGGCCCAGTGCTTGCTAACAAAGCATTGTAGCAGGCCTCTACTCACCTGTGCAAACACCTGCCCAATGCAGGATCGGGGTCCCAGAGAGAATGGAAAATAGCAGTAATATGGCCTGCAAAGAAAAAAGTTCGAAATTGTCACTCTGACAACTTGTAAAGGAACAAGTAAATATTTCATCACAGCAGCAAGGAAATGGTCTAAATATCCCCTCGCCTGTCTGACTTGTTAAAGCAGTCTCCAAATTAACTCTTTTTTTGCTTCAGAGCAGCAATACAGCTCTGCAGCACATTTCCTCGTCGTCTCTCCTTACTGTATGGCTCAGCTGCCAGCCTTATTTCAAAGCGGAATGTCAAGCACACTCTAAATGCTCTCCAGCCTGTCATGAGGATGTCACAATCCACCCAGTTACTGCTCTTTTGGGCAGCTCTGAACCATGTGAGTGAGAGGGCGTTTGGTTCAGGAGACCAGACTAACTCTAGGCTGAAGGAAAACTGACTTGTGAAGTATTTGGTGCTGATCTCTGCCTCTGTTTAGTCAGTGGTCCCTTCTATTGCACTCCTGACCACTGACTAGACTTAGGCTGCCTGCCCATGTGGCTGAACAGCATCTTCTCTCCCTCAGGCCCTCCTCCCCTCTCTAATATGGAGACATCTCAAGCACCCTGGGACCAGGGCTGTCACACATTAAATGCTTGTATAGTACTAAGGCAAATATTCAACCTGGTTTGGGCCCAAAGCTTTGACCTCAAGATAAACATTTAATAACAATAATATTGGTCTTTTTTTGTAAGGTAACGTGGTCTATAGAATTTTTGAACAAAAAACTGTGCATTATTGCTCTCTATTTACATTTGGATGATTTAGTGTTACTCATACTGGAATGGAAAAATAGTTTTAATCTACTTTTCTTTCCCTTGAAATCTCTTCCTGTAATGGTTTCTTAATACATATTTAATAACATGGGAGTAAAAAGAAGCTCACTTAGGTGCATCTTTGCTGAATCGATCTGGATCAAAAGTAAGTGGATCCTTGAAAAACTTTTCCATCCTTCCCATTATATAAGTGTTGAGCTGGCAAGAAAGAGTTTATTTTTGTTAGTCAGGAGCGTCACACTGAAAATGCCTCTTTGCTGTCAGAGGTATAAATCCATAAATGCTTTCCGCTCCCCAGTCCCAACTGAGAGTCTTAATTCATACCCCAGTTTTGGTCAAAATTTTAGAGAAGCCAGTACAGATATGCTCAGGGAAGATTTTGGCCCTCTCGTCCACAGGTCCATTACATTTGGATTAACTGGGGCAGCTAAAAGCTGCTGATGGTGGATGGGACTCACAAAGATCGTGGTGTTTGCAGGAATTCTGATGCCACTGACAACGTGCTCCTTCTCCAGCCTGCGGAGCGTCCCCGAGACGGGCGGGTACAGCCGCAGCGACTCCTTCAAAACCTGTGTCAGCAAAAAGCACAAGAGGTCAGTTAGTTCACACACTGTAGGAAGCAGAAATAAAATTAATTACCTCCCTATGGCCTTTCACTTTAGCTAAATGGGAGATTTTGACTTTTGAAACAGATGCTGGTGTATCTGCCTTGGACTCCTGTGGGCAAAATATATGGCTAAGTCATCTCCTTCAGGCCTAGTTCTTTCTTACAGCTGGCAAAATACAGAGGAAAAGACACAAAACCCAGAAGAGATCCTGCAACAGATCTAACACCTCAAGTCAGATCAACAACTAAGCGAAAAAGTATTAGGAAGCAAACTCAAAGGGAATATCTAAGAGTGAAGTCTCCTGCCCCCGATGAGCTGTTCTGGGCACTGGCTGCCATGAGGGTGGGTGATTGCTCCCACCTCCTTCCTACTCTCAGCTCCTGCCTTTGTGCTGCTTCTGCTGCTTGAGGAGCTGAGCCAGGCCAGAGCTCCAAAATGATAAAAAACAACCTGGTAAAAGAAAATGAATAGGGAATGTTGAGAAAAAAAATGGAACAAGACCATTTCTTTTGGTGTCAGTGAGCTGTAAGAATGGCTTATTTCATCAAAGTGAAACCTAATTAAAAGTGCACATGAGCATCGCACTGAAAATGCAATTAACAGTGTGCATGCACGAGTAGACTAATGAAAAAGAAACCTGGACAAAAGGATTCAGAATTGCCTGAACAACAGGAGAGGAGTCCCATAGCCTCCGATACTCCAGTGATAGACTGGCTCTGACCAAGGGTGACTGATTTTGGTTGTATAGATCCAAGCTTGTGCTGTTAAATAAATGGTCTGCTTTGAGAAGCTCTCATGTGATCTGTCTTAAAACTGAAAAGCTTAGATACCTCATCCTAATTGGAGTGGTATAATTGTGATGGTGTTTGGAGAAGCCTAAGGAAGCCTGCTGATTTCTGTAATCACATAGAGTTGCCTTTTCCTTATGAGAAATAGATCTATGAAATCTATCTGCTATCAAAGCACGGTAATCTGTGGGCCGGGATATACCAAATGGTAAAACACTGTTGCTCACCTCAGCAGGGCAGTTTAAAAGAAAAAGGATCATGGCAGACTACTAAAATCACAGTGCAATTTATGCAGAACAGCTGCCAGGACTGTGATTCAGCCTCTCCTGAGGGCTACTGGTGCTCCCCATCTTGTAAAAAACGAAATGCAACACAAACACTGGCTAATAGCCAACTCTGGCTTTGCAGTTCATTATCAACCAGCATTTCTATACACAAGACCTCTTTTAGGACCAAACTCCCCCACCACCCTCCACCCCCGAGTGACTGAAGAGGGTTTCAAGACCGAATAATGAAAAATTGACATTAGAAAACCCAGCCATAGTTTTTGTCTATCCTCAAATCACTTTATGGCATATGGTGAGATCATAGCTGGAAATGCTTTAACAATAATCAAACAAAAATAGACCTGTGAATTAGGAAAGTATGTGGGATTCACACATAGGTTGGGCTCAAAGTTGCACACCCTTCTTAAAATTACAGCTATTGTTTCACCCTAAACAGGTAGGGATTATGCAACTCTACTCTAGCTCCCAGACTGGTAATAATTAAGGAAAGCAGTGAAAGAATCTCTAAATTTGAGGAGCGTGTTTCCCAATAAGGCTGGGCTACTGCAAATGTCTTTGGCTACCTGCTTGCTGACTCTCTGGGAACAAACACCACCAGGATAAAATATTAGCATTGTTTTTAAAATTTTAGAAGCGTGGGGCTCCTCCATGAAATGTCAGAGGTGCTACCAAACAGCTCTGCCTGGTATCTTACCTCACTCCCACAGTACCTGCGATAAGTAGGTGAGTTTGCCAAGATCCTCATAGTCAACATCTCTCTTGGCACCAAGAACCTCATCCACTTCAGCCTGAGCCCTGCAGTTCAATTAAAGCTTGTTAGCTGCAGATGCCTGTTTCTTGCTAGGCAAGTTGAAAAATTACATTATTTTACTTTCCAAACACTGAGTTGGACTTAAACACTCATCCTCAGGCAAAATGCCTACCAATTCCCATCCAGGCCTCCTGAACTTGTACCTCTTATCAGGATGAGGTAATGTGTGTTCAGGGGAGATGAATCAGGTAGGATTTGGGACCCCTACGTATAAAGGCTTTGAAAGAATTAAGCTGGGTGAAACTGAAATAATCCATCTTAAGGTTTTTCATTTTATAAATTTTGGATATATTGGTACTATGAAACTGTTTATTTTGGAAGGGAGGCTAGAATTTATTGGGAACTGATCCTATCTTTTTAATAACCCCTACAATTAAGTTCATCTTGAAATTAACATCAAGCTGGGTCTGCAAATTGGAGCACACATACCTTTCCAGTATTTCAGGATGCTGACCCAGTGCCATTACTGTGAATGTCATCTGATTGGCACTGGTTTCGTGACCTGATGATAACAAAATTCAGTTTAAAGGTTAGTATGAAATAATAACATGACACAAAGATGGTCGATTAGGGTGACTGTGAATAGGAAACTTTAAACACCAAACCCCAAATGTTTTATTTCAAGTATGCTAGAAATTAAAAGAAATAATAAAAGGGATGTAAAATCTACACAAGGAGCTTTCAAGAATGACGAGAAAAGGACATAGCTGGCAAAGATATGACCCATCTTGGCCAAGTCAAAGCTGCAGCGCTTGCATGCAGCACCCATTAGTTATGAGCTCCCTAACAGGAGGGCCAGTGAGGTCCAGTATTTGCTTTGTCATATTATGGACACACAGTTTTGCCAAAACAGAACGATTTACTGGTTTTGAGGGAAAACAGAGCTTCTTACCATCTTACTTTGAAAGGTCTGCTTTACATGTTAGGATGACCCTGCTTGAGCAGGGAGGTTAGACCAGAAGACCCATTTCTGCCTCTGTGATGTCCATTTCTGACTCTCTGACACTTTTCCCTTTTTTTCATGGATAGACATATGTACTATTTTAAAGCATTACAGAAAACAGACTTCTGCAAAGATGTATTTGCTGCAATAACATCTTTCTTGCCAAAGAACAGCATTTTGACCTCTCCTTCTTATGAACCTAAATCCTATTGCTCTGCAAAATGCTGTTTATCTCACGTAATTACTCAGCCCATACATTTTCTGATTGGCTTGGCAGTGTCTTCTACTTAGGCAAGAATGGCATTTAATCATGTGGGTGAGGTAATGCAAAGACATATGGAATACGTAAAAGATGTTTTTGGTGGGGTTTATTGGGATCTGGGTGGAAGGACCAGAACCCCATAAGGACTAGCCTTGCACCCCAGTGGGCAGTGGAACAACAGAAGCTGGAAAACAGAGTGGGAAGCCAGTGGTTGGAAAACACCAGCCTGGCAAGATTTGCTATGTTGAGATCACTGAGAGAGGACAGTATTTCATTTGCCTATGAGAAAATTTAAGTTCAGGAATCATCTTCAGACCTCACCCAGCTGGTCCTATGCCAGTGTAATACTGCTGTCTTCCAACCAAGAGACTCCTGGTTGCAGCAGCATCAGATGGAGTGATGATGTTAATCATGATGTTAATAATGATTAACAAAGATGTTAATCATGACCCTGTAGACAGCTCAAGAATGAGTACAGTTCCCCACATGACATATCCAAGCATTAAAATAGGTACTGACCTGCAACAAAGAAAGTGATAAAGTTATCCAGAATGTTTTCATCATCTCTAGTTTCCTCCAGAGCTGTCAAGATAGAAAAGCAAATGGGATTAGAAAATGCCCCCGTGCCCCAACTAGACCAGCCAGAATGCTCTGCCCTGTTTGGCACATATTGGCTGAGGTGGCATCGAGAGAGGATGCTGGGTGCGCACTTCAGGGGTGACTTGTGACCAATGTTTGATCCAAAACAAAGAAACAGGGAATTTTCAAAGCAACTCTCACTATCTTCAGTGTGAAAACAACTTTAAAGGAGGATCCAAGTTCAGATCCCCAAAACAATTCTCCCTGAATTTCATGGCAAAATGTGCCATGGAGAAATTCACTCAAACAGCAAGGTGTCCCTTACCATCTCCTTTCAGTATCTGTGTAAGAATATCCAGTGTGGCTTCTTTCCCGTTCTGGATGGCTTCTCTCCTCCGGTCAATGCACTCCTTCCCCACACGTCTCAACAGCCTCACACTCTCCTTGGCCTCCTTTACCAGCTTCCGTTGCCCTGGCATGAACTGAATACAGAATTTCTTGAGTCATTTTATTCCTTTTGCTGGTAAAAAGTCATGTCAGTGTTATTTTACAAGTGAGCACCTTGTTTTCTGCTAAATGACACTTGTCACAAAAACATCTGCTCTCCATGGAACAAACTGAATGCCCACAGGATGAAGGGTTTGGGCTGAAATGAAAAATATTTCAATCTGTGCATGCTGATGTCATGTCTTGTCAGAGCTGATGTTTTGGGCACTGTGAGCAAAATTCCTCACCTCTCCATGGAAAGCAACTGCAGCATGCAATGCGGAATCTCACCCCTGGTTTCAAAAAGAAAAACAGGAGCTCTAAAAGCCTGAACTACAACTTTCATGAGACACTGTAATAATTCTTTACTTAAATGTTACATATTACATCCATCATTTCCTAATAGATGAATTTGGGTTGGCAATGTAATTTTTTTGTGGCAAGAATGCTCGAATTTCTTCCACCCTGAGTGAAGGCTGCCATCCTTCTTGGACAAATGGCAAAAATCTGGTTTTTATGGGTATGACAGTATAAAACCATACCAGAAGTAGGCACATGCAGGGGGGAAGAAAAGACAAAAAGAAGCATTAAATATTAATGTTAATTTTGCAAGTGTTTTAAAGCACTAATGAATTTTATCTTGATGCACACTGAGGGAAAGATCTACAGATGACAGTTTCCCCAACATATATGGACCTTGCACAGCTCGGCCCACGAATTCAAGCAGGAGAAGCTGGATGTGAGGAGAAAGGACTGAAGTGAGGAGAGTACAGACCCGTATGAGGGGGATGCGTGCCTTGTTCAGTCCCTCCATAATCTTAGTCACAGCATTTGGTAAAGGCGTCTGGTCATCGCTCAGTGCATTTAACTCCAAGCCAAAGGCTACCTGAGGGGCAGGAGAGAAAAAGGCAGCTTGCTGGGGCAGGGGTGAAAGAGCAGGATAGTCTCACTCCACCACCTTTTCCCCTAAAAATATCTCAGGCTAAATCCTACCTTGCAGGAGGCTGCGAGGAGACGGCAATATCTACATTATGTTTTCTCCTTTTTTGGGTGGATTAATAATTTACTACTGCTCTCCATTCATCCCAAACTGGTTTGCATAGAAAGGGAAAAGGCAGTGTAAGGCAGACTTCATGCTGACATGTAATGGCAATAACACAACCTCCACCCATGAAGGAGCCCTGGTGTGTCCCTTTTGGCATGGAGGAGTGGGAGGTATGAGGCTGAAAGGACTTTTGCAAAGGGTCCCCATCCTGCAGGCCACACCTAGACCATGCAGACCCTTCCCTAACTGCCCCTTCCCAAGGCTCAGCCCAAATGGAAGTGGCACAATTAGTCCTGCAGTTAGTTAATTCCTGCACTGCTGGGTAAAGGTCTTTGTCCCCTCCTCCAGCTCCTGATCCCATCCTGCTGCTGGTAGGAATTACTTCCATTCCTTCTTGCCAGCTGCAGAGGAAACAAGAAAGGGACAGCTGGTACCTTTCCGATGATATCCATAGTCACCCGGCTCATCATCGACAGCATGCTAAACTCTGTTTTTCCATCTGCTTTTTCCTCTAGTTTCTCCATCAGCTCCTCTGCTTTTTCATTAAAAGTTTCCATCAGACCAATCAGGTAGCTGAACAATCAATAAAGATGAGTAATGGGGGCTCTGGAGAGGACATCTTTGCTCAGGTAAAATAACCTTTGTTATTTTCCATAGAAAATTGTAAAGTGTTTTAAAATTTATAATTAATTTGCCTTAATACATTAAGAAGCAGACAGATAAAATGAGCTACATTCTTCTTACAGCAGCCCTGCTCTGCCTTGCCATGAAATTAACATCTGTCATGGCAAAGGGCTGTGGCCTGTGCCCATCAAGGCACATGGACTTCATCTTTGGACCCTACATACAAAGCATCAAGGCACACAAGGAAACCAGACCAACCCTCTGCCTTATCTTTTCCAACAGGATAAGGCAGCCATAACCATGCTCCAGGATACACAACCTTGGGACCTTTCTGCCATTGCTTAGTTCATAGTGGTGTCACTGCTCCATAGAAAGTCTGGTCAAATTATACTCAGCATGGGAATAGTGTGCTGGATTCTAAATTAAATGTGATTTTGGCACTAAATGTTTTGATTTTTTTCATCTAAATAACAAATAATGGCAGGGAGAAGCAAGACAGTACAGTAAAAATAACAGCTAGATCATCCCAGAAATATTTGCCTTACCTCCGGCTGAAGGCTGGGTCCATTATCCTCCGCTGCTTGCGCCAGTGCTCATGGTTGCAAACAGTTACCAAGCCATTCCCTATAAACCTAGCACATAGGAAAACAAGAAAAGGAACAGTTTTATGCAAGGGAGCCAGTTGAACCCCGTGTAGTCACAAATATAAATCTTCCACATCTACTTTTTTTTATTTTTCCCATGTGTAGGGAGCACCATTGAGTATACAACCATCACATCACTGTGGAAAACAACAGAACCACAGGTATTTCTGCCAGGTAGGTGTGGACTGCTGAGTCCAATAAGATGCTGGTTCATTATAGCTATTATGCAAATAATTAATATAATAACTGGATCATTATATTTTTAAAAGCTTCAGACTAACAAAGAAAAATTCCCTTTTTTTGGAATTGAATTTAGAAGCTGCAAACTGCCATGCCTTATGCAGTGCTCTAAAATCAGTGTTCTAAAATCTGAGAAGTTTGATGATGGTCTTGAGCAGACTGCTCTGAGACTAACTGAACATCCCCAGGGGGAAAAAAGATACATGATTAAGGTGAAATAAAATCCAACATATCCTCCTCCATGACTGGGAAGACAGTTGACATGTAGTTTAATAGGTACATGCTGCTTACATATGTCTGGAATTAGAAATTAATCCCCACACTAAGGTAAATGGTCTGAGTCAAAATGTCATGCCTGTGATATTATTAATCTTGCACTTATTTTCAGATCACAGTGGCTACAGATGGGTTTTGCCTACCTCTCACCAAACAGGCTGAAGAGAGTACCATACACTGTCGGATCCTTTGGGTGCTGTGGTGACATCAAGAACTCCTAAAATCAAACCTCAGGTCAGTGGATACTGAGTGCAGCTCTTTTCCCAGACAAAACACAAAATTTGACTCACACACATCACTCTCTTCCTTCTGCAGCAATAGTCTGAAGAGTAGATGAATTATTTGGTGTGCCCTGATTCCCCAGATCCTGTGCTGCTAGCTTGCTTTGCATGCCTCTAGCATTTTTTTGCCCAATGACCTGAAATCTCACTCTGTTGTAATTGCAAAGATTTAGAGAAAGAAATTTGGTCTCTTGTGCCTCATTCATTTGAGATATTAAGCTCTTGCAGAGAGCCTGCTTTTCACAAGTGGTAAATGTTTGCTCTATGTGCTGTTCAAATAAAAGTAACAAAATAAATTAACTGATCAAGGAAAAGATAAACCAGGACAGCCCGGAGAGCAAACACTTCATCCTCCTAACCCAGCCAGAGCCAAGCACAGACTGGCTGCTCTGTGCTGCTCTGATCATCAGGCACCAGCTCTCCCCTTACGGAGGAATGGGATGATCCCCACTATTGATTTGGCTTTTCTTTTCAGTACCTTCACTCCTTCAGGACTCACAACCAATAGTGAGATTCTGTGAAAGGCATTAATCCGTACAATAGGTCCATATTTCTCTGCCCTGTAAGAAGAGAAAATTAAAAGAAAGAGAATTATGGTACAAACTACCAACATGTAACAGTTCAGACCTAATAACCTCGAAGGAGCAGAGCACACTGAATTGGGAACTACCACAGCCCCCAGCAAACAAAGCCATTAAGAGGATCACAGAATCAGCAAGGTTGGAGGAGACCTTCAAGATCATCCGGTCCAACTGGCAACCCATCACCACCATAATCACACCATAAACCAAGTGCCACATCCAGATGCCTCTTGTACATTTCCAATTACTCCAGCACCATCCTGGGCAGCTTATTCCAATGGTTAACCATTCTCTCAGTGAAAAAGTTTTTTCTAATATCTAATCTGAGCTGAAAGATCAATGCTCCCTCTCTAGCTCCTCTACCAACCTTCTGAATGATGCTAATTATGTAATTCAGGGTCCCTATGACTTGGTTTCTCCATTTGTGCTACAGGACTACCCCATTCAATGTTATTGGTGGGCCTCAACTTACCACTGCAGGAAGAGATCCGGTGTAAACTCCCGTTTCTTCAGCATTCTCCATATGATTGGCAGGTGTCCAAATAAAAAGCTGCAGAATATGAAGGTTAAGAGTGTCATGAGGATGCCAACATAGGGTTTTGTATGGATTGCAATCCTTGTTGCTCAGTGAGTGTTGCTCATGGTTTCCTCATAAAGGAAGATGAAAATAAGTCCGAGCTATGCCAATGGCCAGCCCTCACCAAGCTGGCAAACTGGGGACCAAAGACAGGCTGGTGCTTGCATGAAGCCAGGAAGACCAGTACAGAGATGAAGGATGAGGTCTTTTTTTATGCGGTATTATAGGAGATGTTTGGGTCTGTGTGGGATGGGAGCCCCCCCTCTTTGCCTGGCTGACTGAATCTCGACTGCAGCTGTTACATTGCTGTACATGAAACAGACATTTGCATTAAATACTCTTTAATACATGCTCATCCCTGGTGACTGTAACTTCATTTCTGTCAATGGATTTCTGTTAGGGGAAATTAGGAACCATCTCCTTCTGTCCAAAGCCATGTTATTTCAAATACTGAGGAGGATAATCACTGGTTAATACGGAAACTGAAGAAATAAAGAAAAAGCATTAACTCTTCAAATACAATAGCTGCATTAAAAACGTAGAGATCAATTCCTTCCTTCAGCTGTGAGTGGTGAATTCCCATTGCCTTTGCATAAATCTGAGGGAAGATCTGGACAAGCTCCTCGCTAAATGAAGCAAGCTGCACTCAAGATCTGTTTTCCATTTGAGAGACAGAAAGCCATGCTGTCCTCCTTTTCAGTATAAATAAGCTATAGGGGAAAAACAGGCTCTTATTTTATTACTCTTGGAACTGGGAGGTGCTTAAAATAACAAGAATTCAACAAAGTTACTCAACATCTACAGAAACTTTTAATCCTCCACTTGTTTGACAACTCCACTGTAACTGGATTCCAAAAAGATGTGAAAGCCCCAAATACAATACAAGTCCTTTGTTAGCTCGGGAAACTGCTCTATCTGCAGCACAGGAAACAAGGTCTACTCATGGCTCCTCTTGTGTGCCATCACTCTACAGTGTTAGTTCACACCTCAAAATGCACCCAAGGACAAAAAGGTTCAGGTATGACAGGATCATCCCCTCTCTAGTCTTGGTATTTGACCCCGATTACACAAGTAGGCTGAAGCCTGGAGGTGGTGTCCCTGTAAGGCTGTGTATGAATGCTGGTGTCTCTTGCTGTGGCATGTTGTGGAGGGCATGTGCACCCACAGGTGAGGTTAAATGGGAAGCCCACACACTCCTGCAGGAACCATGACTCCTTGTGACAGTGCTGCCACTGCCTTGCTGGCAGCTTTCTCACTGCCCTTTATCACTTATGACATTTTTATTTATTTTTGGCAGAAACCAAACACCTGGCTTATGAAGGAGAGCACGGAAGGTGCCTGGTGGAGTTAATATCAGTGTGCCTCCTGAAGCACGGTGGGACGGCTGGCGCTGCTGGTCCCTCCTGCATGGCTGGTGCTGCTGTCAGGTCCCTCTACAGGGTCATGAGCAAGCACAACTCGAGTGGGCGACTCTAAAGCGCCCCTTCACGCCCCTGTGGCCACCCGGGAGATGTAGGTCAGGACACGCAGCCCCGGCCAGCCAGGCCGTGCTGCCGAGCAGGCTGGCGGGATCCTCAGCGATGCCGGGCGGTGCCAGCGCTTCCCGGGAAGCGGGCACACGGGAGCGCTGTGCCCAGCCTGCGTCACCCCTCGCCGCTGCCCTTGCCCTCATCCGCCAGGCCCAGCCCGGCCCACGGACACCAGCTGGAGGGTTATTTCCTGCTCTGACATTGTCTCGGCTCCAGCCGGGCAGGGAGCGCTCTGCAGAGACACCAGCCCGGCCAGCCCCTTACCTCTCCCGCGGGGCGCCGGGGATGTAGTCGTACTTGGCGTGGATGTAGTGCACGTAGCAGCAGTACAGGACGAAGGCCAAGAGGGAGAGGGCCAGCAGGAGCCCCCCCGCCGCCCACAGCGCCTCCATCCCCGCCGCTGCCGGCGCCTCCCCCCGCACCGAGCAAAGGGCGGCCGGGGCGGGCCGGGAGAGTCCCCGGCTGCGGGCGGGGACGGCCCCGCTTAAAGAGCCCGGCGGCCGCGGCCTGAGCCGAGAGCCCGGCGCGGTTCAAACACACCCACACGGCGTGTGCCGATGAGTACGTGTATGTATAAGGTCCAGAGGAGGACACGAAGATGCTCAGAGGGCTGGAGCACCTCTCCGATGAAGCCAGGCTGAGACAGTCGGATCTGTTCAGCCCGGAGAATAGAAGGCTTCGGGAAGACCTTATTGCAGGGGCTGCGAGAGAGCTGGAGAGGCACTTGTTACAAGAGCATGTAGTGATACGAACTGGTTGCCCAGAGAAATTGTGGATGCCCCATCCCTGGAAGTGTTCAAGACCAGGTTGAATGGGGCTCTGAGCAACCTGGTCCCTTCCAATCCAAACTATTCCATAATTCTATGATATAGGTATATGTGTGTGTGTATGTACGGGAACATGTATGGATGGATATATGCTTCCCTGGGTGGAGATGATGCTTTGCACAAATACATGAGGAGGTCAGGAAGGATGCTGCACCTTAGTCCAGCAGTCTTTCAATCACTGCAACAATCTCCACAGTCTCCTATAAACCTTCCCCTTCTTCCTTCCTCCTCAGAGACTTGCTAGGTCACTCTACCAATGCTGCAGCAGGCTGTGCCCACTCTATCCCTTTGAAAGTTGCCTACCTTTCATGCAGGGTGGCTAACACTCCTCTCCACCATTCCCACAGCTCTGAGAGCAGCAGGAGAAGCAGAAGCAGGATCCCTACAGTCCCACTATGCCCAAAAGAAAACAAGCACAGCACCTGCCAATAAGACTTTCACCAGACAACTGCATTACACACACTTCTGCACAACCTTTGTTCAACCTTCTGGAGGTAGCATACCAAGCTACTTGGAAATTTATCATGTGTATTTTTCACCTCTGGGTCTCTGCCTTGCTTAGCAGCACCGTAGGAGACACTGCAGGAGTTTTCATCCCATTTCCAATGGGTTGTATTTTCCCTGCACCCCTCCCCCAGCAGCTCCCATATGGCCATGCCTCTCTGCAGAAGGAAGGAGAAGATATAAGTCATGGCACCCGCTGTTTTCGTCCATCTGATGCATCAATCATCTGCCAGGCACCTCCAAGAGTCAGCTCGCTACAGTTTCCAAGTGGAAACCAACTGTGCTAGAAGGCCACAATCTGCAGGTTTTCCTTGGTTTTCTTAAGTCATTTATGCTGGTGTTTGAGACTAGCAGATCAGAGAGAGCAGGGAAAGACTATCAAAGCAACTACAGCATATGCTGATGTAAGGTGAGAGATTTAATTTTTGTTTCAAAACATAAATGATTTTGAATAGGCTGTTAGTGACAGAGAAAGAGGGGAGTCGATGGTGATGTGGAATTTAAGGAGCACTTAAATTTTGTGTGTTATTTATGCTGTTTTCCTGTGTGGTCATGTGCCCATGTATCCCTCAGAGCAACTTAGTGGCTAACATCTGCTGGTCACCTTCAACTAAACCTGCCATGGAAACACAGATCACAAAATACTGGAAAACCAGAGCAGATTAAAGGAATTGCACTGGCTGTGTAGTGTGAGCTAGGCTAAAGAAAGGTTTGGTATCACAGACCTTAGAGGGTGACAGGGATTTTCTTTTGAAGTCCCCAGGAACCAGCACCTCTCCTGGCAGGCATGGCCGAAGCCTGCCCATGTCTGGGTCACAACAGCCCAGGCGGCTCTGGAGAGGCAGAAGGACCAGAAACTCATCAGAAAATTGTGGAAGCTGTGAAAGCCCGTCAGGAGCTCCTGAGCTTTTTCTTTTGGATGACCAGCATGCTCAGCAGAGGGGAGGGAAAAAACACTTGAATTACCCTTTGGGAACAAATACACCTGACCACTTCATCTCCAGCCTGCAGGTGGGCAGAGCTGCTGCAGAGCTCCAGGGAACAGGCTTGGAGGCCGGCATTGCTCTTCTGGCTTCACATCACACAGCAGAAGGGTTTGGTAGCAAGGCCACACAACGACCTCAGAAAAATAGCATCTCTTAATAACAGTTAAATGGTACAAAACACTAGAAACCAGAGACTCCAGCTGTTACAGTGTAACACAACAGAGCAAAATTTGGTGGTATTTTTTAAAATGTTATTTGGCTTCCTGTTACATTCAATGTTAACATTGATTTTTCTTGACCTGGTAGCTCCTTCTTCGGCTCAAAATAATTGTCTAACAATCCTTAATTATTTTTTCCTCTGTTTTGAGTACATATTCTCAAAGAGCATCATTATTATCTAACTACTGTTTTTGTTTATCTGAATTGAAACTACTTTTTTTATGGTTTGTTTTTTTTTTTCCTCTTAAGGCTGTGATTTTAAAACTGCTTGTTTTCAGGAAAAAGCTACCATTCCTTCCCACTGGTCAGGCAATACATATAATGATACCATGGTATGAATATCCATCACTAGGAAAGATATAGCTGATAGCAAGAATAGCATCACCCAGAGAAAGTTTAAAAACTAAAGCTAGCTGATGAAACCATGTCTTTAAAGACACTCAATGACCTTCCTGATGAAACATTGATTTTCTGAGTTTCATCAATGTTTTTTCAGCATACGTCAAGAATAGATAGTAACTATCTGTAAGTTGTTCTTTCATTTGGAATCAGTCTCAGAATAATTCCTGTGAAAAATTCCTGCTTGTATCTTGTTTGTGAGCAGCTCACCGGGAGGTGATAAAATATTTTATATATTTTGATGGGAAAGAGAGGCTATATGATACAGTTCTGATCCTTGAGTAGATCAGGTAAACTCTCAAAATTAATCTTCTCAGGCAATTATAATTATCAGCTGATAACTCATCCAAGAATTCAGCCTGGGTACACTGCAGAAATTATTTATTTTTCATGCTTTAAAGATGAACTTTTATAAAAACTTTTGTTTGTGTTCCAACAAACTTTAATACAACCCTTTGTTTGTATTCTGACGTGTTTCTATACCCTTGAGTGAAGGACACGATGCCAAGGAACGCTTGTGTTTCTGACCTGCCCGGGAGCCACACGCTGCACCGGGAGGAAGGAGCGAGGCCGGGCTGAGCTTCCCCGTGTGTCCCCTGCTGCTGGGGACTGAACTGCCACCGCGTGGACACTTTGCCAACCTGCACATTCCCGCAAACACGAGGAGCAAGAGAGATTTGGGAGCCGATCAGAAGAGCAGAGAGCTGGGAACAGATAACAGGTGAAATTCCAAGGTGAATTTGAAAAGTTGGTGAGACGTAGGGTTGGTCCGAAGTCCCGCTCTCTTATTCTTGGCTTTTCGTGGCTATTTAGGTTTGAAAACATACTCTGTTCTCTCTCTGAAGGTGCGGCATTGTTTAAGCTGTAAGTGAGGACAGCAAGGAGAAGGCACAGAATAGGCAGCTCTTGTGCTGGGAAATGCCTTCAGCAGCACACGAATAGACACAGGGTTGGGCGTTCTGGTCACTCAGAATTTACCATGGCAAATGTGCACAGGAAAACTCTAATAAAAAGTTAATAATAATAAAAGACCTGATCTAAAACCAGTTGTTTTGCAACAGATTACGCTGGATACAGGAGTCAAACTTTGCGAAACAAAATCTGTAGTGGGTTAGATGTTACTTACCCGACATTGCCAGACACAGACCTTTGCAGTGATTTTCACCCTGAGTCAGTTGTCCCCAGTCCATTTATACTGAGGTCCTGATCATTCTCAGTCAATAAAATTTTCCAGCATGGAGTGGACAAGTAAATGGCAAGATGTTAATAATAGCAAAAACAGTCTAAGGGTTTAATGATTGCCAACGGCTAATGCCCCTGAGGAACAAACTACTTGATGTAATACTTGTAGAACTGACTGAACACTACAGACTTTTCTTTTTTGTTGTTGTTGTTATTGTTAAAAATATCATCCCTATTTACCACATTATTGTAAAGGAATGATTGCCATTTCCATCATAGCTGCTTTTCTGACAACGTTGAAACATTGCTTGAGGCAGTTCTATATCTACACCTGTGCCCCAGACATGAGACCTTGGGAAAGTCATGTACAGGGCACCAAGGTATGATTTGAACACATCAAAAAGGTTCCATGTCTTGTTTGTTTATAGAGGAAAAAATTATGATTTCTTAAAGCTTAAATTTGGAATGTGGTTAGTAGCTATCAAAAGATGCTTACATCTCTTTTCATATAGAAAAAAATGTGTGTTTCTGTCTGAAAGTATCTAAGGGGGCCAGTGCATCTCATATGCCAAGCTGACCTTTTAGAGAAGACTGCTGGAAGATTTCGAGAGGAAACCAGGCTTGGATTTTGATACGTTGTGACTGTTTTCCTCCTCTGCACTCCTGAATTTCTATGTTGACCACACCCAAACAGCAACAGGCTCAGCTCTCCTGCAGAAGGATGGATTTGTGCTGGGGACTGTCCTCCCCACAGCCATATCAATGCTAACGCGTGAAAGAAGAGGCAGGCTGAGCTCGGGACATCTCTGGGAGTGTTCTGCTGGGTTTGGGCACCAGGGCAGGGCAGGAGTACACAAGCTGCTGTTCGCCCTTGGCCACCATAAAGCCCCACACAAAGGTCTGACTGGTGAGAGGGGGGGAGAGGCTGATAGGGGAGATAAAGACCAGAGAAACACGATGGCAGCATGTGAAGCTGGGGCCCCCAGCTTGTCTTTGCACCCAGTGCCAGTGTCACCCACAGTGCCACCGCTGAGCTTTCTGAACTTGAGTCATGCCTTCAGTGCAATTTGGTTACAGACCTCTGTGCTTACTGATGTGATACATGTGCCTCATACCTTGCAGCCTGACACAGTGCCCAAACTGCCCTGACATGGAGGATATCTTCATGGCATGCTCCATCCAGGATGCCTGCCATAGACAAATTAGGCAGGAATTTCACCATCATTTTCTAAGTACTCTTTTTCTGATTTAACTATTAGTTACCTGCTTTAGTCCATTTGAACCCTCAGGAGGGTTTTGCCAGCATTTGAGTGAGAACCCCTGATACAACTCCCTACCTATTTCACTATCCCTCCACTGCTTGGGCACCAAGCTCTAAAGATTATTCCTAGAAGTCCTGGGAAGATTTATCTATCACATTTCTTGGAAAGAGCATGGTAAGTTCAAATGAAGATAATGTCTATACCACAGACTGCAACACAGTGTGGCAGTGCTCAGGCTGGCTGCTGGGCATCACAAGGATGTAAGTGAAAAATCCTGAACTCTGGGCAGAGCTACTCTGCCTTGGAGGTAGAGAAAAAGACATGGAAAGGCTGAGTTTACACTGCTCCCTTAGAGATGTGCTGGGTCCTCTATGTGATGCAGCTGTGCTAACTTAAGGAAAGGAAAGATATATAAGGAAAAATGCAGATGCTCCAGTCTCAGTCACAGAGTTGAATCAGGAGAGAAGGCAATAAACCATATTTCTACTAGACAAAAGTTTGGGACTGCCACATAATACATGCAGAAGACTGGTTGTACTGTGGGCTATTTTAATATTTATCCTGAATTAGCATCCAGGATGTATGCTGTCATGTTCAAGTGTAGCAGCAGGGCTTATCTAATGTTTAATTGGTGTGACATCCTGCTATGTAAAAATGATATCAATAAGAATCCTATTAAACAACAGATGAGATAGCAGGTATTTAAATGCATGTGTACTTGTGTGCTTTAAATAGTACAGGCTCGTAATTTAAATACCAATGAACTAGACTGACAGGTGCCAGGATTTAGAACAGATGTTTTAAACTTGGCAGGGACCACAGTGGTCAGAAATACCTTTCCAGCATCACAGCAGAGTGCTGAGCTGCCAGGCACAGACATGCACACACAGCCACATGTACTGAGCTGGCTTGATCCTATTTGAACGCCTTCCCCACTCAGTGTAGGCTGGGAGAAAGGATAAGAGGAAAACACCCCCTTACTTACAAGTCTTGTCTCTTCCTGTGCTGATAAATATTTCCCTGTGGAGCTGGCAGCACCCACATGGCAGCACCAGCAAACCCCTCACCAGCAAACACAAGGGCTCTGTGCTTGCTGCCAGCACAGCCAGGCACAGCTTGCTCTCACCTGCAGCTGCTCCCTGTGGGCTGGTTTCCCTGTGCCTCTGGCTGCCACCAGAGCCTGTGTGTCACCCTGCCTGCCAGCCAGGGGTGGTGGCAATCGCCACCAGCAATATCAAAGATGTACATGACTTCTGCTTGTTCTCAGGAGGTTCAAATGGACTAAAGCAGGTAACTAATAGTTAAATCAGAAAAAGAGTACTTAGAAAATGATGGTGAAATTCCTGCCTAATTTGTCTATGGCAGGCATCCTGGAATCACCTCAACTCCTTTAGGGTAACTTTTATTGCACAGGTCTTTTTTTTCTACCCAGAAAGAAGTTTTGAAGTGTAACTATGACCAAGATTACCCTTAAAATCTCCCAGACAGAGCTAGCTGAAATTTGGCTAAGGAGCCAAAAGAAGCAGAAGAGGAACTTGGAAAAAGAAAGATTGTATCTCCACGTTCCATTTCCTTCCAGCCCTCTTGTCCCACCAGCTTAATAGGTTCCAACTCTTTTAACGGAAGAATTTGCAGAGGACTCTCCTGTTCCCTGAACATTTTCATGTGCCTGAAGTGAATCTCTGCACTTGAAACAAATGAGTTTGCAACTTCCCCACAATGGGAAAGGCCTAACAACAGTCTGGTGCCTGATGGCATTTGTAGCTTTTCAAACAAAATGAGAGTAGTACTTCTCAAAAGGCACTTTATACATCTGTTCCCCCTTTATACTTCATAAGAAGTAGGGAGAAATACTTTTTTTGGATCATCTGGTTTTGTATATTGAAGGTGTTCTTCAATATACAAAAGAATTTATTGAGAATTTATTAGAAAGTTCAGGAAATATATTTAAAACAATTAATTTACCCTATACATGTTTTAGACTTAAGAAGATACTGTCACCTCAAAATTGGGGAATTAAAATAAATATCCACAGTAAGAGCTTTAGATACAAGCTTTTGCTTGTGAACTTTTCTGGACACACCGGTCATTTTAAATTTGAGGTTTTTGGGGGCTTTTTTGTCTTTCTCATGTTCTTGTGTGAGCAGCAACACAAAATCTATCCTGATTACACCAGGGAAAACAAATAACCAGGCAAAATGCTTTCATAAGAGAACATATGTCTCCAATCACCACTCAGGTGAAAAACACATTTCAGACAAAATAGGGTTGCTTTTGTTTGCTTTTTTTTTTAATATCTTCTAAAAAAGGGTAAATATTACAGGATCATTGCCCCAGTGCATTACCTCTTGTCTAGTCATTCACACCTGTGAAAAACTGAATGAAAAAACATGTGCCTTCATAAAGTTTGGGAAAGTGGAGAAACATGTACAAAGTATCTTCAGAGTTAAACTGGATAATGATCCTGAAAAGGGACAGGTTTTCAATTCTGTTCGTGTAAAAGGGGTCAGATTTTCTTTTCACTAAGGCTAATGTAAACTGCAGAAATATTTTCCACGCCGTACTCTATGATTTCTTCTAAATGATCTGATTTTGCTTATCCTTGATGACCAATAGGTTTATACCAATAAAAAACATTACAGAAAAAAAATTTCCTTTAGACTAGTGAGTGGAAAGTTTAAAAAGTTTATACTTTCATAATTTTCAAAGGCACAGATTAAGAAAGGCATGTCCTTAGAAACCTAAGCTCAGAGCTGCAGGTGGCAAAGCAAGGCAAACAATGCAAATACTCCCATAAGAGTGAAACAGGGTCATTTGGGAATTTTTTTTTTTGGCAAAACATTGTGAAGCACAGCTGAGGAATGCTGTATTTTGAAACGGGAAAGGGCAACAGGATGCATCTCTTTTCTGATCTGTAAAGGCTGATGTTTGTGAGTTTCTTCCTACAAAAAAACCACATAGTAATGCAGTCCCTGCCCACAACATACTCATTTCAGTGCTTCATTTTACTTTTTTTTTTCCCTCTGAGGCAGATGCACGAGGACAACATGAAGAAAAAACAAGATTATTTTAAACAGATGCAGCATCCTCAAGGCAGGGCACACCCTCCTCAATACTGCAGCTGGTTTAGAGGGTTGGACAAGAAAGGGATGTGCTCCAAGTCCCTCAGCTGCCTTCCCCAGCTGTTCTGTCACCAGTCTGTCACCTCCTCCCGGCTGCACTCCACACCAGCATCCTCCTCGTGCGAGCAGTTGTGCGTGCCGACACCGGCATGGGAGCACTCCAGCAGCGTCCTCTCCTGCCCGGAGCACTGCACATCATCCAGAAGAATGCGGAGGGAGCTCCCTTCCCCAAATTCTGCCTTCTTGGTGGCGCGCACCACGTAGGGGAAGCCGAGCTGGCGGCACACCACGGCGGCGGCGGGCAAGCCCCAGCCGTCGTCGCACACCGTGCCCCACTCGCCGTCGATGAAAACCTCCACCCTGCCTCGGCCGCGGCCCCGCCGGCCCTGCCGCATCAGCCGCACGGCGCCATTGACAGGGGGCTTCTTCTTCCCTCGCTGCCCCCTCTTCTCTCCCCCCTTCCCGGGCTTGGGCACTGCTGTGGCGGGTGTCCTGACTCGGTCCCCCGGCGGCGGTGGGGCTCGGCCCACCCCGTCCTCTGCCGGCGTGCGGGGGGTTTTGGGGTCTGGGACGCCTCCCCACGGGGCCTCGGTCGTGGTCTTCAGCCGGGGATTTGGTGTTGGTGTTTTCATAATAAACTCTGTTGGGGGGAAAGCCAGAAGACCGTGAGTCTGTCACTCTCTGGGCAATGCTTGAAGACAACTACACGAAACCAGTGCTGATTTTTGACTTATTTAACTAATTTCTTGGAATTTGCCAACTTGATCCTGTTGAGAAGCAACAACACTTAGTGACACGGTATTTCCTCCATGAAAAATGTCGGCTGCTGTTAGCAGAGAGGACTGCAGGGCTGAATGCCAACTCGTGAGCCTCTCCCAAAAAGGAAGCTCCAAGTGGTTTATTGGCAAACATCAACCTGGCCCTTAAAGGGTAGGTGCTGGAGTTTCAAAGTCAGGAGAGGAGCTCTTCACCATATCCTGGTGAAGAGCTGCCGAAAGCATTTTACAGACAGGCACTCTTTCTGCTCTTCCCTTCATTACTAAGGATTGGATCATTACCAGAGGAGAGCATGGCCTCCCCACTGGGCCAGATGCTTTATTCAGAGGAGCTGAAATCAGAAACATTCAAAATCAATTCTCTCTGGCAACTGGAATGTGCAAGAGGAACAGAGTTGCCAGGACAACACATAAAACAGGATTTGGGGTTGAGTTTGTTCTTCCTTATGAAAAAAAAGAAAAAAAATAAAAGAGCCTTGAACTCTGATGAGATGAAAATTCTTTGCTGTCACAGTTTCCAGGCGTTGCTGGACTTGCTTATTCACATGTGCTTTATTTTTAGCTTAAAAATAAGTTTTAGTTTGCCAGAAGGAAGCAATTCAGAATTTCACGGAGTAACATTCAACAGAGCTGGGACAGTGTCACAGACATTTGTAAAGACATCATGACTTTTTGAATTATATCCCAGATTTATCCACTCTCATTCATCATTTGCTTTGTAGTACAGAGAGGAGGAAAAATATCACTGTCTTATTTGTGCTTAGTATCTATTGCCTGCAAAAGACAAACCCTTGCAGTGGTCCATGTTTCCCCAAATAATGCTCTTTGAAAAGGAATTATATTCATGACATGAAAATACTTCCTTTCTTTGGAAGCTGAGGTTCTCAAGGCAAGAAACAGATTTGAATGGCCTTACCTGTGCACAGCTCATTTGCTGGAGCCTGATCTGGCAAAGCACCTAAAACCCCTGGAACTCATAGAATACTGTGTAGGACTGTATGAAAGCTAATGGTCACCTGGGAGTGCTTTTCCGTTAATCGGATCAAGTTGCCATTATATAATACTCTTTGTTAAGCTATTTATTAAATACACTTCCAAAAAATGCTCTCATAACTAATACAAGGCACATGCCCTGGTGATTCTGTTACATTCAGACTAAATATTAACCAAAACAATAAATATTTACAGCTACACATCCTTGTTTGCATGCTTCTGAATCAAAATGGTAGTGTCTATTTTTCACCAAAAAGTAAGTGTAGTTCTTGAGATATTTGGTAGAATCTTTCTCACCATTTCTCAGTTTTAATTTATGATGAAAACTACCTTGTAAAGAAGCCCAAAAGATTTAGTTATAAGTATAGTTTAAAAATCTGAACTTTAGACTTACATAGAGAATAATGCATGATCAGAAACACAAAAATGGTTGAACATAAACCAAGTTACTAATATTCGGAAACTGCCTGCGCAGCTGAAAAACGAGAGCATCTCTGAAGATGTGCTGAGTGCTCAGGCATGTCAGCAGTCAATAATTAGCCTTAGAGTTTGTTCCACCTTAAAGACTCAATGTTGCAAGGTGCTGAGTGCCCTCATTATTCCCTGAAGCCAAAGCTGTAGGAACTGTTAGTGACTCAAATGCAATGTAACGTGATTAATGTAATTAAAAATTAAATAAAAGTATCCTGACTTTAGAGTTCCTGCAGTACCATTAGCTTTGTGACAAAGTTCATGGACTATGCCGAGTCAGAAGGGAATTTGTTAGAGTACTGCCTAGGTACCTACATGTGTAAATTAAATGCACGGGGGAAAAGAGCAGTGATACTGCCTAGTCCACTTCTGAGATCCTAGTATCGTGTTTAGGTTTTTGCACCTCACATAAGTAGCACTTGGCTTGCTGCAGATTCAGCTCCACCACTGGCTACTCCAGCTTTAGCAGTCCAATACTTCACGCAGCATGAAGCAACCAAAAAGCCCTGGAGGGTTTGGGTAAGCCAAAAGTTCACCTCAGTGTGTGATCACTGATTCTTTTGGGAACATTTTCTCATCCCATATTTTCTCACTTTCAACTAACAATGACTCAGCCCTCATCTTGCTCAATGAGTTACTTCCCAACCCTTTACCCATCACATCCTCCCCAGTATCTGAAGCTACCTCAAAAAATCACTTGTCACTTAAAAGCACCATTGAGCACAGGGTCTCTGGACAGGAACAGTTACAGGGAAATCAAGTTGGTGGTAATGAAATGTGCACAACGTAGCATGAAAAAGGGAAAATGAACAGGGTGAGAAACTACAAAGCAAATTCCACATGTCCAGGAAAGGGGAAATACTTTATGACTTATTTGAACCAAATCTTCAGATCCAAAACAGCTGGAAAGATTTAACTTTGAAGATACCCTGAAGAGTGAAGTTCTGGGTGGTCTCCACACGTGGACAGATTGTGCAAGTCTGGAGTTTATATCTACTGCCAGCTAACATGAACCAATAATGAACAGCAAGAGTTACACTCACTCTCCTTTGGCACAAATGGGATGCGCTTGCTTTTGACTTTCACTGGTGATGGCTCAACTCGGCATTTTCCTGGTGGTGCTCTCCTTGAAAAAAAGGGACACGTACACTGCACAATTAATTCCTTTCCTCTGGCATCCCAACACTTTGCCTCCCATTGCTGTTCTAAGAACATAATGCTTACTGGAAAAAAAAATAATAAATGTCTGTTTAAATGATGCAACTAATCTCTTACAGTAGAAAACATAACTGAACAATCACAGATCACCACTGATGAAAGTCCAAAAATTCACAAGGCAGTGGAGTCCTCTGGCTGTGTTTTCAGTTGCCACTATTGAAGCCATTAAGGAAATTAAACATTGGCAGGTTCAAGCACTACAGAAAGAGATTCATCAAACTGAAAATAAAAATTACACAACTAGACAGTATATGTTGAACATCTGACACAAGGGTCATGTGTATGCAAGATTTCAGACTGTTTTCACGGAAGCAAAATAACACAATATTATTCATACAGAAAGCCCAAACAAATGTCATGCCAAAAATGCATTAGTTTCAGAAAAGAACTCTAAGTGTCTCCTCCAGAGGCTCTCTCTTAGTATGGTGCATTATTTTGACACAAATTTGTTTGCCATAGAGGTGTATCTCACTTCTGGGAAGTCACATCCAGTTCATCACCACTTTTTCCTATGACAGCTGTCTTGTTAATCCTCAGACTTCTTCAGAGGTTTTCAAATTGGTTCAAAAATGCATGATGTTTGCATTTGGAGGGTATAACTCCAGTGCAATTAGGATTGTTTGTATTTGTATTTCTGTGGAAGGCAGAGAGCTTCTCTCTCAGCTATCTACAAAATGATGTTCCTTACTTTTATGAATTTTCCAATGAATTTTTGGTACTCTGAACATGAACAAAACTTCTTTTAAAACTTAAACTTATGACTTGTGTTTGACTTCTGCTTTCTTTATTTTTGCAAAGGTTGCCTAATACCAGCTTCTTAATACATAGTTTACAGGAACTCTTCCATTGCATTAGATAATGGAAAATGCTCCTGACAGAGGAGAGTTGGAGGAAACACATGACAGATCTGGGGGCTCTTTAACTTTGGAGACTGGTTTCAACATAAAACTAGAAAAGTGGTTTGGTTCAAAATTCTCAGATAGCTAAAGCTGTAAATTTAATCAATTAAAAAAAAAAAAGCTACAAAAATCTCACTCTCCATTTCTGGCTGAAAGTAGCTTGGTGTTTAGCCAATAATAGTAACATTTAAAAACCAGGAAGATGGAAAAAACAGCTGTAAGTCTTCCCATAAAACACAGCCAGTCCCTGCCTTGCACAGTCTCAGATACAGGCACATGGAATCCAGGAGGTGTAACGATGGTCCTATTTTCTTGTCCAATCCATATTCCTCTTTGAAATACTAAAAGGAAAGTACTTTTTGATATTCAGGTCTGGTTTGCCCTAGAAAGCATTGCAGGTCACACTGGTCCAGATCTGGCTGCAGTGGCCTGGGCACAGGGCTCTTGTGGCAGATGAAAAAAGGGGTGGAGAGGAACTGAGAATAAACACATTGAGAAAAACTGCCTCCTTTTGGGCAGGAATCTAGAGAAACTTTGCCCAAGAAAGACAATCCACCCATAAAATACTCCTTTAGCATTCAGGAAAGCTCCCAACCCACATAACACCAACAGACCCCATAAAAACTTGGCACCAGGCAGTGTAGGTCCCCATGACTGCAAGAGCAAAGAAGACCCACAATGAGTTGCTCCAGATGTTCCTCAATCAACCACCCCAGAAGGGCCCAGCGCGGGAGAAGAGTTAATTAGTCAGCCAAGATCACTCATCACATCCACACCATCACACATCCCATCCACACCATCACATCCACACCATCTACGCCATGACTCACTGCACTGTCATCAGGTTTTGCAACAAGAACATCTCATACCTGGATGTGTCCACCACTTTGTACACCACTCCATGGGGAGCTGTGGCACTTGGTACGCCAGTAGACAGGAAGTACAATTCCCCTGGGAAAAAAACCAGACACAGCCATGAAAATTGTCCGTGAAGTTTCTGTCCTGTACAGCACAAAGGTATTAACTCTGCACCACAGGTCTGAGAGCTCATCTGCAGTCCATTGGCGTATAACACTTAGTGAGTGGGAGCTTTTACAAATCGTCATGAATTACTATTTGGACAAATGTCCACAGCAGGTTCGCCTGCCCAGACTTTACTTGTCATCTCATTATGATCTGTGTCCTTTGACCTCTCTAATGTAAAACAGTCAAACCCTGAATTACTTTTGTTGAAATGAAATGAAAGGAAATTAAGAAAGTTCACCGTCTTCTGCTCATTTGGATGAAGCACTCCTCTGGAGTGAATTACAGGAGAACAAGATTTTGCTTTTACTTTCTCTAACACACCAACAAAATGAGACATATCTCCCACAAAAGGCATTTGAATCATCACAGCTCTGTCATGTCACAGGTACAGGGCTTGACGTTCAGCCAGACAATGTCCATCACCATTTATTTGAATTCTTTTCTCTTAACTGCATTTCTATCCTTCTTCTCCTGTTGTGCAGGGGAGACTGGGCTAAACAGTCCTTCTGGCACTCTTCTCTTTTGACAGCTCAAGTGCTTGAGCAGTGCAACAAAAAGGATCAGAGAGAAAAAATAAATTTGCAATATTAAAAAAAAAATAGAAAAAAAGGCAATATAGACTTCCTTAGTAAGGCAGATTTATTTGTGTGTCCTATAGGTAATCCAAGGGGAAGAGGAGAAGGAACAGAGAGGTTAAAGTGAGCAAAGGAATGTGTGGGCAGTTTGTGGCAGTCAGGGCTGACCCTCCCTCCTCCTAACTGCTCTCCTGTGCTGCCCTGGGCTGAGCTCCTCCCGATAATCCCAGGGCAGAAACCTTTAGCTACCACTGGTTGGTTTCTTCCTTTTTCTGGTGAGCTTCATTAATGACAGGCCAGAGGCAGCCTTGGTCCAAATGGGAATGGGAAACACCTGGCACTGCGCTTTGTGGTGATGTGTGCTTTACATCCTGCCCCTCTTTCCTGGAAGTTATCAGGCAGGACTATGGATGCTCAGGCCATGAAGCACACAGGCTACACACATGTGACCCACAGATACAGTGCCTGGCGTGTCTCTGACATGTTCTGCTGGCCAGGGGTGAGGCTGCTGGCTTTATAATGGCTGTGCAATGAGCCAGAAATAGAGCTCTCCCCACCACATACACACATCCAGGTAGATTAACGTTAATCAGAGAAACAATGGGCAGATTTAAATTCTTCTGTGAAGAAAACCATGTTAAAATAAACTGTGTGGTAAACTTGTAAAAAGAGATTCCCAGCACACAAAAAAAGTGCAAGGGAAGACTGTTGACTGCAGATAAAGCAACCTCACTAGTGTTATCAAAAGATTTCTTTCCATTACTATAAAGCAAACACAAGGAAATTAACTACCTCTGAAAATAAACTCCAGCCCAAATCTCCACTCAGCTCCATCATACTTATGCAAAGCACAGTGCAGGGCAAAAAGGTGGCAGCATTTCACCCCTGCTTTGTCCAGACTCCATTGACAAGCACAGGATGAGGGGGATCGTCTTCATGTGCACGAGCAAGGGTTGCAATCAACAGCTTGATATTGCATTTGGTATAAAGCTGATTTGAACTAAGTTATTTGATTTTAGGGTAAGATATCCTTCTCACTACAGCACTGTGAAATAGCTCTAAATTCCATGAATATTAACCATTAAAAAAATGGAATTTAACTCTAAAAAAAAAGACAAACTTTCAAGCTAATACTTAACTTGGAGGATTTGCATTTACATGACAAAATTTGCATTTATATGATTTGTGCAACATACAAACTTGACATAATCTGCAGGAAAAAACAGATGTTTAAAAGCTGGGGCATTCTGGAAGCAGGTGCTTGTGACCACGGGCCAGGACCTCCCTGAAACAGGGAAGAACACAACTCCAGCATTGCTGGGTTGCACAAGAAGCTCCTTAGCAGTGGTGCTGAATATCATGGGGCTCATCCTCTCCCCGCCCCCAGCCAGGGGCTGCATGGGCTGCGCATTCTGCAACACCCTCGTACAAATAACAGGAGACACCACCAGCTTGTACCACAGGACCCTTTATTTCCTCCTCTTCGATCACAGCAGCTCTCTTCTAGAATGCAAAATGTCTCCGGTCATGAAAACACAGCAAAGCTCCATTGAGATTGTATCCTTCAGTCCTACACAAGGCAAAATCCCAGCTGGCACTAAGAAAATATGGACTTAAGCAGCCTTTGTCTGACACTTCACTCAAGACAAAACATAGGCTTTTGTTCTGCTTCACCTTGAGAGGTACAAATATCCAAGCCCAGGGTGAGCAGATACATAATTGCTGTTCATGACATCTGCTTCCCTGCATCCATTAATAATGCCCACAGCCTTCTTGACTAGACAAGAATATAGACTTGCTTTCCCTTGGGTATCAGCTTCTCAGGCTCCCAGGGCCTGCATTCCCCGTGGCACGGCACTGTGAAGAATAAGGTTTCTTTTCTAATCTTTGTTTTATTCTACTTGCCACCTCTGTTCCCTGTTCTCCAGAGGGAAGGTGTGCAGGCAACAGCATGTCCAGCACACCAAACTCAGTCCCAAGGGAACTGACTCTCCAACTCCCACTGCAGGCACTGCATGGCACACAGACCTCAAAATCAGTATTGTAACTTTGGGTTGATATTTGGGAGATGCTGGGAATCCCACCCACCGGCATTTTAAAGACAGACAGATGCGTGCTCTGCCTTCCCACTACCCGCTGCCTCCCAGAAGCCCTCTCTGATCCCTTCTCTGGTGTTATAATCTAAAGAGATACCACAAACATGCCATTCAGTGTCACATAAAGTTAAAAGACTACCTGCTTCATCTTCAGCGAAGGAGATGATGTATTGATAATAGTTATTGATAAGCCCAGGGAACATGCACGTTTGTCCTGTCCCCATGCAGATTTCACTGTACTGCCACTCTCCAGTAGCATGATCCTCCTTCAAAGACATCAGCCGTCTGAAAGGCAAAAGAACACTTTCGCAACCTGACCCAGATGGTTTATGAATATTGGCATGGACACCTGAAAGGATATTTAATGCTTCCTACCCACACTAGCTGCAATAGGAACTGCAGCTTCTCTGAAAAGTGAAGGGTTGTTAATATTAACCCAAATGTATTACATACCCTGCAACCCTTTGTCTTTCAAGGGCAAGACAAGCACATGAAAAAACAAGAGGGGAGGGTTGAAGGGCTATCAGGCTATTTTGGGGGGGATTTTGGCTGGGGGTACAACTTAGTGAGTATCCTAAATGTTTACTTACCCACTCATAAAATCACCAAATATGTACAGGCCATTCAGGTTTGGAGACTCACAACCTCTATAGACACAGCCTCCTGTAACAGATTTCCCCATTTTGTGTGGATATGCGTAAATTGGAAGCACATCATCTGTAGGGTAGAAAAGATCTGTGACTTGTTTTGCACATGCTGCAGAATAGCTCTTTATCTAAATTGTTCTGAGACTGGCAGAGTACAATCAGGCTCCCTGGAGCATCTTCTATTTAAATGAAGTGCCGATGGAGTTGTCTTTAGTTTGATTTTCACCTTTTCAGAATCACATTTGATTGCCCTGCCCCTCACCAAGACACCTCAGCACTCTCCTGAGCCCTTGTCCTCCCACTACAATCCATCTCTGTTAGTGCCACCTCTGGCACGCTTCTACAGAGCTTGTCTGGTTTAGCTATGAATTCACAGGTTACTCCCAGAGTCACTGCACCCATGCAGGAAATGTTTGCCCAACGCAGCTTTGTTTAGGTAGTAAAAGGGAAAAAAGGGAAGGGTAACTCCAGGCACTGATGAAAAGATATGTCAGATGTCAGCACAAATAGCTTCCATTCCTCTGAGATGGAGAAGCAACTTGAAAGGGCCATCAAATATTTATGGGATGGCACAGGCATGAATGATGTCGTACTGGCATATTCATTGTGAAATAGAAGTTAAAACAGAAGACAAATGTAAATTGGAAAGAGCTGTCCTGATTTTGAGGGCCTCCATTAGGTGCTTCCTCCCCTTTCTTTTGAAACTCCTGGCTCACAGGTACCTCATGGTACCCTCTCCTCCTCATCCTCACAGCCTTTCTCCCTGCCCACGTAGCAGATGCTGCAAGTAGCAAACCCGTCAGCTCTGCCAGTGAGGAATTTGCACCAGGGGAATTTCATCTAAAGCAGGTATTTTCTACACTTCAGCTGTGCTTATCATTCTGAAGGGGCCGTGACATTTCACTGTTCTAATAAAAGGATCTCTAAAGTCATCAAAAATTGCTCTGAATCCCTGGAGACCTCAGTAAAGTGTCTGCCATGAATGCTCATGTGGGTACTGTCACACAGGAGAGCACTAAACGAGCTCTCTGAACAACTCCTTCAGCAAAGGGAGTGCAAAAAGTCTGCTCCCTGCTCCTGACATTTTTATAAAAAAATACTTAATCACTCTCATTGTACTTATAGCTAAGTTAATAAAAGGAGGGAATTTAAACTGAGTCAATAATAGAAAGAAAATTAAGCAACAACACACATCACAGAGAAAAGAATCAGAATCTCAGCTAATGCAAATCAGTGCCAGCCCACTCCACTGCCCCACTGGACCTCTGAGAAGAGGTTCCAGCACAAGACATGGTCCACATTAGCCCTTGCAATTCAATATGTTCTGACTTCACATGTGCACTGGAATTTAGCCAGCCAGCAAATACTCTCAACCCTATTTTGAACAGTTTAAAGAAATGAAAATAAAATGAGGTTTTCCTTTTTGGCATTGCTAAAATAAACAAAAATACACTGTACGTTTGGTTACCTGCAAAGCAGGCAGAGTGCATAAGGGTTGATCAGTCGATGTTTTTCTCTCTTTTTTTAAAATAAGGACAATACTTGTGAGTTATGGAGAATAACACAATTCCTCCAAATTTTTCTTGCTGCTGCACAAAAGCTTATTTTATGTGGCAGAGATGAAATTGTCCCTCTAAACCACAGGATCACCAAGTAATTTCACTAACAACACCAATCACCCAGAAAAACAATGGCTAGCATGTTTCACTTTCCTTCTAACTCAGGAACGGTAACATCTGTACTTTCAGTATTTATGCCCAAGCCAGTTCCCTTCTAGGCAGAGACAGTAGAGGTTTACATCTCAAAAAGGTGTTTACCACCAAGCAGCGAGGCTTTGAAGGCAGGAATTAAAAATGAGAGCACATCTCTTTACCCAATGAAGAATTGGTGCAAAGTTTTTTATCGTAACAGCTGAACCCTTCCCTCGCTCTCCAGCCATAATTTTTCCCTTTCTCGACGATGTCGACTTCTTCGTATTTATTCTGCCCCACATCTCCACAGAAGAGCCGTCCTTTCCCTTCCTTGGTTTGAGGGTCCCCCCTATCGAAAGAGCAGCGCCACATGTTCCTCACTCCGTACGCGTAGACTTCGGGGCGAGCCGTAGGGTCGCTGATGAAAGGGTTGTCAGGAGGGATCCGGTACAGGGGCCCGCGGTCGTTGTTGTTCACATCGATCCGCAGCACTTTGCCCAGCAGGGCTGATCTGTATTGGGAGAAGAAATGAAAGAGAAAAAGACAAAGAAATAAGACTAGGCCTTGGTAAAAAATCAGAGATGGGGGGTCTGGAAAGTCTAGGGTTTCATTCTTTCTGTTTTGGAAAAGACAAGTCTTTAAATATCTCTGAAAAAACAACCATTTCAAGATAATTTCATTTGCCCCCGAACTGCCCTCGGGTGGCTGGCACTGATTTCCCACACCCTGCTGCCCTGCAGACATGTGCTGGGAGCCTGGAGCTGCCATAGGGATGGATCTACTCTTACTTGTTCTGAGCATTTCCAAAGGTGCCAAAAGGATCCCCAGCCATGCCTCCATCTCCAGTAAAGATATAGAGATACTCATCATCTCCAAAGAGCAGCTCTCCTCCATTATGGTTGGAAGCAGGTTCTTCTATTTCAAGGATTATCCTAAGTGAAAACAGGGAGAAAGCAATTACCTACTGCTCAAGCACTAAGCAAAGGGCAGAGCAATGTCATGCCAATGCTGTTCTTGACAGATGGAAGCAGCTACAGATTGGTTTTGACACAAATTCCTCATATCCATGTTACTGAATTTTTCTTGGGCTTTGCTGATTTTCTAACCTTAAATAGTTTCAACATATTTTCCAGATTACAGAAACACCAAATTGTGTAATATGGAAAGCCTGGAAATCACATGACAAAATATACTTTTAATTACCTCAACTTTTCCTCTGATTCTGTCTTCCTTCTTGTTAAACTTCTTTTTTATTTGTCTTTATATTTTATTAAAGAAAAGGCATCTGAGCTTATAACCAATTGGAAACTGTAAGAGAAAGGACTCCAGTCCATCTGTGCATCTGTACAGCTTTTGGCACAATCCTGACAGGCGCTTTCAAGGAGAACATAAAACTTTTCAAACATTAAGGAATAGTTAAATTAAAGAGAGAAGAATCCTTAAATGCTAATTACACACTCAGAACCTTATGAGTTTAAAGAGTGGTTAAAAGCAGCCTCACCAACAAACTGACATTTTGACAAAGGTTATTCAAAGCAGTGCCAACAAAATTTACCTTAATTTGAACCCCAAGCTCTCTATTTTATTTGTTTACTTTATGCACCTGGAATCCCTTCCATAGCAAGAAAGTGTGAAATATATAAAGTATAATTTCATAGAATGGTAAAGCCACAAATACATGCAGTGGAGGTTCCCAGGTATAACAACTGAAGATTGTTTATTTTACTCCAGCTTCTAAAAAAGTCCAGATTTCATGCTGACAGTGCATCTTAATAGCTATGAAAGCAAACTATAATATTTACTTACACCACCTCATTTTTAGACAGGTTTTTTTTCCCTTCTGAAATGTTGATAGCTATTGTGAATTGTGGGAAGGAGCGCAACTATGGAGTTATTGTCACCTCCTGTTAAATGTCAGCACCTCTGTGATAAGGTAACTGTGCAAGAGTGCACAGGCTCCATCTGGAAGAAGGAGTGAGGGAGGATTCTGTGTGGACACAAAGGTGAATCTTCCTAAGCCTCCCAAAGAAGATGGAAAAAACCAAAACGCACTGAGCAAATATCTGAGGATAAACAGACACACACCTTTGTGCAGAGACAATGGACACCACATGTCAGCCTGAGCTCCCTCTCAGGCAGCAGCTCAGGATGAAGTCAGTGGGACCTGTGCCTACACAAGCACAATATGACCACAATTTTGTTTTCTTAAGCTTTTGCTGGAACTACCCATAAGTTAAATAAGCAAAGAAATTGTTACAAACATAGAGCCAGAGGATTCTGAAACAAGACAGATCATGGGCTGTCAATATCTGCAGGTTTCTGATTCGCTTTCCTGAGTGCCACGTTGTAACTCCCCTTACCTGTCATCTACAGTGCTGCTTACACTGAATTGCTGTAATTGCTTTATAAACCAGTATCCCCTCTCTATCATTAGGCTACATCATTTTTGAGCTAGAATCATCAATATCTGGGTATTTGGAAAGCCCCTAATAAAATCCAGATAATAAAGCAAAAATCCTAGCTTTAGTAATATTCAAGGGTCTCTTAAAACAATGGTTCTATAGCATATTTCTGCAACAGGTTATAAATCTATAGACTGACTCCACAAACAAGTCTCCCATCATCTGTGCATTAGAGTGGGACAACTTCAAGACCAGGCTCAAACAAATGACATTTCCAATTAAAATGCACTCAGTAATAACATAATGACTTGCATTTTATTTAATTTGATACTGAATTTGTAATATCACAGGGTTGAGTTGTTGTTAAGATAAGGAAATATGGGACCAAATCCATCTTCGGTCTGGTATCACTTAGTTTGTTTATACTAATTTTGGAAACCTTTGGCTTTGACATGAATTTCACTCATGCTTTGCAGAAGTCTATTTTAAAGGGTAATCGTAAAAGTACAGAACAAACAAACAAACTTCCAAGCTCCACCCAACAAAAACCCCACAATACTAACTATAAATAATGTTTAATCCATGTTTAGTGAAATCCTCTGACATGCCAGAACTGAGAATTGTCCATGTTTTATCCCTGAACGCTTGCAGTTCATCCGTGGAGGACACACACATTCTGTACCTCAATACACTAGACGTGGACTTGGACTAACATGCTAACACTCTGGAATGTAAAAAACAATATTAAGCTAAATAAGTCTCATTCATTAATAATCTTTAAAAATGCACAAGTTGCCCTCTAAGATCTTACATTCATTTGCCAGAGAAACATGTGTACAATACCTTTCAGAACCATGGTCCAAGGCATTCATGTCAGTAGGAGAAATTCTGAACTCACTGATTCGGATTCTCTCTTCATAACGAACTTCAATTGAATAGTAGACATACACTTTACCATTAAATTTGAATTTAGGATGGAAGACAATACACAGAAACCCTCTCTCGTCTCCTTCCCAGGGTGAGGTAAGCACGGCTTCGCTGATGTTCAGAAAAGGCTTTTCGAGCCTGGATCCGTCAGGGAGGTAGGTCCACACCAGGCCAACCTGCTCTGCGACGAAGAACCTGTGGGTGCCATCGTTGGCGTGCACCATCGCAACGGGATTGCGCAGCCCATTGGCAACCTCCACGAGGCAGAGCTGGAGACAGCCCTCTGCATCAGCGGTGACTAACCCCAGGTTCTGATTCAGGTTCTGGTTGGCCAGCAGGTGTGGGAAGCAGTAGTCGGTGTCCTCCAGGGACAGGTAGCGGCAGAACTTGGCCATGTTGTTTTCCAGTGCAATTAACTCTGGGTCTGCAGAAAGAGAGCGAAAAATGGAGCGGCAGTTTTGCCACACTTGCAAGCAATAGTCCTGGCACAGTCCTGGTATCGTCCGCACAGGGGTGGAGGGGTCTTCAGCATCATACAAGTGAGCTGCATATGGAGAGCATTCCTAGAGGGAGGGAGAAAAAGCTTCAAGTCATTTCTTGGACCGGATTTGAAACAGCTGAGCAGTGATACTAATTGGAGATATTTCATCTTAATTACAAGATATGTTGTGGTTTATTCTGAAGATATATTAACGAGGGAAAGATCTTAGAAAGGGGGTTTGTCTCAGCACTCATGGAAATTATCTTCAATATTCCTGGTGAAAGCTGACTTCCTCAAGCTGTTACTCATTTATTCCAACCACAGAACTTTTCAAAAAAACCTGCAATGATGCCTATGTTGCTTCATTACCCTAGTAGACTGTGCTGGGGAAAAAGAGACTTTTCTTCCTTGGATGCTCTGCCTTTATCTGTGGAATAATAAGATCCATCACAGAACAGAATCGAAACTGAAGAGTTAGCTGAGAAGATTCAGGCCCTGCATCTCCACACTGATGAGAGAATGGGAAAGGCCATCAGGGCTAAAGCCTGGGACATTCATACATCATTATCTGATAATTCAGACATGCATCTCAAACATGGGTGTGATTTACAGCTTGGAAGGAGTGGGATGAGAAAGCAGAGGAGGAGTGGAGGACACCATCCTTGCTTATGTCCAGTTGCCTTTGCTGGTGGACCTTTGCCTACAGACATTTATATCCCCAGCCAGGAGTGGTGAAAGGCATCTCATGATCATGACAGGGGTCACCAAGTTCTGCGAGGGATGCTGAGGTTACAGGATTTCAGACAGTGAGCACAAAATGGCCATAATCCAGGCAAGGCCCACTGGCAGCACCTGCAGCTCAACCCTTGTTTATGGAAGGTGCAGCCTTGAAATCTGCTTAAGGACTGGATCAAGTTCACACATCTCATTGTATTCTCCACGATGAGAACTCCTACAGACACATTTTCCTTATGAAAAAGCTGAAATCCAGTAAAACTCTCAGTTGCAGACTGACCACGCTGACTCAGTTCTGCTTTGCAAGGGTTTTTCCTTGTAACAAACACAACATTTTCCAGTTATAATGCATCTTCCCGATGAGCACCTCAAAAGTCCTCTTCAAATAATGCAACATGACTCCGTGGAGGCTCAGTTATTTTCAAAGTTGTATTTCGATAAATAACTGAGACAAGAAAGGTCAGAAGAGAAACTACTACTTAAACAAATTCTGTATTTTTTAATTCCTAGATGAAATTTCTTCTTTTTTTTACTAAGCAAAACCAGCTTAATTAAAAAAAAAAAGTAGGGAGCTGTTTCTTGATCTATAGGGAGCTATTTCTTAATGCAAATTACAACACTAGTCAATAGCTGAAAAGATATAACATCTGAGATTCCGAACTGTTTAAATTAGCTGATAAGCACATACAATATTTATTTTTTATTTTATTTTCTGTTACATACTATAATGAACTGAGAGGCCATATAACAGATCATTAGTGCACAATAAGCCTTCCTCCTGGAATGTCAAGCCATTCATTGCAAAATGAAGGTTATTATGCCTTCAAATGAGCAGCAATTAATGTGGTAAAAAGAAGATTGCTTGTGACACAAAACACTGAAATTACACAGGCAGATTGGGTAACGCACTCGGCTTGGTTACACGAGGTGTGCCAGGGACAGAAAGAGACAGAGCATTTGTCGATTCACTTCTAATGACTGAAAAATTGGCCTTAGAAAACAAATTGAAATGAGACAGAAAGGGAATTTGATGGGAAGGCTGGGTGGGAGCTGGATCTGTTGTTGCCTATGGAGGTTTCCCATTCAGAGAGAGGAGGCCCCTCACTTGAGTACTCAGGTGTACCTCATTCTCTGAAAGCCTCTTTCAAAGCAAGCAGTGATCTTATGCATTATAAAGCAATGCCCTGGCTTCAGCATCAGAATTAAAAATAGCCCAGAGATATGGTTTCCCTGTCTCTTTGCCACTGCAGACTGTTCACCACGGCCTCAGGTGTGTCTGAATAGAAGCTGTGGGCAAATTCTTCCCTCCTTACCACATTCCTGGTGGCATACAGCTAATTATAGCAGCATTATTCCATAAGAGATGGAGCCTCATGCCTTATGCTGAATTTCTCTGCTTCTGAAGCAAATGTTGTGGTCCTTTAGCCTTCACATCATCCTGTCATGTTCACATAACTCAAAATACCAAGGAGCTCTACCCTTAGTCAGAGCCCAGGATCAATATTAGATCTAAATTTTCATTTCCAAATGATGCTGTCTGTTCACTAATTTTAAACTGTGTTGTGGTCCAGAGATGGAGGAAACTAATGGGCAGATGATCAGTTACTTCAGTAGGTCTGGAACAAGTTTGTACTATGAAAATAACTCATCAGAAAACAAAACAAGTCACATTAAGACAGGCTAGCCAAATGCATCCTATCTGTTCCAGGAATTCAGTGGCAGCTCCTTATCTGAGGAATTACAACAGTCTGAATCTGATGGAACACCCACATCAAACAATGTCTTATTTACTGCTGTCATCAGCCTGGAGGAAGCAACAGGACTCCTCAGAAAAGTGTTTAACTCCCACATTATCCCTGACATTCCTTGTCCACATACATCTGGAAATTCAAGCCTTTAAGCAAGCTGTTTCCCAAGAAGCAGAGTGAGGTATCTGCTCCCTCGCAGTTTGGTGGAGAAAAGAAGGCTCCAAGGTAACCTTAGGGCACCTTCCAATAACTAAAGGAGCTACAAGGGAACTGAAGAGGGACTTTTTACAAGGCAGTGTAATGATAGGACAAGAGGTAATGGCTTTAAACTGAAAGAGGGTCTCTATATATTAGATATAAGAAGTTGTTTACAATGAGGGTGGTGAAATAGAGTAACAGGTTGCCAAGAGAGGTGATAGATGCTTCATCCCTGGAAACATTCAAGGGCAGGGTTCTGAGCAACCTGATCTGGTTGAAGCTGTCCCTGCTCATTGCAGGGCAGGTTGCATGCGGTCCTTTCCAGCTCAAACTATTCTACTATCCTATGAATTCAAGAAAAGGCAGGAATCCACAAGTACAAGCTGAGACACTTCTCAAAATAATTTGATCACATGTGAGAGAAATCGTGAATTGTGAGCAGAAAGAGACAGAAGTGTGCTGAATAAGTCACAGAAACACTTATTAATTCAGGTCTAAGATATAAATTGTATATACAATGAATGAATAGGAGCAGAATGTTCTAGAGTGTTTGCAATGACTGAACTTCCATTACGTGCTTGTGCAGCCAGAGGCAGTGGTTTGTAGCCACATCTGGGCTGGTGATGCACTGAGCTCATCAGAACATTTCAGTGAATCATTGCTCCCACATTGAAATATTTCTGTTTCTGAAGACATTTTCAATGGTTGGCTTTCTGACAAACACAGGAGACTTAGTTATCATTTCCAGAAGCAGGAGTGCTTAGCACTGCTAACTGGTTTCCTATCTGCAAATGGACTCCTAGACACTGCTTGTTTCAGAAATATATTAAAATGTTTTTTGCTTCCAGTACAATGTGAGATGAAACAGAAGTCAATTCTTTAGAACCTGGTGTGGAAAATTGTTGTCTTTCTCTTCACGCTTTAAGGAGTCCAAGAGGTACCAGCAAAATGCTAAGAGCGGGATTTCTGAAAAGCCATTTTGATCCCATCTGAGCACAGCAGACAAGACTCCACTGTCTGAATTAATTTAAGGTTTACACTTGCACAGTGCTGAGCCGCCACTGCTCTGTCTCAGGGGCATTTTCATGCACGCAAGGCCTCCACTGATGATAGGGTCAGACACTTTGCTCTGTGCAGACTGTGATCATCTCGTTATCATATCTGGCCCCAGAACATCAGCCCTGCGTGGAAATTCCCCCCTGTGCAGGATGGCCTCTACAGAGGTTCCTAGGCCACATCCGCAGGCATTACTCTGCACCAATCACCAGGACTATTAGCACTTGGCACATGCTAAAACCATCTCAAGGTGCTGTAATCCAATACAAAAAACCCCACCTGACCCCATCAATTGGTCATAACAAGGAGCATGATTTGTGCAGGCAGGTCCCCTATGGATGTCTTCACCAGGTCTGGAATCCTAACCCCAGAAGGGTGAGAAGACTCTGCAAACTGTAACTGCCCACATACCTCAGACTGCTGCTCCTAAACTAAAGAAGAGCAACATCGCTATTCCTCTTTTAGACAACTGCCAAAGGACAAAATCCACTGGTATACTTGAGGATGGGCAGTCACTCCTTCCAGTGCCTGGGAACACATGCCTAGGCTGCTGTGCTATCCATGCCGCACCTATATGATGGCTGATGTAGCCATGCCTGTGCCCAGGCGCTAATGCCATGGCTGATGCACTTGTGGGCGGGTACTCCAGTCTGGGCTTGGGAATTAATGTCATGGTTTACACTCCCCTGGATTGTCCAAAGTCCCTGTGCCTGGACCAGTGCACAGGATCAATGCACCCACGGGATCAGTGCACCCATGTCTGGGCCAAAGCATCCATACCTGGGCTTGATGCAGCCCTGCATGAATAGATGCATACACACCTGGGCCAAAGCACCTCGATGGGGCAGAAGCATCCATGCCTACACCAGA
Organism: Falcunculus frontatus; assembly: GCA_013398115.1. Taxonomy (NCBI): domain Eukaryota; kingdom Metazoa; phylum Chordata; class Aves; order Passeriformes; genus Falcunculus; species Falcunculus frontatus. The sequence goes on from VZRV01003663.1 coordinate 402,562, forward strand.
GCTCTGTGCAGGGGCTGAATACCCCTGCTGTCCCCTGCGCACTGGAAGACCCCCGCGTAGCTGAACCCTGCGCGGCGGGATCCCCCCAGCGCAGTAGGAGCTCCGGGAGTCCCGGAGGTCTCACCTGGCAGAGCAGGTCCTGCAGGTGCCCGGCGCAGGCGGCGTAGGTGCGCTCGTCGAGGCGGGCGCTGAGGCGGTAGAAGCGCTGGAGCAGGGCGCGGTCGCGGCGCGGGTCGCAGCAGCCGAAGTCGGCGTAGCGGCGGCAGAAGGCGAGGCCCCGCGGCGGCCGGAACGGCGGCTTGAAGTCCAGGCACTGCGGGTGCGGCCGCGCCGGCCGCGGGGCGAACGCCGCCGCCAGCAGCAGCGCCAGGGCCGCCCGCG
>VZRV01003663.1:402949-427872 GCA_013398115.1 Falcunculus frontatus
TCCGCCCGCGGCACCGGGAGCACGGGGAGCGGCCGCCCCGAGGGCTGTCAGCGCCCGGACGGCGGCACCGCGCGCTCGGGGTCGCGGCGCCGCTCGCCGCACTCGTGTGCTTCGGTGGCGGCTCTGGACACGCGATTTTATATTGATTCCGCCCAGACCGCAGCCGGGCAGGTACCTGGCTGGACAGGCGGCACAGGGTGTCGTACAGCACCGGAGTGGAGCATACAGCACCAGAATGGATCCTACTGGGAAATAATTCCTTAGACCGACTCCTCAAGTGATGTCTGCTGGGCTCGGTTCTGTCGCTGAGGCTTTTGTATGACCCAAACACGACAGAATATAGCACTGGGAGTTTATATGGCTGATGGATATTATTTAATAACAAAAAAAAGTGACTTCAGTACAGCTAGTGTTTCTACATCCTTTGTCAATCTCATCCTGGGCTGAGACTGATTAGATTTAGCTTTGAGGCTGAAAAGAATAGGTCTGGTGTAGTCTTTACACCATGGGGCCCTAGGCAGCTCAGGTGACATACTCTGCTCTGTGAAGCACTAAGAATGGTGCTCCCTTGCCCAAATAAAATAAAACTGCTGATGATACTTTCCCTACCCCACACCCCAGGAAAACAGTTACTCCACATACACATCATATAGCCATATCACATGTTATCAGCTAGTAAGATCTAGTCCCACGTGGATGGCACTTTTCTGCTGTTAAACACAGCTAGCCAATGAGTATTGTATATTTTAATATTAACACACTGACTGCCCCTCAAAGACAAAGAATGGAGTTCATGTGATATATTATTTCTGACTCCTACTCTGAGACCAAAGAACTACTGTACAGTGCCTACGGACTATAAAACCACTGCGTGGCTTGGAACATCCTGTCAGGAGACCATATGTGTTACACATTTAATACGAGTTTATTTTCTCTCCATATGCTTATGTAACTGCCGTTAAGGTCATACAAAAATCTGCACATATTCAGGCAACCAGAATACCTGGTGATTTCACTTGAGAATTCTCTGCCCTTTTATTATTATTGGTCACTTAAAACCACTTTTTTCACAAACGACCTTTGCAAGTGCTTTGGAAAGCATATGATCAAGTTGCTGCTCCTGAAAAGTTTGCGTGCCATGCAAAAAATGAGTGTGCAGTTATGCAACTCCAAATTGCACAAAAAGCCTGATGTGAAGACATCTCCCTCTTCATCCCAGCTAATCTGTTATTCCTGTGGTTAACACTGGTTGTCGTTTCAGTGTTTATAATGATTATTAGACACTCTTAATTAACACTGAAACAATGCTTAATATATAAAGAATGGATTGCAGTAGCCAAACATATTCTGGATAATGAGATTTACCCTATAGCCTCTTGATTTGCTACTGCAGTTCTTGATTAGTTTGGCATCCAGGAAATGTTTCAAAAATGAAAGGAAAATTAAATGCTGTGCATATTTAGCAGTGAGTTGTAGAGCAAGAACTATAGATTTGATCTGCTCATCATTGCGAAACAGCATAAAATGCCTTTGGGAAGTCCTCTATGTGCATTTACAATACACCCCTCATGCCAGAGCTACCACAGCTTCACTCTTTCAGGCAGGGCAATTTTTTGGTGACCCCTCAGCTGTGGACTGCAAAGCAATTAATGGGCAAGGCACTGCTGAAGCAGAGACTGGAGCTGCCTTGGCTCATTAACGAGATCGTTCTGTTAAAGATGGCTTATTTTACAGCTTGTTGTGAGCTGAGTTTTGAGGCTACACAGGCCACAGGTAGGAGCTCATGGGCTGCATTTGAGGGATCTGGGAAGTGGTGGATAGAGCACACAGCTCTGGCTTTTCTTCCCAACTCTGCCTGGAGACTTAACTTACTATTCCCAAGATACTCTGTTTCTGCCTGGATTCTCCCATTCATAAATGAGGGCAGTCAATGCTCATCCACCCCCTGGCAATCTCCCAAGGTGCAGTTAATTGATATTTTTAATCACCTTTTTTTCTTTTTTTATCAGTTCTCTGCTGAACCATCTCTAGAGACTGAACTCAGGAGGGAAATTGTTACCCTTGACCTGACATGCTAAATTTGAAGTTGCCCTTGTTCCCACCTGAGGGCAATAACATGCATCTGTGGAGCAGTTACAGAATGGGGATGAAGCTTGATCTAAGCAGTATTCTCCAAGATCGTATGGTAGTTTGAGAATTTGGCACTCAGAAGGTTTTGTATTAAAATGACTCATTTTAAATTTGGATAATTTGAACAATCGTTCTTGTGTCTAATGCCCTGAACCAATCAATTGAATATTTTGTGCTGCATATCAGCTATTGGAAACAAGTCCTTTTTTTTTTTTTTTTTTAGTTTATTTTAGTGGCTTTTTAACTGATTTCGTTTTGTTAAGATATTAGATTGCTCCTATTCCCACTGAAGTCCATAGAAGTTCTTGACTTCAATTAATTCTCAAAATCAGCATTTTTATTGATGGATGAAATTGAAGAAGCCAGGTGTGAAAATGCAGTATTTGCTTGCAAACAACCCAACATTAAGGCACAAAACCACTACATTTAAAAAATATTGATCATTTTGGGGTATGAAACCTGACATCTTCAGTGACCACTGAAGCAACTGGTAGTTGTAGATACCCTGCAGCTCAAAAAGACTTCCTTATGTCCCTCAAATGAGCTCCTTGAACGTGCAACATCCAGATTTTTTCACTCTTTCTGAATACATTAGAATTTGTTAGTGTTCATGGGACAGAGTGAATGCGGGCACATTGCTTAAAAATGTAAAGAAATTGCATTTGATCAAATGACCAGTAATAGACCCCGTGTCTCGAAGTCCATCCTTAAGGGGAGTTTAAAGCTCTGAGCTTTAATAGCCAAAGGACACACTGCTCATATCCAAGTCAGGTGAGAACACCATCCCTAAAAACTTAACAGTGAGGAATTAAATAGAGGGTTATAGCTCTTCACAAAGGAAATTAGGCTTTGCTTTATCAACACTCTTCTGATCACAAAACCCTTCTGCTCCTCATTTGTCTTCTCAGTGTTTTATTCTCCTTACTGGTGAAGATACTGAGGACAAATTATTATTAATATGGGAATAAAAGGAAAATGTGTGTGTGCCTGCACACACAAACCCACAATGCAAGTGAGGTAGTGCCTGAACAGAACAAAATCCATGCTAGGCAGTCTGTGATCTACTGACATGGAGACTGCTCATTCACACAGCTCTTACTATTCTACACAAACAATTGAAAAAATATATTAAGCCCTTGGAAAGATGAAAAAGTCATTTTATAACATAGTCAAAAGCAAATGGGCATCTTCTCTTCAAGGTGATTTTCCAGGGAACTCAAGCAGCTGAAGTCACACTGGTTGTGGCAGGCCTACCAACACATTTTGATATTGAGGAAGTGTTTAATGCAAGGAACCTGGGGAGCCAACCCAGCGCAGGCAGCATCATGTGCTATATCGGGAATACTATCAGAGGATTCGATAAGCGGAAATCCCGCTGCGTCTTGACATGCTGGGATGACTCAGATGTGGAATGAAACAAACTGCTGCAGCATCAAAGACCTAATTTCTCCTCCTAATGGAACCACGCGAGTCCATCACATGCTTTAATCGTGCTGTGATGAAGCACCTTCAGCAGCAGCCTCTGCTGTACATTTCTGGGCTCTGTGTCATGTGTCATGGCAGATTTTTGTACAAAGCACTGGGGCAGCCCTGCAGAGGATGTAAATCAGCAGAGCTCAAGAATAGTGTATAATATCCAGGATTCCCATACAGGTGACACATTGCTAAATGCTTTTCCTGTCCTTCTCATGCTCATTTTATACACAGGCAGGATGCAAACATCACAGTTTTACAGCACTCAGATAATTGCTTTTTTGCTTCTCAACTTGCTACTGTAGAAATTCTAATGTCAGAGCCCTCAAGAGACCATATGGGCAGTAAACGTTCCTTATGTGTTGCATGTGCAGAAAGAACATATTTTCTTATCAGTTCACAGAAAAGCAGATCATGCAGAAATGATTTTTAAAAATTACTACTATTTTCCCTGCTGTAACTGCAATAGAACAATAAGTAACAACCCTTGAATGGGTTCTCTCTCTTTTACAGTGCATGGATCTTTCTCCCTTTTTGGCCACAAGAGAAATAAAGACATTAAAATGTATGTTTCTTTTCAGAAAGCGTTGTATTGATTTTATGTAACATCTGAATACTTTGTGTTGTAACTTAACATATAACCATATAATTTGTCTGTAACAAGAAATAGACCAAAAAGCTTGCTCAGTGACTCGTACAAATGAGCCTTTCCTCATCAGTGATCCAAGGCATAATAAAATACCCCGCTTTTTCATTTCCCTCTGTGAGGTGAAAAAGCTCACTTACAGAAGCAAGTATATTCCACTGAAAGAAAAGGTGATTAATCATAGCTTGAGTTCATACTGAAAAGGAAAAATCCCATTTGGATCCAGGCCTTTGTCCCAGGATCATTCAGTTCCATCTCTAGTTTGGAGAGAATAAGGTTTTTTTGATTAAGAACCACAAAAATGTTACTTTGTTGGAAGAAAGCTAGCAGCAGCCAATGCTGCTATTACACCACCCCTGTTGAAGGACAAAAAGCTAATAAACAGGTTGTTCAGATATTTTCTAATAGTTGAAAATACAAGTCATAGCCAATAAAAGCTGGCTGTAACTTGAAAAATTCTTCCCCAAAGTAATCAGGTCATGCAGCAAATAATGGATGCTGGTCTAAAACCAGAGATATTACAAATTTAGTATTTCTGAAATCTTTCTTAGAAATGAGGTTTATAACATTGACAGCTCAACCAAGCCCTCAGACATATATTTCGTAAAAAACATACCTGGAGGCCAAACAAATTTCAGGAAGGACAAAATAGGAAGGAAAAAAAAGAAGTTGCGAAAGTCCATGTGGATAACCTAGTGGGCTCTTTCCTGGAGGAACAGGGACTGTAGCTGTGCAGCGCATGCATAGTGTGGGATACCTGGAGAATCCTGAACCTATCTGTCAACCCTTTGGTAGTTACACTCCTTGCGTATCTGCCCCAGTACCAGCAGGCAGCTGGTAACCACACTGTCACTGGTTTCCAATCAAATCCAGTGTCTTCATGAAATACTCAAGGAACGACTTCCTCTGATAAGGGAATATGCAAGTTTTCATTTTGTTTAGCGTAGTATTGCATTTAAGGGCCAAGGCAACCATGCTCCTCCATCATTGATTTGGTGCCTTTTCTTTCAAAGTCTCTGGGCAAGGTCGAGAGGAAACGTGATCATTTCCCTCCCCAAAGCTGAGGAGGCTTTGACCCCAGAACTGCTGTGGGGTATCTGCCACTGTGGGGTCTCTTCAAGCACCTCTCTTGGTAACAGCAAATGCCACAGCAGTCTGGAAACACTGCAACTAAAACCTGCTCAAGGTGCAGTACCTGGAAACTTGAGGGAAATTCTGAACAGGTTCTGATTGCTTCCCTTTCTGTTGCTGTTCTGCCCTGCAGAAGTGATGGAGCAATAGTACTGCAGACTAGTAAATATTCTCACAGCCTGATTCTGGTGGGAGTTCATAATGGTTTTTTTCAAGGCCAAATGGGTTAGGTGCCTGCCTGCCACTGGTGTCCATACAGGCTCAGCGTCTGATGTGCTTCAACATCTTTGGCATTTCCACTGTCTATATGTGCCTCTAGACTTATGCAAATCCAGCTCTAAACTCTTATTGACCTAAATCATGGAATTAAATCCTAAGTTTTGAAAGAATGGCATTTTCAGACACTTAGGGTTATTTTGCCATAAGCAAAATGTCTCATAGTCTGTATATCAGCTATGATCTATGAGTCAACCTGACATAGTTCAAAATGCTCAAAAGCAGATGTGCCACTTAAAAAGCATTGTAGAAACATAGCTGTGAAAGCCAAAAAGGCATAACTGTATCAACAGGCACAAACTCTAGGTGTTGTGCAGAATTTTTATTTTTGCAGAGTTTTCTAAGATCTGCTGGAAATAACTGCAAATGGAGAGCTATATTTATTTCATGTTTAATTCATGAGCAGTAGTATCTGTCGCTGCAGGAGTACATGGGTTTAAAGGAGTTTCTACTCTTGGCTTTTCCCTGGCCTCAGCATTGGCAGCATTTTCGGTGGGGACCTGGTGGGTGTCAGGAGTTGTCAGCTTTGGCTGCTGCAGGCAGGAAGGAGCAAAGCTCAGGAGCAAAGGGGATTTCCCTGGCAGTGACCTGCCACAAGCCCTGAACAGGTCACATCTGGGAAATGATGGTCTGATCACCTCCTACAGCCCCAACAGTCAAGCAAGGGGGAGGTCAGGTAAGGAGGTCTTGAACTAACTACAGCTAATATATGTCAAAATTAACAGCCTGATTTTCACACAGAGATAACTGGGAGGTCACTGGAGATCACACAGCATTGCTATTTCTGGATGCCCTTGGGGCATGCTGCAGCAACCCAAGCTAGACTGAGCAGAGTCCTGCTCACTGTATCAACATCTGGGTCAGGAGCAGAAGGAAATCCCCTCTGAGCGAGCATCAGCAGTGAGAAATGCATCCCTGCTCCTGGTGCTTTGGCTATTCATCAGCTAAGGAGGATCCAGTGCTATTTCTAAACACTGAGTCTGTTGTATGCAACCCAGGCAGTACTCCATGAAATAACCACCATTTATCCCTTGACTGAGAGCAGCTTCACAGGGCCTCTCAGTTCTTTACTGCTCCTAAATGCTGTGGATTGAGGAGCAGAGAAGATGGCCTTTCAGGGTCACCCCAAGCCCAAGGAAGGCACTGAGGTGCTCCAGGACAGATTGCCTCTGGACTCCACTGCAGGAGACAGTTGAGCTGTTGGGATAATGCAAATCTTGTAGCTGCTCTGAGCTTTCATGCGTGAAGTTCTGTCGGGGTACAACCTCTTCTGTGAGCAGATTCTCAGTTAAATTGTGGTGTCCAATGCATAGCCTGCTACCATGTGGATATTTCCTGTATTTGACATGGCAGAGATAATGGATGGATCTGGGTCGAGTATTAGTGCTTTTTTCTATTCTTTATGCAACAGGTGTATGGTAGTTTGGTCTCTGGTGAATCTAAACCTGGATTTCCACCTCGGAGTCTTTGTTTCAATTCTAGTTCAGTAACACCTAAGAGCTATTACCATACAAAGAGCTGCCATGTGAGCTGTGTCCAATGGCATCTTTATTAGCCTCTACTAGCTTGCTGCAGGTGGGAAACTGGCTTGTTCGCAGCACTGTGCTCACAAGGGAATGCCCACAGCCAGCCTTCTTCCCCCCATGCCTCTTCATCCAAGCATTCAGCATTGCCAGCTTTCCTATCTGTAAGCTCCAAGAGAAAATTTCCTGAATATCTCAACTGAAGATCCTCTCTATGAGGCAAAGCTTTGCCTGCACTGATGCTTCATGTGGCACGACTCCATCTCCTGGTAACCGGGGGAAATAAAGCCATTTGCTGTTTGGGAGTCCCAGGATCATTCTTGGCTTTTGCTGTTACATGGAGTGTGTGTGTCCCCTGGCTGTGCCAGTGACATCCTGGAGGTGCAAATGGAAGCTCACCACAGGGTCTGGATTCCTCCAGTGTGAGACCCTCCATGGTCAGGCCAGCCCAATGTGGCCAAATCTCTCTCTGTTGCTGTACATTAATTAGGAGTGTTTAGCCCATAACCATACAGATCTCACCTTTGATGCTTTAAGGAGGGTAGAGCCCACCCAGCAGTAAGCAGGTAGCCTGGATGTTGAAGACTTGGATTCAATTCTGTTATAATGAGACCATCACGAATTAAAGGTGTTCATGATAACAGAGGCAGAAGGTTAGAGTACACAGCCTAATTTCAGTTCTTGGTCTATTCTTGCCCCTGTTTCCATCAATAAAAAGGGGAGACAGTTCTTTTCTACTTCACAGTACTCTAATATTGTACCAGTGCAAGCCATAAAAACACACAGAAATTTTCTTTTCATCTTCTCAAATAAAGATTTTATTCATTTTGGATGAGAACATCTTATAAGACTTTAAAATACATATAATAGAAACAAATATTGATAATCATGAAAAACCAGAGAAACTGTAGAGAAGTGGTAACTTATGCAGCATTTCACTACAATGATGTGAAAGGTTCCTAGAAATGGAAAAATTCTTCCTTCACAGTGATGACTCTTGCCCTTTAAAAAACAGCCAGATGAGACTCTTTCTACCCACAGGGCTCTCCTGCAGTGACAGCTACATTAACCTTTGCTGACAAGCACTTCACTTTGCTTGTAAAATCAGCTTAGTGAGTGCAAAATTCTTCCAGACTTTAAAACGGTTACTATCAAATGGAGATACGCTCCATGCAAAACAAAACATTCTCGTGCCTTACAATTACTCCTATATTTTTGTTGCTTTGAGATCACTGGGTAGGCTGATACAGGATGATGTCTGGGCATCTGTCTGCTTTGGCTAATATTGCAAAAGAGACGTGAATGTAGGAAAGGACACTGAGGTTTTTGCTGCATTTCTCTCCCTGGGCATTTTTCCATGCTTATCACCACATTGTCTGGGCAATGAGCAGCAAAGCAGAGGAGCAGTAATATATGCTTGGGCTATTTGTCTGTTGCTATTAGAGAAATGCTTCAAAACTGCAGAAGAAGCCAGTGTGCTCCCTCCTGCACACGGGCACATGCACATGAACGCATGCTCCGTCCCTGACATCCTATTTCCCCCTATTAATTTCACATCCTTCTGGATTATACATCTGAGCTGTCCTTTGCGTGCGAGAAACTCCTCCCATGCAAAGGGAATTCTTCTGGGCTTGGGCAAAAGGAGGGTCTGCCAGTCTCCTCCCACCCTGTGGCAGCACCAACCCTTTGAAACTGGGTCACACGAGCTCTGCCACCTCACCAGGGTTAAGCTTTCATATCACCTGGGACCATTTCAAAGGCTTCATAGCCCCACGGATTGAATTTTAACCATGCAACATATACAGTTTTGATGCACTCAGCAGTTCTGTGATATTTCTATGACATTTGTAATCGCTGACCAGAAATCTCCAGGACCAGGACTTCGGCATAAAACACAAGTCAGGCTCCAAATCTACTGCCACCTTGTCACAAACCTGTCATGTCCTGGACATCAGCAAGGTGCAGGAATCCAGCACATCATTGAAAAGATATAAAAAGCTTGGAATGAACGGAATAGAATGGAATAGAATGGAATAGAATGGAATAGAATAGAATAGAATAGAATAGAATAGAATAGAATAGAATAGAATAGAATAGAATAGAATAGAATAGAATAGAATAGAATAGAATAGAATAGAATTGAAATAAATATAGACTAGACTGAATTAAAAATTTATAAAAATATTTGAAATTATGATTTTTATATCTGTCTAATTTTGCAGTGTAAACACAATATATTCTTACACTGTCTTTCCTTTCAGTACCAACTTAAAGTAACACTGCCAACTCATGACATTTATTGCAAAACTCCTACTGAGCTCTAAGATGCAAACCTGCCTTTCAAGCCTGCCTTTTTGCTGTATTTGGTGGGACTGGAATTGTCCAGGCCAAGTAATTAACTGTTAAAACCTTAAAGTAACATACTACATTAAGTGTCAGAAGGAGCAACCTTCTACTGCAAAAGCAGTGGGAAAGTACTTTGCTGCAAACCCAGATGAATATCAATTCAAGTTACTTTTATAATAGCTCCCAAATTAAACCATTCTTATTATTTGCATTATTCTAGGATGTTGGACTCAAGATATCTTTGTAAAGATGCAAAGTTAACTGGCAAATCAGACCAAGAATGCTGAATTTCTAAGAAGCTCACTGCATGTACTTGGTATTATCAAGTTAAATTTTGGAACTGACCTCGTCTGCTACGTGATAAGATTTAATTGTGTCATATGGTTCATTAAGGAAGAAGTCCATGAACTCTTGCTGAAACTAAACTGAGTGCCTTTGTGAAGTATGTTTATGAAAATTTGTTTCCCGGTGTTTAGAGGGAAAATTATTTTCTGTCTCCTATATACCCACTTGAAGAACTGCCAACATCTTGTTTAACGCAGGTTATTTTGACACAGAATGAGAAACAATATTCCAAAATAAATACAGCTGTGAGAAATCAGACCTGTTTTCTGCAGATCACGGAGGCACAATCTTCAGCCATGTAAGTCAATGGCAGCACAGCCCCCGACTTCACTTTCTTCAGGATTTTAGCCAGGATGCTTTGTCATCCAAGCCTGCATGTGAGAAGTTTTAAAATAACCCACTAAAAAAGGAAAAGATCATGGATGATGCAGTCAGGGTGCATCACTCAAATGGAGCTTACAGAAAACTCTTAAGTCAGAGCTCCAAAACACAGCACAGTTGTTTGGATGGTGAGCTCCTTGGGATTGAAAGCAATTTTTTAGCTTCCTTTTTTGGGGCACTGAGATGCTTTTTTCATTGATGGACTACTTACAGATGGGAATCCAAATTATTCCCATGAATGGAATCAGTGAGACATTGAACTTGTGCAAGTTTTTTTTCCCACTATCTCTGCCCATTTAGCCACTTAGCATTACGGCTGGTGGTGGTCAGCTATAGGCTCTAAGACTTCTTCCAAGCAGTGTATCCCTTTGCTAAGGAAAAGAAAGAGTTTAAAAGGCATGTACCACCCGTGTGCCTCCTGGGCATCTGTTGCCAAACCCCAAAGTGTTCTGCTGCCACAGGGTCCCAAACCTCCTGGTGCCAAACCCCAAAGTGTTCTGCTGCCACAGGGTCCCAAACCTCCTGGCTGCTCTGTGCCCATTTTTTCAGACTGCCACACCTTCTTTACTTGCACCTAAATTGCTATGAATAATAAAACAGCTGTTCAATTTCTCAGCTTTAACAGATGCACCTGACTTCTGCTTTTGCTTCACAGTTTCAGCTATGAATAAAACTAATTGAGGCATGTGAAGAAGCCATGGGGTCAGAACAGTTCAGAACAGGGTCACAGATAATCTAAAGCTGTGGTCAGAATGTCTGGATTTTAAAGTCTGAAAGAGCCATGGGAGTGGAAGGCAACTATTTTCTGCTCTTAAATTCACATGTATAAATGTTTCCAGTTTAATTTCTGCAACTCGCTTCATTTAAACTACCCACAGTTTTCGGAAACAGACTAACAAATCCTGAAATTGGTATTTGGGAAGTGGTGTAATTATTATTCCAGTCTGATCCAAGATCTAAAAGAATTTCTAATTTATCATATCAAGGTTTCCTGATGAGTAGCCATGAGGGAGATTTCAAAGGTCAGGAGAAATGAAACGCAGATTTAAATTCAAATTAATCAGAGGCAGACTCCAGACTGGCTTACACTTACATGGGTAAACATTCACCATGGACTATATATCACTCCAAAACATGGAAATGTAATCTAGAATTGAATTTCAGAGCACTGAACAAAATGTAAGCCATAGGAAAAAAGCTGTGGCTGAAGGTGAAAATCACACAGCAGAGACTGGGGAGCAACAGAGCAGGGAACTGGGTGGATGTGAGCCCTGAGTCTACCTGGCCAGTCCTTATCACACACTGGGGCAGGGGCAAAGCTGCTCTGATTGATTCTATTGTTAGCCTCAAGATGGTTTTCCATGGTCTGAACCCTGACTCGCTGGTTTTCTGGGTTTTATCATTTTTTAAGAGTGGGAAGAGATCCTTAAGGACCTGTTGCCACAGCTTTAGGAATGGCTGTGCTGTGGCAGAGACCATAATGCTGACCAGGTCTGAGGCTCAGAGATTTTATAAGGTAGCTGTAGAAAGTCTGAAAGTTTTGGTCAAAAGTTTGTCAGGCATATAGAAGCTCTGGTAGATGTGTTTGCTTTATTTAATCCATATATTTGCCCATTAAATAATTCAGAAGATGTTATATTAAACAGACTTCAGAGAAAAGTGATGGAAGTGCATTTGCTGAAGCAAGAGCTTGTATAATGAGACATTCCATAAAAGAAGCTGGACTTTTAAAGTCAGAATGGATTAAGGGCATGAATTCATGTGTCCCATGAGAACTTATTATAAACTCGAAGGACATTCAGAGACCTTCAGCAAGAAGCAGCTCTCACACTTGAGTTTAATTTTAGTATCATTGCAGTTGTAAATAAATTGTTTTTATAATTGTTTCAATGTGAGTAAGAATTTTATCTGATCACCCAATTAGCAATATGGGGGTTTTGTAAAGAATAAGAAATGTATTAGGGATTATTTTGTGCATTTCTGAACTCAAAAACATTGTATCTGTAAAAATCATGCCTTTCTTTTAAGGCTACAAAAAAAGAGAATTTAAATTATACCAAATAAACCACCTTGAAAAAAGCCAAATAAGTTTTTCCCTATCTGTGCCATTGTTATAACACAATCAGCTTGATAACACTGATAACAACCTCATCATATTCATGGCTGATTTCATATTCTCATACAGTAATAATAGTATTATGATCACTCCAACTACTGCGTTGCCAAGGTTGCAGGAAAATGATAACCTGCCCAAAAGTAATACCTTCAGAAGTAGTGTAAAATAAAGAAACCCAAACCAGAAACTTTCCCATTAGTCCCCAGTTGCAGGTGAGGCTCTTTTCCCCCAAACCTGGCTATGGACACAGCCAGAGCAGTGAGGATGAGGGTGATGGGATCTCCTGCTGCCAGCACCTCGGGCTGGTCTGACCTTTAAAATTTCTTTTTCAGAGCCTATTTTGCAAAGCAAGCTTCAGTATTCCGCTCCCCCTGATGCCTTGGGTAACACAGACCCTCTCTTCTCATCCTGCTCTCTTTTCCTTTCCCCCCTCATTTTCACAGAGACTTCAGCTTTCTTTTGGCCATCCCAGTTACAGAGAAACCACCCGTCTTAGTGGTGATTAAGCATAGTCAGTGACTTAAAAACAAGAGAATGAGAGTCTTGCATTTAACTTTCACTAAGAATTAAAAAAAAAAAAGGCTGTATAAATGGTCACTATTTTCACTCCTCTTCAATTTTTCTGTAGAAGAAATAAGTTGTCTCACCTGTTTGTTTTGAAAGTGCTTTTGAGCTGTTCAATGTTATTCCTGCTTTGGACATGAGCTACCACAGTTATATGTGTGCAAATTGTGATAGAATAGAATATTTCAGTTGAAGGGACCTACAGTGTTCACTTAGTCCACCTAGGTTGCTCCTATATAATGGACTGCTTTTGCTTAGCTCAGGGCCTGCAGACTTCCAGGTCTCACCCATCAGCTGTGCCTGCTGCCAGGGAGATACTTTCCTGTGACTCTTCAGCAAGGTTTGACTTCTGGTATGTGACAGGTGAAAGACGATGACTGATCTGAGGCCTGGATCTCGTTTAATGATTCTGCTAATGAAGTCGCATGCGGACAGGCAACAGCTTTCATTAGCTCTCCATTTTTTTCCTGCAGCAACTGCTGTGTTTTAGGTTCACAGCCAGAGTTATGCAGGATTGTGGGACAGAGTCTCAGAAGAGGAAATATTAAGCTCTCTCAGGCACCAGGTTGCCCTCTCATCACAAGTTTAGTATTAAATAATGATATAATTAGTTAACATAATGATTTTTATTTTAAAAATATCTGATATCATTTATCAACTGCAAACTTATTTCACTTTTTCTGTCCTATGAATTTAAGATTCATGTAAGACTGATCATGCTGTAAGTGAAAGCAAGTCCTATTTTTACTTAGCCAGAGGAGTATTTGCAGTGTGCTAAAGCCATAGTTGCATTTCTTACCATTCCAAGCCTTTTGCATTTCAGTTGTCAAATGCAAATATAAAAGTTGCACTTCTGAGATTTTTAAACTTCTGGTGTTGCATAGTGGTGTTTTTTGGGTTTTTTTTAGATGAAACTATTAGCCTAATATTTAAAGTACTTTAATGATGTGATCAAAAAAATTCTCCTTAGTTTGTATTCTCTTTGTTTGGCTGCTGTAGATACAGATCTGCCGTCTCTTGCCTTGAACAGGTCTCTGGAAGGGCAGGGACAATTTCCGTAAGATTTAAGCAGGAGACTGGAGCATTTTAGCGTTATCACAGTAAAGAGCAGGAGTGTGCGAAGTTGTTGAAACAACAAGGCTTGGTATCTCCAAAGGCTTAACCCTTCTGTTTATCCCGGGGGCAGTGAAGGGAAGGGACAGTATAGCATAAGACATTTTTCCTCCATCAGCATCCCCCACTCCTGGCTGGGACCAGATTTTCAAGCTCATACTGGTGACTTGGTAATTCGTGTCTCCGTATATAGGGAGGGATGAGTCCCTGTCACCGAGGAGGCCGATAATTGGTTTTTCTTTGAGGTGCTGAGATGAGGACACCTGTTAATGAGAAAGTTGACCAAGGACACCAGCCCAACTGACACCAACTATTTAGCAGCTGTCAGGCAGTAATGACTCCCAGTCACTCCCACCTCGCCTGCGTTTGAACCAGTAACCCAGAGACAAAGGCCTCGTATCTCATTACTGCCGCTCCCTTGAGCCACCCGTCTTTTGCAGCAGATGTCTATTGCATTACTGTCAAAATCATGTGTTTAAAGGAAGAAGTTTGCAAAGGTACATCTGTCCAGCACCTAAAAACTCCCTCCTGCACCCAGAAAGTTCTGTCTCAGGGTGCCAGCTGACAGGGAGGTACTGCGGGGTCTGTCCCCATCGTGGGCTCCTGCACTCCCACATCCCTTTGCCTCCCAGTGCCCAGTGTACTTCCAAACTAAAAGTCTTTATTATACTCTTATTGAGAGCACTACGTGTGGCCTTTTAAAATAGCTGGGGGACAAAGGAAGGGGCACCAAATTATAGACAGGTATAAAATCCATTCATGTTAGCTGAGCTGCTCCCACTTACCCTAAGAGAGGATTCCGTTCACCCAGTGAAACTGAAATGAGTATGCTTACCTGTCTGACATATCTGATAAGTACAAGGGCTGCAAAATAATCTTCCTCTAAGGACATATATGAAAATATCAGCAGCCAAACACATTTTGGCTTCACTTTATCAGGAGTCTGATCCAGATAGTATTCAGTAGTGAGCACTAGCCAAGCTGTGTTTACAAGCTCCAAAACAACATGCTTCTAGGATAGAAATGGCAATAAAATGTTACCTGAAGACACTACATGCAAAAATAGCTCTTGTGTCTTCCTCTTTCCCTTCCCCCTGCTTTCAACCTGGCAATGCTGAGCTCTGCCTATGGAAATGAACAGCTCCGGCTCTGGTAGGGATGCTGTTTCCAGCAGGGCTGGTGCTCGATAGTGGGCAGGGTCCCCTCCCAAGCCCCACGGCAGCTTTTCCGGTCTGTCAGGTCAGGTAAGTGAAGTGAAGAACAAAAGCATGGCTATGTGCAGGAAGGGGAAGGGATGGCAGCAGTGACCTGTGGCTCCCACAGCCCACCCTGCCCCTGCCCCAGCCCCCAGCAGTGAGGAACCTTTGTCAAGGGTTAAAGCAGGCGAAGCACCACTGATGGTGGTGGTGAGGTGTAAGTAAGAAGAGAGTTGGCATGCCTCTCAAATCCTCTGCATACTATTATTATTATTATTATTATTATTATTATTATTATTATTATTATTATTATTATTATTATTATTATACAGTTCATACGACAGTCACTTCTGTGGTCCTCAGTTGCAGACTCCAGGCCATGCAGGGTAACAGTGACTGCAGAAAGGCTTCCTCTCTTATCATCAAATCTCTCAAGGACACTAGACTTGCATCTAGGAACTATTTGCTCTGGATAATCTGTTCAAGAGCAGCAACAGCAATCCTTCTGTACAGTAAACCGTGCAAGACGGTGATGTGCCCAGTGATCAAGGGTGTAGGAAAGGGAGGTGCAGCTCTTTTGCCATCACAGATCTCACACAGATGTGGTTCTGGGAGCAGTGATGGCACCAGACAGGCTTGAGGGGATGATCAGATACGAAGCGGCCAAAGGGGTTGTCTCATGTGCAGGAGGCTCAGGAGAGACTCTGATCACTGCTCCCTGTTCTGCAGGCACTGTGACGGCCCCTGGGGGATATTTTTATTGCTCCCTGAGGAGTTAGGTCTAACCTAGACACATGTCCTGAATTACCCGCCAAAGAAGCTCCCATCTCTTTTTTTTTTTTCTTTTTTTTTTTTCCCAGTCCTTTCTCTCATTTCATTACTTGCACAGGGCTTGCATGGAAATATGCCTTCCAGTTCAGATAGCATGAAAACTTCCTTTCTCACAGCCTCTCTCCTTCACTATTCTCTGCAGGTGCCTCAGCTGCAAACAAAACAGAAGCACCACGTGTAGCAGTAGCTACTTCTTTTCTTGGCACAGAGAAATTCACTACTTGGGACTATTTCTAATCCAGAGATAGACTTATTGAAATAAGCACAGTTAAGGTAAAGCTTTGGAAGCTTTATGGGCAGACTGGACACAGCCTTCTGCTGTGGCAATGCGTGCTGCTCCCTTTTTACACTACACCATTTGCCACCACCCTGCCGTATTTTTTACTCCTGAGCCTCCAGATGAAGGCCAGCCCAGGATCAGAGAGCCAGTCCACAGGGCCCAGCTGGAAGCACCAGGAGGGTTGTTCAGTCCACTGCACATTTTAACAGGCAGGCAACCAGACCAGAGTATCCTCATCAGTAGGTCTGGTCCTCATGGGTGATGCTGTTGGTGATCCCAGCAATAAGGCTGACCTAAAGGACAGGGGTTAAGCTGCAGGGAGCACATGGGCATAATAAATTTGCTTTGATTTGCTCTGTTCAGCAGGAACTTTTGTTTCCGGAGTTGTCAATTCTGGAAACTTTCCCGAGCATTACATTCACTTCTAATGAAAGGAAAGCAGGGAGTACAACAAACAAGCTCAAATGTGCAAGCAGAACTGATCAATTAAGCCTGGTACATCCTGCATGCTATCAAAATCAATGTACGTCATGGCTGATACAAAACAAAGCTTGAGTTGTACCCAAAATGTAAATCCTTGACTTTGTCTGCTCTGGAAATGAAGGGACTAAAAATAAGATTATAAATATGGGGATCTTTGCTGCTCTGGCTGCTCGGCGCTAGAATGGTTCCTGTGTGTCTGACAGATTATCTCCGCGCTACTAAAAATGATCAGAGCCCTAAGGCAATTAATTCCTCACTTTCAGAGTTTTACTTCTGCAGCAACAACGATTGCCATGGACAATAACGTGGGCCGCCGAGAGGGGCGGGTTTGGAGCGGAGGTAAACAACTGCCGGCAGATAATGAGCGGTGAATACAAAGGCACGGCAACCTGCTTGCTGAAGGGAAAAGCCCAAGCCAGACCAGCCTTGCTGTGACCCACTGAGCCGTGGGAAAGGCTTCATCATGTTGGTGATGGGTAGCAGGAAATATAATAACAGCCAGTGCCATGCTGGGAAAGGTGCCTCACCTCACCTTGGCAGTCTGATCACCCCACACGACCTGGACATCCCCTGGGCTCCCGTGGGTGGAGAGTGGTGTCCTGCTTCCTCTTTATGTTCAAATGGCATCCACGCTGGTAATGGTGACCCTGTCTGGCAGTGGTGGCAGATGTGGGCAGAATGCAGACAGGCAACAGAGTCACCTGCCACCAGGACCTTCCTGCCACCCAGGCCAGGAAGGGGATTTTAGCCATGCCAAAAGGTATGTTGACTGAGATCACCTGTTAGGAGGTCTAAAATGACTCCACCTTCCTGCTTGGTTCATGTTTGCAAAGCCCACCATGCGATCCTCAGCCCCACACCACAGAGCTGGCAAGGCGTCAGTGTTCTCAGGGCATCCCCTGCTCAGCATGAAATATCAGACCCAGCAAGGGTCACCAGCCCAAACTAAGGGCTGAGAAAAATAGAGTAGAAAACAGATCTGCAAACTCCAGAGGATTCTTTATTTTCACACACACTCAAGAAGAGACGAGCTGGAAGTTGTACTTTTATATCAGAGGTGCAAGTGTGATTTCCTGGAGGGCTTTCCCTCACTAAATTCAGTGTGATGGTAAAGGCCCTTTGGAAAAACACGAATCTGACTTCAACCCAAAACATCCTCAGAATTCCTAGATCCCTGATGAACCAGCAGCATAAACACCTAATCTCCAGCCTTTGCTTTGGACTTAATTGTTATGAAAGGTAGTGGCTATGAGGAACAGAAAGTGGTCCATAGCCTGGAGACCTGCAACAGCAACCTGGGGTCTGCAACATCTCTGCACTAGAATGAGCCCAAGGGGAAGGGCACTTTTTGTTGCCCCTTTTTCCAATCTGGGCCAAATTTAATTTCATTCCCTTTCAAATACCACACAAGGCAAAGGTAACGCTTAATGTGTCAAACTACAAGGAAATACCTGTGTTTTGTGTATCACCCCACTTCTTGTAACACTGTTGCGGTTCTTCCTTGGAAAGATTGATGATGGATTTTGTGAAGATATTTGTGGAGTATTAATTTTTGTGCAGAATGTACTAAAACTAGGTATTGTCACTTAAGCCACTGTTCCTTTAAGCTGCGCTGCTTGACACTATGAATTATTCAGATAGCTCTATGATATATAGAAGTGGTGTCAGCATTTTAGGGCATGACTCTCTTCTCTTATCTGCTATAAAATCCCAGTGGCTTCATTGAGCTATAAAAGGCAAAATTAGGTCCTCAGCAGCATTGTTGTCTTGCAAGCAGAAAATACACTTTACCACTGAGTGAAGGGTACCAATTGGCCTTGTTTAGAGTATAAAACCAGATATTTGTAAGTCCCTGGTGCATCAATACATCTAAAAGGTCATTTATTCATCTGGGAATGAGAAATCAGAGGATAATGAAGATGGGGGATAGTGTAACGTTGCCTGTTTTCTCTATTGCAGAATTACTCAGGTTGCATTGACCTCATGCTGCTGACACCAATGGGCTCATCTGCTTGAACAGCAAGGTGTCTGTCCTGCAGCCAGCAGTGCTGAGCCTGAGCACAGAGCTCTGCCAGGGAAAAGGAGGCTGTACGTGGAGTGGAGGAGCCCAGAACAGCCCAGGGGCTGCTGCATCCCCCAGATGCAGCAGAACACAGACTGTTCAGGGGCAATCTGTCGAGCTCAGAGGCTGACTGGGCTACAATCACTTGCCATGAGACTGAACAGTCCCTGGGAATAGTGATGATAATTTTTCTATCCTTGCATTGACTTTTTCTCCTGTTTTTAAATCAATGATGTGATCAAAAACATGTGATGTGAATATACTCCTGGAAAAGCCACATTTTAAATCACCAGTGGCTTAAATGATAGAGGTCTAAATCCCTGGAGTTTCCTTTGCCTTGTCAGTGGGTGGGTGCTGCACATTCAGGAAAGATGCAGCTATAAACCAGGGAGTGTTTTATCTGGAAAATAACCTCCTGCAAGTTCCTCAGCCTTCAGGAACCAAGTTCTGCCCCCACATATGCAGAGCCCCCCACCACCACTGTGAGCTCTGCATGTAACTCAGGGCAGAATTTGTCCTCAGTGATGCACTCTGAAGTCAGGGTAACTGAGGGCTGCAGTTTAGTGATTGCAAGGCAGATGTAAATTCTTACCTTCCATTTCTCCCATCTATTTGTTGCAACACTTGTGTAGGTATTTACAAAAGTGGTATTTACAAAAGGCAAAGACATATCAAGCTATCTCTGGCCTTCTTCCCATGTTAGATAGGATGGTAAATATTTTTGGAAGGGATGTAAACCTTAATGTTTCTGGGAAGAAGCCAAGTGGTACCAGATGGCAGAGAGGAGGAAACTCACCCTATGGGCAGGTTTTTCACAGTATTCTCATAAGCATCTGGTATTTGCCAGTGGCAGAGACAATACAGTGGCCAGCACTCTGATCCTGTCTGTGTGTCTCTCTATTCCTGCTACTGACTGATTTCTTACCTATTCAGAATAACTTCTGTCAATTTTTTTCTTGACGTGCACTTGGATCCACAGTCTCAGTGTCTCTCCTCTTTGGGTAGATGATGGTGGAGGATATGTCAGCTCCCCAGCACATGGCCTCAGCTCACAGGCACGTGGCAATCCTGATGATTCAAATCTTGTAAGTGGAGTTCAGAGATCTTTTCTTAATACTTAAAAAAAAAATTGCTCTGACATTGTATAGAGCCTTCTGACTGCACAATGAAGTTTGATCCCCACTGCACTCTAAATTAGCAGTGAAATTTTTGCTCCAGTTATTATGTATGTGTTTGGGACGTGCCAATCATCTGCAGCTCCCAGGTAGAAGCAGCACTGGCTACTCCTTCTCAGGATTTAGCCTCCAGTCCTTTACCAACATACAGATTAGGGATGAGGGAAAAAACCTCCGTATCTGGAGTTGCACAGAATGGTTATAAACTTCCATGAAAATGGAGTGGTAGCTAACACTGTGGGTGAGGGGATTTTTATGAGCTTTTTCTTTTTGGCTCAAACATACCGTGTATGCCTACTCTGTAGCTGCCACTACAACAAGAGGTCTGACTTGGTATTGCTCAGTCAGCCCTGTAAGGGTGCCTGCATGGAGCAGATCTGAACTCAACACATGAATGTGCACCTCTTGGGTGAATGCAGGACACTTCAAAACAGGACTGGAAAACAGCATTTAAGGCACATCTTGAGAATACACACCTCCCACGCCTTCCTTCAAGGAACAGCTCTTCATCTCCGCTGGTCTGCAGTTTGGATGCTGCTCTTCGTAGCAATGTTTAGAGGCTACTGCTTATGCCTATTGGAGGACCTGTTTTCTGGCAAGGCAAAGAGTTTGCTGGTCACAATCATAATCCTTCTCTGAATATCCTGAAGTTATTTAAATGAGTTGGTGCATTGTAGAATTTTACTAGCAGTTTCAGGGTACAAAAATAAAAAGTCTTTGTGGACACAAGATTAAATCCTCCACTAAAACATACCATTTTCATAAGGAGAGAAAATGAACTGGATGGCCCAGCTATATTGCCAGAAGCCAGCATTAAGGAATGATGCATAATCTTCCAAGAGACTGCATTTTCCTCATTGCTCAGCCAGATGGGCAAATGGAGGCATGAAGGCTTTTCACAGGATGGTTCGGCTGATCTGGGAAAAGAAGGAAGAATGACACAAGATAGTTCTTCAGGTCGTTGCTACCTGGAAAATTGTTCTGGCTGAAAATACTGCTTAACCAGGCTGGAAGTGAGGTGCCTATCTTGATAGCAGAGGTTGGAGCATTGCACATTTTTTGTCATCGCACAGCTTTGTCTCACAAAAGAGAGCTCCCATTGTTGCAATCTGGATGCTGTATTTCAAAACATTAATCAAGGATTAGGCCTTGGTGCTGATCTATGGGAAAACACCAGTGCCACAGACTATTTATATCCCATGTAAATGATTCATAGAGTATGTGTTCTACGAGATGGGTCCTTAGTATATATAAACTGGATCACGGTCTTGATGCACAGGCAGCGGTGTGTATTTCTTAGGCTGCCTCAGAAAACCAGGGTTCGGGAGAGTCTCACTGGGATTAATCCTGCCCCTCTGCCCACTCCCACACCTCTGAGTGGGCTTTGGAAGAGCCACCCCTCTCCGGGGAGGGGAAGGAAGCGGCAGCACAGCTCTGAGCTGCGGCGGTGTCTTCTGTAATACTGACGTATCCCTGTAGAGGGAATGCTTTGGTAAGACTTCAATGAGGCTGTGTATCGCTGTGTTCTATCAGGGACCAAATTCATTTTTTGCATCACCTGCTGAGTTCGGGAGTTAACATCAAGAGCATTTTTACCCAGTAGGTTGCTGGTAGTTGTTTTGTTGGGTTTTTTTTTCTAAAATTCTTATTTTGCTGCAATTCGCTTTAAAATTTCATCCCTGACTGAAGAGGGTGGAAGTGCCCATCTGATTCAATGCAAGGGATAGGCTTTGATGCTGTCTTACATGAGCATCAAAAGCTTAAGATAACATGCATATTAAAAGTGTTTTTCACTGGCAGCTTGCAGAAGGCCCCATGGCCAGATGTAACAAGAGGGAATCCATAGCGTGTTGTTTACTAACTGCTCCTACACTTCATCTAAATTGGCACGAGGAAACCACAATGCCTTCTGAACAACACCGGGAAACAGGGTTTTTTCACTAAAACTGAAACTACAAACCCATCAAGAATACCCCAACATTATTTATTATTTGTGTTGATTAAAAATATGCTTTGCAACACTGGGTTTGTTATTGATCATAAAACTGTGTACTGACCTAGTCCTTTCCCTCCAAGCTATCAAAGCATTTAAAACCTTATCTCAACCCAGCCCTTGGTTCCACTGTGCCCAGAGATCACCTGGGCCACAGACACTTTTTGATACCCCTGCTCTAGCACTGCTGCCTTGCCTTTCCAAAATGAAGGGGTTTTCCTCTACACTGCACTGCAAGGTCCACCTCGAAGGGAAGATTAAGGAGCAGTACAGGTCATGATGCATAGTGTCCACTTGATTCAGGTCACACTCACTCAGACCAGTTGTCATCTGGACACCTGGCAGCTTCAGTGCCACCTCCTGGGCCTACAGGCCCCTGGATGCCCAAGCACAGTAGGTCACCACGCCTCAACAGCCACCTGGGCACCAGAATGACAGCAAAGCCCTTGTGGATGGCATCAGGGTGGATCTGCGGTGTTAACATTTCCAAAAGCACAGACATACCCACTGAGTACTGAAAGCAAGTCTTAATCATCACAGGGACTTCCTCTGTGGATATTAATAATCTCCTCACTTCCTCTGAGGAGCCCCCCTGTCTGCTGAGCTCAGTTTCTGCAGCAGCATCAATAATGCTCAAACTTTGAAAGATTTCACCTAGGAAAGACAGCTTTTCTCGGGAAAGTAATGAAGCAAACATCAGGCGAGCCTAGCAATAAATGGCCCAGGCCAGACACTGCCACAGTGTAGCTTCACCTGTGTCTGTGATGCAGCCAACAGAGGCTTCTTTCTCTTTTCAACTTTGGTCCATGATGAGCAATTGCTCTGCAATATCCCCCTGCTCTGCTCCTCCTTCCCCCGGCCACTGGCCAGGGACCTGCTAGTCAGATCAGCACTTGGGAGGGTCTGGGAGAAGCACTTTCCTCTTCCTGTGGGGAAGGATATGATTAAAACCTTGTAAATAAAAAGCTTGGCTCAAAAAATGCCTGGGTGCCTTCTAGACGCAATGCAGCCATGAGCTGTGGCTCAGGGTGATGAGAAGCAGGAGATGGGACACAGCCTGATGCCATGCTATGCCGGCCACGGCCTGTCTGTCCCAGACCCCAGGAGCAGTGACCTCTTGGCATGGACACCTGCTGGTTTCCATGTCCTAAGGGCTGACTCTGCTGCTGAGGTGGCAACCTCAGGAAAGCCTGACCAGCCACAGGCAGGATTGCACCTTCTAGAGAACTGTCACCAAGGTGGAACCCAGGTCAGAGCACAGCTCTCTCAGGTAGCCCGTTTTACCTGCTCAGAGCCATCCCCCCTGAAAGGGACAAACAGACCTCACCACTGGGTGTACAACGGGATTCTCTCCTCTCTGGGGAACTACCCCGGTGTGGGTTTGCGCTAGTGGAGAACTGTCCTCCTCATATCTTCATGTCTGTGCTGTGTGCTACCAAGAATCCATCTGCAAATCCCACATGAAGTGAACCAGTGTCTGTGCTCTGTCCTAAGCTCCTCTTACCCTTTTGATAATAATGGGATAAACAGCTTCCTCAGGAGAAAAGGGACAACAGCGCCCACGGAGGGAATGAACTCCTCCAGGAGCAGGGAGGGTCTACTGTTTTGCTGTGGTAGGCAACAGGCAGTTATCTAGTTTGCCAGGGTATATCTGGGCTCAGAAACCCAGGAGCATAGACTTGTACAGAAAAACATGAAGAAACTACAGCTTTATTGAGACTGAGAAAGATAACATCAAAAGGCAGAAGTTGCAATCCTCCATCCCTCTCTATTCCGATGTTCCCTCCATGCACAGGCCATATGCTCTGCATCCCACGCTCTGGCATCGGATTTGATGTCTCTTTATAGCTAGAGGGTGTCTTGACCAGCTTTCCGGTGTGGTCAGAAACCTGATGTTGCACTGGATTAACCCTGGAGTCAAACCATTTACTCAGGTTCCTAAGGAACACAAAGCTGGCAATTCCCGTGGGGTTTTAAAGGATACTCATGCTGTGTCCTGGTGCACCTTTCATTTTTATAGTGTGATACTGGCCAAAAAGCAGCCCACAGAGAGATATCATAGCCCAAGGAAGAGTGCATTAGGCTGAAACACAGGGAATGCAATGCAAAGATTTAGGAAATCTGCCCACATGTTGCCTAGGAAATTCACTTTATTAACTTTCCATACCCTTTACTAGGTTCTGTCCGACATGTGCGGAAGTTGAGGCTGGCACACCAGCCTCCTGGCAGTAAGGATAACCAGAACCTGGGAAGATTCCACCGAGGAATAAGCTTTATCTACGACTTCAGGGCCGTTTCTTCCCGCGCCACTGAGGTCTAAAGGAATATGCCGTTCCCAGGAGCAGAGAGGTGGCAGGGATGCTGAAGGCAGCTCTTTCAACCTGTCGAGGCAGGAGGGACCGAGGGACAAAGGCGGCCACCCCAGCGGGAGGGTGGGCAGCGGGGCAGGGAGGCGCGGGGCCGGGGCCCGGTGACAAAGCCCTTGGCGGGGGCGGCAGCAGCGGAGATGCTCCGGAGATCCCGCTCCGCTCCTGGCTCAAGGCGGCCGCCCGTGGCTCCGGGTCCCTCCCCGCGTCTGGACAGAGCTGGACCGGGGCCGTTTCGGCGCCGCTTCCCCGGGCCGCCCGGCAGGCGCGTTTTCCTGCCTGTCCAACCCCACCCTTTCCCGGGATGGTGCTCTCTCCGGTAGCTTTTCTTTAGAAAAAAAAACCGGGAAAACCCATTAAAAAAAAAAAAAAAGGAAAGAAAAGGAAAAAAGGGGAAAAAAGAGGCAAAAAGCTGGGTGGAAGCCCCGGGGGGGCAGCGGTGAGCCGGCACGGCCGCGGCGGGCAGGGCATGGCAGGGCACGGCGGGGCGGGC
>VZRV01003663.1:428421-599350 GCA_013398115.1 Falcunculus frontatus
GCCGCCGCGTAGTTGTTTTGCCCGGGGTAAGTTGGCCGATCCCTGAGGAGGCTTCGCTTGGAGAGTGCAGCGCTTGGCTCCCGGCTCCCTGTCGCCCCCAGACCCCGGGGCAGGGGGGGCGCCTTTTTTTAATTTCCTCCCCCCCTCCCTTTGGTTTGTGTTTTCTTTTTATTATTATTATGGGGTCTATGGGAGCGCAGAATTTCCAGTCCGGCGTTGCTCTTCTTCCTTGTCCAACGCTCAGCGGAGAACTATAATATTTCTTCCCCGAGATGCTGCAGTGAATTTTAGTTCTAGGAAATCAGGCGAACAAAATCATCCGAATAACCCGAGCCATTTGTTACCCTGTGAGAGCAAACGCAGCTTAGGCACAGATGATGGCAAAAAATTCCTTGGAAGGGTCTAAAGAAGACCTGAGCAAAATTTCGGAAGAAGAGATGCTGAGATGGAGCAAGGAAGAGCTGGTGAAAAGACTGAGGAAAGTGGAGAATGAAAAGATGAACTTAATGGTGGAACACGGCAACTTGATGAAAGACGTGAACCGGCGGCTGCAGCTCCACCTGCACGAGATCCGCGGGCTGAAGGAGGTGAACCAGAAGTTGCAGGACGACAACCAGGAGCTGCGGGAGCTCTGCTGCTTCTTGGACGACGACCGGCAAAAAGGCAAGAAGCTATCAAGGGAATGGCAGCGCTTCGGGAGGCACACGGCCAGCGTGATGTGGAAGGAGGTGGGCATGTACCAGCAGAAGCTGAAGGACCTGGAGGCGAGGCAGGAGACCCTCCTGCGGGAGAACGTGGAGCTGAAGGAGATGGTGCTGATGCTGGACGAGGAGCGGAGCGGGGCCGGCTCGCGGAGCTCCATCGACAGCCAGGCCAGCCTGACCAACCTCAACGGCGGCTCGGCCACCAGGGACGTGGGGGACGGGAGCAGCACCTCCAGCACGGGCAGCGCGGGCAGCCCCGACCACCATCACCACCACCTCCACCACCACAAGGCCGGCGATAGCAAGGCCGGGGCCATGCGGCGGTCTATGGATGACCTGTCCGCGCCCCTTCACCACCGGAGCATCCCCAACGGCCTCAATGGTGAGCCCCTGCCCCCCTCCCCTGCCCCGCCCCGCTGGCCCCGCGCCACCTCCCCCGGCATGTCCGGTCCCCCTTGGCGGTGGGGTGAGGGACTCCGAGGGAGGGGGGTCCTGGCCATTCCCAACCCTGTCCATCCTTGGTGACCTCTTCGGCAGAGCAGCCCCGGGGAGCCGGGGAGGGGCACCTGTGTGCGGGCTGTGTTATCACTATGTTGACTGTGTTATCAATGTCCTGAGCTGAGGGTTGGAGCCTCTTTTATCTCCAGCAGGGTTGGTGTTAGGTTTTGTTTGTTTGTTTTGGGTTTCTTTTTTGACAAAAAACAGCCTGAGTTTTCAGGGTTAAATAAACACTGGTTGTGTTCCCACTCTTCCTCTTCTTTCTCTCCCCCTTTAAATATTTTGGTTTATGTTTGGCTTGTTTGTGTGCTAGTTTGGTAAGATTGATAAAGATGGGATGAGATTTTGGAAGCATCTCATGATTTGTCCCACAGAGCATCACCTGTTAGCTCCACAGGCTCTCAGGGCAGGTTGGCTGTGAAGTAGTCAGCAGCTTTTGAGAGGTGCAACTCGGCTTTCCCCGTCTCTGCTTCAGAAAGAGGAGTTTTGTTTGTAGAGAAGAGATTGCTCTCGAAGGGACGCTGTACTCACAGTTTTGTTCAGGCTAGTCATTGAAGTTAGAAACAAGCTCCACGATGAAATTGTGCCAAGCCTCCTCTGGCAGTTCATATTCAAGCAAAGTTTCTCCTGTTGTCTAATAGTGATCAGGCATTAAAATAATATTGTAATGTCTTTAAAATGGAGATTTTTTTCTTAATCTTTTAAAACCAACAAGACCAAATACATGACTTCTAGAAGCAGTAGTGTGGTCAAGAGGGTTCAGTAGGGATCAAACCAGGCAGCAATCTAAAAAAATTCTTGTATATAAGACTACTTTTAATGTTCTTAGTCCTCTTTTCCAACCAGAGAGGACTATTTTCTGATTGGGGTGCCCTTTTCCCTCCTCTAAGCACACAGAGGGGGATGGAGCCCCAGAGGTTGACTCTGATTGATGTCAGCAGTGGATGCGTTTACCGGATGACCATGCTTTGAGCTCCCAGAGCTTTCGGTGGTCCTTTTCTTTTTGGTGATTTTTTGGCAAGTCTTTAAGTCCCGAGAGACCTGAGGGCATGGAGGATTGATCAACTCATTTCACAAGTGTTCATCCATGAATGTGCTGTTTGCAGTCCTGTTGCCTCAGCTGTGTGTCTCAACTCACAGCTGGAGAAGTTCTGGCCACCTTGCCCAGTAGTCAGGGATTGCTGGTTTCGAGGGTGATCCAGTCACCAGATGGTGCAGGGTACAGCAAACATCTTTACATGTTTGGTGTGGAATTTTTTAATCTCTCTCTTCTAGAGCTGCGTAAATCAGAAGTATCTGGTTTGTAAATCTGCCGATAGCTTCTGCTCTTGACGTGACTTGACTTTATTTTCATAAAGCATTGCTGTCCACAGAGGCTTGGAGAGCATATGACAGATACTGAATGTGCTGTTACTCTTCTGGGACAGAAGGGCTTCACAGTTGTGGTTTGTGAACCTTAGACCATGTCCCTGTTAGGTATTAGTAGCTGAACAGGACAAAGGCAGTTGAATTCATCCGTTAACTCAGGGCTCTTAAGTATACAAAACGTCACCAATAGCTTAGAGCTGTCCCTTAAATCCGGGGTGAAGGCACAGTCGGATGCTTCACCTGGGATTCAAAGTCGTCCCTGTCAGCACGAAGAGGAAAGTCTGTGCTTGCAGAGCTCAGTCCTCATTGCCCTCCTCAAGCGCTGGGTGTGGGACTGTGCCCAGCAGCGTCTTGTGGAGGGGACTGAGACCCGATTCTCATGTCCTACCTTATGTAGGGTAAGAGTAGGGAAGGGTGGCAGAGCATCTGCACCCACGTGTTTCCTTCCATGCGTGCCTTTGCAATCCTTCTCATTTCCTGTATTGGAAGGAGGAGTATGGGCTCGAGCATTTCAGACGTGACCTTTAGGTTTTAGTGACTTCTGGTTCTGGAGTGCCTGTGGGAGGTGGTCTCTCTGAGAAGTATTGAAGCTCTTTCCTGTGAACATGTGCGGTTTCATTTCTGAGGGTGCAACGGATATGATCAGCACTTTTAAAGCTAATAATACTTGTAAAGATGTAGACAAGCCTGATCTCTCCACTTAGGTAGTGAAGCTGTAAAATGACTTGAATAGTTGTCATTCTCAGATAGCATCGGTATTCAGCAGGGCCATTTCCCTGACTGTGCCTTTGGAAATGCCTCTCAATACATATGCAAATGCTGGACTTATCAGGCCCCTTTTTTGACTGACAGCAAGAAGTCTGGGAGGGGTGTTTGCCTGGGACCAAGCAACAATTCTGTTAAGCCTGTGACGGTGTAGAGGAGCAGGGCAGGAGCAGGTGAACATGAAAAACCACTCCAGTGAGTCAGGTGGGTGGTGGAGCTGTCACGGAGCAGCCCCGCAGTGAGCATCCTGCCGTGTCTCCTGCTCCTGTCCCTGCCTTCCGTGCGTGCAGCCGACATCTCAGCCTTTTTGTACTCTTTTCTTGTGAGCTGTTTTCCTCAGGGATAAAACAGAAGGAAGGCGGAGGAAAGAGAGTGAGTGGCCCTTCATTGGTTGTAAGCTTGGGTCTGGTTTGCTGTTGTCTCATGTCTTTAAAGCACTGGAGAACTAACTGGTGGGTGAAACAGATACTGCCTGGCCAGCTCAGCTAATACTGAAATGAACAGCCCGGCGTGCTTTCTTAGGGAGAGGAGGTGGCTGAAAGGGATGCAGTGCAGAATTTAGCATCTGTAGTAAGAACACAGCAGAAGCCTTGGACAGCTGGTGGGAGCAAGGTTGCTACTTGTAAGCTGCTTGCTAGAGCATTTTTGCTTATGGAAAAGCTGGAAAGTCCTGAAATTGGGAGCTGGAAAATGCAGAACTGTACTGCCCCTGCTAGTGGTATCCATTGAGCTTCACTTGTGAAGTGCTTTTCTAAAGGAGTCAGGAGTATGGTGACTGTTAAAACACTCATAGGAAGGTAGATTTTTAATAGAATCTTAGCGAGCAAAGGTGGGTTAAATGTTTCTCATTTTCTCTTCAGTGATCCTTGGAAGTGAGTTGTTGAACCAGGGCTTGATTTATTGGCCCCAGTGACCCACCCCAGTGTGAGGTGATGAACTCTAGATTTGTAAGGTGAAGTCAGAATAAATGGTCTAAGTATACAAAACAACCCCAACCCAACTGCAAAGGTGGTCCACCTTTGCTTCACTTTTCTGAAGTCTATTTACTTATGCAAGTTGTCTTTTGGAAGCTGATGATTAATTATTCACTCATGGAAGATAAGAGAATAAGTATACCATAGTGTCAAAATGGCTAATATTAGATGACATGTAATCCTGCTTGTTCTGAAAGTAAGAGGTATGGTCATTCTGTGTGCACTGGGACTTGGGCCGTGGGACAGGGGCACCTCCAAGCTGTGTGATGGGAACTGGCCAGTTGCCTCTGTATTGATATGTCACAGTTCTAAACCTACCCAGATCTAGGACAGGAACTGAGGCACAGTCACTGTATGTGCTTGTGAGTGCTTTGGCTTTCCTTTTTGTGCATGGTTGGAAGTCTGTGTGCACACACAGTCTTTCTGCCCATCCAGCTTTAGACAACCCTGTTGAAGTGGCTGCTTGGCTCCTGACAGAATTAAGTTTAAAAAAGAGAATAATAATAATAATAATAATAATAATAATAATAATAATAATAATAATAAGGCATGCACGTTTGGTGATATTGATATCAGCATGGCCTGCGGGAAGAAAAAACCCTCAGGTGCCACAGGATGTGTCCCTGGACTGTGAGGTATGTGGGAACATTGGGAGGAGTGACTCAAAACTCCCTGAGGCCAGGGCAAGGGCTTCCACTGGTTTTAGCCTTATCTAGATCTGACTGGGACAACTGTTCATCCATCTGCAAGCCTGGAGGCATACAGACTCTACTGGTGATGTGCCCGGGACAAAATCCTGTGCATACAGGCAAAGCTTTCAGGCTTTGGTTTTATTTCATGCCCATCAACTGAAGTTGTCATTAGAACTTCACCTTCCACTGAAACTGTTTGCTCTAGGTTCCCAAAATGGACTGGGTGGTTTCCAGTGTCTCTAACTTTATTCCAGTTGGGTGAAATGTTAATTTTCTTTTTTTACCTTTTTTTTTTTTTTAGTGTTTTGTTTTAATAAATTATTGGAAACATCAACAATTAAAAAGTGGTCACAGAGACCCAGAAAAAAGAGAGAGCCTGTAGTAGCTGAGATATTAATCTATGGCCTCTTGTTGCTGTCTTCTCCAGTGAAAGAAGAATGGTCTCTCTGGGTGAGGGGGTGGGAAGATCTCTAGTTCTATTGATTCCCACTTGTAGATGTCCACATATTTACCTAGACGGTACAATATATTGCAGTTAAAATGGTGGCAGAGAGAAATGGCTGTTCCCTGTGGGTTGGTATTGATTGGTAATGCAGCTACTCTGTACTTACTTCTCTTCTTTGCACACCCTTAGGCCAAAATACTTTGTTTTATTAGTGTATTAATAATCAATATACTTATTATTTACTATGGCATATTAATGAGGCCTTTGAGATGAGAATATGCAGGGGCAGGAGCAAAATATGAGGGTCATCCCATTTAATTTGAGATATCTCCAATATAGGCTTTAACATCTGCATTCCCTTGGGCTTCCTTTATCAGCCATGTGGAGAAAGGCACTTTGGTGTCATGATTTATGTGAACTTTGTCTGCTTCAAAGAGAGCAGAATTGTATGCTGGTTGTGCTCCTTCTCTCTGCTGATGAGGAGGAAGCCTGGTCAGCTCGTTCGTATGCAGCCATCTAAAGCCAGATGAGATCAACCCTGTTCCAGGTGTTGTGGTGACCCCTGTCCACTTTTCCAGTGCGCCTGTCCTAGCTCTGGTGAAAGAGAGGAAACCACCTTTCTCAGCAGACTCAGATGTCACCCCTTTACGATCCCCACACGGCATGGGCAGCCCAGGTCAGAGAAAGTCCTGTTCTCTGTGCTGGAGGCCTCTCAGAGCTCAGTGAGTGTGACCACTGAGTGACCAAGCTTAAGCACAGGTCTGGTTACTTGACCAATTTTTTTTTTTCTTATATCAAGAGCACTTTTTGTCCTCTGAAAATGGCTTTAATGTTCTTTTTTAAATTCTACTGTTTTTAATGTGTTGGTATTTTTGGTGCTGTAGGCTGTTACATACAGACTCCTTGTGATTAAGACAGGAAATCAGCTCTGGGGTGGTACACTAGATAGATGTAAGACCTCTAGAGAAACACCTGTTTCCACCTCTGCTGTAAGTTCAATGAGTTCTGCTAATTGGCTTATCAATGCTGAGGTCTCAGACATGAAGGGCACAGCTTGAGTTTCTTGTGGTCAGTAGTCACTGGCCACACATCTGAAGGACTTCCACGGAGTGCTTCATTTGGGGCATCCTTGTCATTGCCCACTCCTGCCTTCTTGCTGGGGCACTGTCTGTGTGCCAGCCTGCTTGGCTCCCAAACTTCAGGGTAGCTGGTGTCTGTGAAAACAAGGCTCAGGATGCTTAAATTAAAATTGGGCCATATCTGGAAATAAATTCTCCATGGTAATGTGTTCTAATTTTGTTTTCCTCTCTCGATATTCTATAGAGGTATCTTATTCTCAGATGTCCTGTTGAAGGAAGAAAACTTGTATTGATTAAAAGACAATTTTCTATGGGCCTTTGATGGAATTATCCACTTACTCTCGTTGAAAAAAATCAGAATAAGGGAAGTAAACTGTGTTGGTTACATGTAAATGATTTGGTCCTCTGGAGACATTTCATCAAATAAAGCTGAGGATTGAATTAAATGGTGATCTAATGAAGTGGCAGGCATGGGAACCCAAAATGCGGCCCTGGCAGGTGTTACACTCTGTATGTGTGGAGATGAGGGGTGTGAATACCAACACTGACAGAAGCATTGCATTTGAAAGCTGAAGAGTTAATACTTTGTGGGGACAAGGGTGACTGCATCCATGCGACCTTGGGGATACTGGAGGCCGACCCTGGGAGGCATTGGGCTTTTTATCTGCCCCACAGCAAGGCTGTGGCCTTGTTTGCATCTCACGCAGACATATCCATGGCAGGGTCTGCTGACGTTGTCCCCGCAGGCTGCCCTTGCAGCATCCTTCTGTACTGGGGCTGCCCTTCGGAGATGCTCTGGGAACAGAATGATGGACAATGGCTGATGGTAGGTGAGATGGAGGTGGGGTGCTTAAACTGGCAAAAATGTCTAGTATACATCAGTGAGGCGAATGAAAAACATCTAAGCCCATTTATAATACAGCTAAAATACTTGAACCCAGAAGGCTGATGTTCTTTCCACACTCACATGCTGGCCTTAATGCATCCCACTGCAAAGCACACAACATTGCTCGCCTGGAACAGGGAAGGTCTGGGGGCTGCACATCCAGTTTTCCTGCGAATTAGCTGCAACTGGATGGGTTTGTTTCTGCATTCTGTATTTTTAACCTGACTTTTTGTCTGCCAGCCAGAATTCATCCTGCCCTGTCGCCAAATGTCATCATCCCCTTGTGGTTAACTTGCTGCAATTCATGAAACACTTGGCTGCCATAAATAGTTATGTGCAGAGGTTCCTCTGCACACAGAGCGGGCAGAAATGCGCAGGCAGCGCTGCTAGGCACTCGCACACGAACATGTCCACCAAGAGAAAGTTGACCCACTTCTGCAAATAGATAACTCCTGGCAGAAAAAGTAACACTGTCTCAGAGAATCTGTCTTCCCCTTGCCTACTGAATTGTGAAGCAAAAAGCAAGCCAGCTCCATCTTCTGAATTAGCAGTGATGTGAGCACAGTACTCCCCATTGAAACCAGGGTGTGTAAATCGGCCCTTGATCTGAGGAGGGCTTAAAATGGCCACAATTTGGTCACGATTTTTTTTTTCAGTATAATGAAAGCTTTTGTTAGTGAATGAGGTGCGTGGAGTTCAGGACTCAGCTGCTCTTAGGCATTAGGAAACATTTATCACCATGGCAATTGAAGGCTGCTGTGCAGGTTATTTTGAACACTTTTCTAGTGACTCATGTCTGGGTCAAGACCATTTATGCCAGGTTACTTTAGCCCCTGTACATACAGATATATATATTCTTCCTTCCCTTAAATTGTTTCTTGCCTTGCTGTTTTGCCCCTCTCAGGGAACTCATTGCTTGTTCTGACTTATGTTTCCAAGGTGGTGGTGCCAAGTGTTCACCTTGCTCAGAGACTCTTCTGTGAAGGGTCTTGGTGACCTCAAGTCCTTGTGAAGTAGGTTACAGGTTAGTTTTGACTGGGTTTGAGACTTCATGGATCTTGCAGTGAGATTGAAACAATCCTAAGTCTGATGTGAGTTATCTCATTGTCTGCCTGGGCTCTCCTACAGGCTTGTAGGACAGGATGTCTCCTGTTTGCCTGGGGTGTCTGTGGTGGGAGGGCTGTCTGCAGTAGAGGGAGCACCGTTGGTGAGTGTCGGGCTTATGGCATCAGGGCTTTGGCCAGCTGCACACTGCAGTCACAGGGTAACACGCTAGCTGTCTTCTGTGGTTGTGTCAACGCCGGCTTGCTGGCAGAATCAGTTCAATCAAAGCTGGAGTGCTCTGAAAAGCCCTTCAGACTTTGCTCCATCCCCCAGCTGTGCAGTGACACTCAGGACTGCGCGCTGCTGCCTTTTCCCCCATTTCATCCCAAACTCCTCTGCTGCTGGGGTTTCATTCGTGTACAAGAAGGTCAGCGGCATTTGAATGCCTGGGGGAGATGAAGTGTGAGGAGCAAATGGATGGAGTAGGGATCAGGGTAGGAAGCTAGAGGAGATACTTAGCTTCTCTTTCAAACCATCTCCAGGACAGTAAGATGCTCCAGGGGTGCCTGTGCCTGAGGGTTTAGCAGCTGTGCCTGACCTGTCCCTGCATTCCCAGGACAATGAGAGCCCCCAGGTGTGGCAGGGAAGGCTGCAGAGCAGCTGCTTCTCTGTCCTTATGCTGCAGAAGACCTTCTTCCTGAAGAGGAAAGGAGCAGGAAAAAGGACTACTCAAAGTAGAGCAGCAAAACCAAACCATTGTTTTAGAAAAGAAGAAAAAAAACTTACAGCATTTCCAGTCCCCAAAGCATAATATTTCTATGGAAATAGCAGGAGGAGGCTTGCTGTCTATCTCTGGAATAATGAGGCTGACTAGATTTTGTTTGCTCTTCCCCACATCTTCCATCCTGGGGGTTGCTATGCATCACAAATGCAAGTTTCCTGGTTTCTGACTTTCGATTAAGTGCTAAGCAGTCTCTGGAGGGCTGGCATCTGTCTTTCATCTGCAGTTTTTTACTTGCTAAGGTACATTTCTCTCACTGTATGACACTTATTGATAATGCCTTGTCCTTTAAATGCCACGTCTGTGACACTGTGCTCCTGTCATCAGGCCGTGGACTGTTCAGTGTTGTGGTCCATCTCAGTGACCAGTGAAGTTACTGTGAGACAATGTTGGAATTGCATGAAATTGAGGCTTGGACTCTACACTTGCTTGGGTATTTTTTTCAAAGGAAATCCAGAGTGTCTTTAATCTCCAACAAGGGAAGTAATCTGTCCTGTTCAGGCAATGTTCTGCTTGATTTTTATGTTGTCAGAGGTCTACTGCTGCTTGTATTCATGCAGGAATTTACCATTTTCATGTTGAGGTTTTCACTGTTTCCTCCCATTTTTCTTTTTAGTAGGATCTAATAGAATAGGTTCCAGGACAATCTACATAAAAGTCTACTGTTTTCTGCCGAAGTAACATCGTCAGATGCTAACAGAGTATCAGTAATTAAAAATAACTAATTTTGATTGATACTGAATCTTTTCCAGCTCCTAACAAAGGTGTTAAGAAAATCTTATTTTTATGTACAATCTTAAAGGGCTATTGTGATGCACAGTGTTCTTTTGTCTTCTTGGTTTCCTTTCCTTATCTCCTTTACTGGGATTTGGAGTCTCATATTTATCTATTTCCCAGCAGCTGAATATAACTTTGATCTATGCTTTGGATCTATGGAGTTTTAATCCCTTTCCACTGAGTTAAAAGCTTGTTTGCTGTTGAATGTGATACATAGTTATAGGTTATATGATCTTCACCAGCGGCTCATGCATTGCACAGGGATGGCACATTGTGAAAAACTCTGATAAAATGTTCCCTTGTTCATTTTCCTTATTGCTGCTGAAACCCAGCATGGGAGTGAGTCAGTCCTTCACTCCTGGTCAAATTGCTGATACACTTGTCCTTTGCTGTTACAAATACCTCTGCACTTGCTTGCTTATTTCAATTATTTATTCATTTCTCTGTGATGTTTATTTTTGAGGCTGCAAACCAGTTGAGTATTTCAGTCAGTGCAGCAGCCTATCCATCTTTTGATTCTGATAACATTTAGAGTGTTTTCCTTTTTCGTCATTTAGCACCTTTTAAAAATAGGGATCCATTTTTAAAGCCTATGTGTTTATTCCTCTTTGATGTCCTGAAGCATGATAATATATGCCTTGTTTGTGGAGATCTTCTCTCCTGGAGTGGCTGCAGTTTCCACCTCAGGAGTAATCATGACTTCTGTAGCTCTGTTCTCCAGGCCACATGGATGTAGCTGCATGTGTGTGACTGTATTCAACCATCTTCTGAAAGTTGTTCTTCTCAAGGTTTAGGTGCAGCTGTTTGCTTCCTGGATTCTGAGCAGTTTGGAAGTCTCCCATGCTTGTCTCCTGACCTCTTGTGACAAAATGCAGTCCTCTTTTTATGATGTCAGTGAAGGCTGTATTGTTTTAGATAGAAGCTTTAAAATAACAAAAGGATGGATGGTTCTGCAAGTTAGAGCACTGAAATGGGACTCAGATTTGGAGTGCTGTCTCATTGTTACATGGCTTTCTGGTGTAGTCTTAGCTAAATTATGTGATTTGTGGTTGTCCTTTTATACAACCAGGATAATATATTTCCTTTGTCTTCTCCAAGTTTTACCTCAAATAGGGCCTCTGCCCATTGCTATGATACCGGTGATAACAAACAGGTTTTGAGTTAACCGAACTAGCAAGGAAGGAGAAGTCTTTATAGTAACTCCACACATTTCTAATTCCCAGTTTTGGAGTTGCTTCAAGTCATATTTCAGCTTTACTGGGATAAAAGCACTTTACGTGTTGGGTTGCTTCCCTCTGTATTGTATATACTTCTTGGAACCATAGGATGATGAAGTGTGGTCAGTCTCCAGCCAACTGTAAAAAACCAGAAACTTGTCAAATAATAATTCTCCCAAATGAGAAGATGAGCAAAATTAGATAAAAAGCAGTGTTTGCCTCTCCACAAACACAGACAAGTGCAGAAAGAAGATGCTGCTGCTGTCACGGCGACAGGTTACCTTGATATCTTTCAGAGAGTGGGCACAGCATTTGTTGTTATTTCAGCTCATCGCATCTATGTTGCCCGGTCGAATACCATGTTATATATGCGTATTTAAAATGAAGTTTATCTGTCAGCCTAGCGCAGTTTTGGCTGAGGTGAAGAATCACAGCTGTGAAGCAGAAGGGTCCTTCTTGTCACGTTGCTCCCCATGTCACTGCAAAGCAGTGGTGTCTTTGCTCTAATTGCTGAAGGCACCCTTCCTCTTTCCAGTTAAATTCTTACCTGATCCCTTGATTGCTTTATTTCTGATGCTGGTAATTTGGTAACTCCTAACGAGTCCTGACTGAAAAGCCATCAAAGTCACTCTTGGGTGTGAGCTCAGAGTTTCTTAACCACATGGGCTTTTATTTCCATTTGTGTGGTGGAATTGGGAGGGAGGATCTGTTTGTCAGCGTATCACTGACGCGTTAGGAGGGTGACAAGACTGCAGTAACTCTTCCTAGGCAATTATGTATGAAAGGTTGTCAGTGTGAGTAGTATGGGAAGTTAAAAGCCTTAATTTTCATTTGGAATTGAAGCTCTAAAGACTTTCCACTCCCATAGCTCATAAAGACCGTTTCAGCCTCAAGTTGACCAAGAAAAAAAGAGGAGGGGACCTCTTTTATTTCAGACTTTTTTTGTGCAAAATTTTTATGAAAAAACAGATTCATGAGTCACTGTTCTTTGTATAAAAGATAATTACTGGAGTATGAACCTCAGAAAAGTGACATTTTATGACTTTGCCCCTAGCCATGCAACGTGAGCTTTTGCTTTCTCTCTTTTCAATTAGTTAAGTTAAACAACATCTCAGTTTGAAAGGACTAATTTTATTCCTGTTTGTTGTTTGCCTTATACACTAAATATTTTCTCTATGTAAAGCTAAACAGCAGAGAGGGGAAGAAAAAGGATCATCCCAAATGAATGCTCTCTAATTATTCAAAATGATGGGTGTAGATCCTATGGGTTTAAGTGAAGTATTGTATTCAGTCACATCCCTCACTTGCAGGATAGTAAGGAAGAGAAACTGGATCACGCAAATCCTTTTGTTAACCCCAGGAACATAATTAGGTTCCTCTGGAAATTTTTTCTTTTAAAACACAGCCCTCTGAACATCAATGATGTTTAATCTGTGCTTAAAAGTAAAGCTATGTTTTTATCCACTTCTATGCGTTTTGTTGTTGTGGTTTTTTTTGTAGGGTTTTTTTTTTTTCAAGGAATAAGGGAGCATTTTGTAACTCAGTTGCATCTGCTGCCTAATGCAAGTGAGAGCCGAGGGCAGGAGCGTTGGTAGAGGTGTCATGTGCAGGTCAGAGTCCTGCTTTGGCTCTGTAGCAGCAGGTCAAGAGCTTGCACAGTGGCAAGTGATCCAGAGCATCTTTGTCTTTGTGGGTCTACCAGGGATACTGAAGGATATCTTCTGCTCAAAGCACAGATGCTCAGCATTTTCAGAGTATTAAATATTCTGAGAGTGATGCAGGCTTCACTCTTGGAAGTGGCTGAGGTGACTAGCCAGTTTTCTTGGCCATGGGGCTGTGTTCTTGAGAACAGAGCTGTAAATCACTCCAGAGCTGTAAATGCCCTCTGTCCATAACAGCATAAGTCCAACAAGTTTTCTGGTCCCACAGCTGTGGAGACAAGTCTGCTCAGAGACCTACAAGATGAGGAATGGATCTTGTAAAAAGCAGCTGATGTAGTTGTTGGAAAGGCCTCTATTTTTTCTTTCTTCTTGTCACAGCATCTTGGCCAGGTTGGACAGAGAAGGTTTTCAATGGAAGATCTGCTGTCCTGTCCTTCATTCTGCCTTATCTGGATAAAAATTTTATTTTTATGGACTGTCCTTTTTAATTTTTTTTTTTATTTGGCAGTTTAAAGTGAAGGAAACACAATATTTTTGGGAAAGTCTTGGAACTGCCCCTGTAAAAGGAATATTTTCTAAAGAGTGAGACTTCCTGACTTGTGTCCAAGTATGGCAATATTTGAATTTGTTCTCTTTTTTTGAAGGAGAGATTTCATACCTGGATTTAAACCAAAATTGTATCATGCACAAAGGGACAGGTTTCTTCTGTTGCAAGCAACATCTGTAGAGCTGGAGGGAAGGGCTGGGCAGCATGGAGTATGTGTCCTGGCATGGGAAGCCACGGAGGTGCTGCCTTCCTGGAGCTGCTCTGGGAGGGTAGTGAGCAAGAGGGCAGTTGCTGGGAGAACTTCTGTCAAGCTCGGATGAAGCTCTAATGCAGCCCTTGTTCTGAGCTGGAGGGAGGAGATGTTCTCAATGTGTAAGGAGTGGGCAGCAAGAGTTGCCTGCCTAGCTCAAGATGGGGTTGGAGACCACTACAAAGGGATGTGGCAGCAGCCGAAGGAGGGGATGGAGTAAATCACTGCAAAGATGTGGTTTGGGAGCTAGCTGTTATTTTTAAAAGCTGATTTCGTTGAACTGGATTGAACTCCCTCCAGCTCAGCATTGATGATGGTGCCTGGAGCTATAAAGATTGTATTTTGATCAGCAAGTCAAAAGCAAGTGTACCACTGGTTATGAATACGTTTTCAGAATTACAAGCAAAGGAGATCTCAGAATAATAATGGGCAGAAAAAGTTGCCTGAAGGAACCGGTTTCCTTGATAAATGCTGGAAGAGGTGTAGACCTGAACTTTGCACTCCTTCCCATATCAGCTTTTTAAAAATGTGCAAACAGATCTAGAATCTGAGTTTTGAACCTGTTAAAATCCTGACTAGACATAATGCAATATGGCAGGAAAACCAATAATGTTGAGGTTTTGAAAATACAAATGGTTCAGTTGTAGATTTGTGATATGAGGAAAAAAAAGGGCATGTATGTCCTGTGCTGTGTATCGTTGACCCAGTTGGTTATTCAATGATGAATTCTGATCTGTATGTTTCGAATGACAGATCTGGGTTTTGAAGTGCTGATGATTAGATTAAGACAGTGTAGTAAACCTTAATGGTGCATGAAGAGCTACTGCTGGATTTGCAGTAATGCGTACTTTTCTGCCTTAGAACAGCATGAATAATACTTTATGGTTGTATAACTCCTTCCAGACAAGGAGTCTAGGAGTGCTTTGTAAACGCTAATGAGTTTGGCCTCATAGCATATTTATAGGCCTGAGAAGTAGCATTATTCCCCTTTTTTTATAGGTTGGATGTTGACTAGCCTAAGTATGCAAAAAGCAGGCAGCAGAGCTTTCATCTGCCGACCCTCAGTCGTGGGCCTTATCTGCAGGACTCCGTAGGCTTCCTAAGTGTGTCTGAGGCATGCTCAGAAATTTACTGCAGATTCATTCCAGAAAAGGGGTTGTGTTTTTTTGCAAACCTATGGGTGTCCTTTGTAAAGCGTAAAGCATTGTAATTATTCGATGATAATTTCTTGCTCGCCTTTTTGTTCTACAGCAGCAGAGATTGAAACTAATCCTCTACTGGAATGAAATCAGATTGGGCATTATGAATATTGTTTCCTTGCCCAGAACAAAGAGACTTAGTTAATGTGAATGCAAACTTCTGTTATCTTTACATGGGAGTTGCAGGTGGGTAAGGAATGTGAGGTCAGAAGGATTGGGAGCAGATAATTGCCGGTGTCAAAGGGCAGTGAGAGTGATGCCTGTGAAAAACGCCTTGCAAAGTAGGTGGGATCAGGCATGGCAATGGGCACACACAGCTTCTTCAGATGTTCATTCCAGAACATCTGCATTATTTCTACAGATTTATGTAGTAGGATATCCTGCAACATGAGCACTGTGTGGATTGTAGATAAATTTTATAAATATTTTGTGTGTGAATTCAGTGTTTGGTGACACATGCTCTAAAGACAGTTCTAGAGAGATAAGTCCCTCTTTAGCTGTGGGATAAGCATATGCAAGCAGACATTTCACATAGTGCTTTCACATCCTTAACCTGAAAAACTGCTTTCAAATCTCACTGCTTTTTCATGGGCTGGAGACCAGTGAGGATCCCAGCAAAGAGTCTGTAATGTTCTAGATGTGGAGATGGTGATCTTCATCATGTGGTTGTTAAAATTAGCAGCATTTCTGGTCTCATAGAATCACAGAATAGTCTGGAAGGGACCTTTAGAGGTCATCTAGTCACCTAACACCCCTAGCAATGAGTAGGGACAACTTCAACCAGATCAGGTTGCTCAAAGCTCCATCTAAGCTGACATTGAGTGTTTCTAGGGATGGGGCATCCACCAACGCTCTGGGCAACCTGTGCCGATGTTTTACTACCCTCATTGTAAAAAATGTCTTCCTTAGATCTAACCTAAATCTCTTTTAGTTTAAAACCATTACCATTATCCCTTGTTGTATTGAAACGGGCCCTAATAAAAATTTTGTCCCCATCTGTCTTACAACCCCCCCTTTAAGTACTAAAGGCCACAATGAGGTCTCCCAGGAGCCTTTTCTTCTCCAGGCTAAACAACCTCAAGTCTCTCAGCTTTTCCTCTTGGAGAGGTGTTTCAGCCCTCCGATCATTTTTGTGTCTCTCCTGTGCCCCTGCTCCAACAGGTCCGTGTGAAATTGTGTTCACTCTGTTGCTGCACTTCAGACCTGTGTATCACTGAGTCAAGCGCCATTAAAGCAGTTGCTGTTCCTTATGACCAGACTATGGTTTTCATCTGATTCTGGTATATTAAATGCTATATTGGCATGTGACTTTTTCCTTATCAGGCTACTTCTGGAACACAGCTTAGCCTTAGCTCTTCAGCACAGAACAAAAGCTTTCCTGAAACGCTGCACATGGCTACAAATAGAAACTTCAGGTGATTAGCAAGAGGTTTTGGCAAGTCATGCAGATACACGAGGCATTTCATTATGTGACGTGGCATCCTTGCAGAGCTGGGGGCAGAAGCATCCTGTAGAGAGGCTCTTAGTTGACTGTGCAGTGCTTAATCTTCCTAATACACCCCATAATGTGTAGTGGAAGATCTAGATAATGCAAGAAAACAGTTTTTTATCTGGGATTAACCTACATAAAACATTTACATTGAGCAGAAACTAGGCCAGAATACCATTCAGTCTGATGAGGAGCAGCTGAGGGACCTGGGGAAAAGGAGGCTCAAGGGGGACTTTTTTGCTCTCTACAGCTACCTGAAAGGAGGTTGGAGCAAGGTGGAGGCTGGTCACTTCTCCCGGATAACAAACAATTGGACATGAGGAAATGGTCTCAAGTTGTACCAGGAGAGCTTGAGTTTGGGTATTAGGAAAAAATTCTTCAGCAAAAGGGTTGTCAGGCATTGGGACAGGCTGCCCAGGGAAGTGGTGGAGGCAGCATCCCTGGAAGTTATTTAAAAGACGTGTAGATGTGGCAGCTGGGAACCAGGTTTAGTGGTGGACTTGGCAGTGCTGGGTTAATGGTATGACTCAGTGGTATTCGAGGATCTTCTCTAACTTAAATTATTTAATAATTCTATGATCCTATGAATAGCAGTGTGGTACATCTTAAAGGAGCCTTTGTAGTTCCTTCAGTGAGTGGACATTGGCTCTGGATTTTGTCTTAGTACCCCTTTTCTTGGTTTGTACCCCTTGACTTTGGCTTAGCACTACAGTTTATGTGTATTGATGTTCCTGTATTTAAAGAAAAAGAAAAAAACCATCAACTTTAGCCTCCCAAGCACCCAAACAAACACACCAAATAAGGAGAGCACAATTAATATCATCTTTTTAACAAACTCTCAGGTTGGCTGGTTATCAGTACTCCTTATGAAGAATAGCCTGCCTGCTTTTCCAAATTCTTGCTCTGTTAGTGGTGCACAAGGCATTTCCTGAAGATTTATTATGGTAGGAGCTACAGAGTAATCCTTGGTAAATAGATTTATGCATGTGACACTCTACTGAATGGGAGATTTATACTTGGCTATTCCATTGCTGCTCATTACCATATGATGTTTCATTGAATGCAATTATGTGTCTGCCTCTACTCTTTAAGGTCCAGAAAGGTTTCACAATATTCCTATCTTCCTCTGCTCAGCAGAGCCTCAGAAAGAGGCGCTTTGCCATGTGATGGATGGGGTTTGCGGGTGGCTTTGTCCCTGGCAGGCCTGGATGTGTGAGGGAAGGTGGGTTTTGGCTGCTAGCAAGACTCGTGGAGTTGTCGTGCTGAAGCTGTTTCAGAAGCTTTGCTTAACTTTGCCTGAACTCTCAGAGATTTGCATTGCAGAACTGACCTGGTCTTATATGTTGTTAGTTGTGAAGACCCTCGTAACTCCTGCACCTCTTAAAGAGGTGTTGGTCTTTCTTCTTGATGAGTTTAGTGTAGCATATTCATTACACCAGCTCAAGATCAGAATAGAGTATTTTCTCTCACACTAGAAGGATGATTTAGATTTTTATTAGCTGATATTTTCCACCTAGTTTCTTTGGCCCATATTTTACTGTTTACTGCCATTATCTGCTACATTTTTAATCAGAAAGCATTAAATCAAAATAATTTTTTTCCTGCCTTGGAAATCAACATGATGTAAAATCTTTTCAAAAGTGTGCCCTAAAGCAATGGGATCTGCTAGGTATTTTATTTAGTATAGATATTTTGGGAGACACCTTGACTGCCCTGAGGTCTGTGGCAAAACTTTCCTTGGCTTTGAAAGGACTGGGATTTTACTTCTTATTTTCTGTTTGCCCATAACTTTTCATCCCTGGCTATTGCATATTACATCTTTAATGATTTCTCTTCAACGTGGCTTTTAGAAACCACGACCTTTTTTGTCCACGGTCAAGCCCTGTGTTGCTGCACCCCTGTGCTCTGAGACCTCATTCATAAACATCTCTCCAAACACGGCTCTTTATCCCGTGTCCAGGGATGCGAGAGAATCCCAAACAATAGCGAGGCTGAGACAAAAGCCGGCATTGTGGAGAGGGCGCCGGGGCGGGAGGGCTGAGGGGCCCGGGAGCCTCTCCGGGCTGGGACCATTGTGGCCGTAATTGGATTTCTGCTGGTGGTGGCCGGTCGGAGGGAGCGGGACCCACCGGGACCCGCTGCAATAACCCTGGCAGTGATTGGAGGAGGCAGATGACCTTTAAAGTCCGTGTTGTTGAGCGAGACCTAATACGGTACAAATGCACCAGGTTGCAACTTTATTAGTGATTAGACACAGAGATAAGCCTCAGCACATTGCCTAATCTGCAGAGTCTAATTCCAGGCATTGAAGCCAGGGATGCTGATGCAGACCGAGCGCCTGTTCGGGCCGAGCGAGCTGGAGTGACTGCAGACAATGTGAGAGGGAGTTTCTGAGTGACCTGGGGCTGGGCAGGTTCTGATCAGCTCCTGCTGTGGGGGATGCTGGGGCGGGGAGGCAGGCACTGAAAGTATGGAACTGGGGACAGAGTCATCCAACCAGTGACTTCAAACCCAGCTTAACATTTGGAATGGCTGATCAAGAGTATTCACGTTGAGTAAGGATTGCTCCTTTCTGACAAAAATAAAGGTGCAGGCTATAGCTCAAAGTGACTTGTGGAGTATTTAAGAGGGAAACAAACTCTTCCACATTTTCATTTTTCCACCTGAGGCTGTTCCTGGTGCTATTCTGAATTTTTGTCATCTTCTTTTAGACTGGGCTCCCTTTCCTGTGACCTAGGATAATGTCTTAGGTGGGTTTGGCCTGTGGTGATTGATCCATGCTGGATGTATTAGTCTGTGACTGAATCCTAGTAATGTGTCTGCATGAATGGTGGTGGAAAATGTCAGAGGTTGTGGGCAAAGATGAATCACCATAGGCCAAGGGCTAAGACAGCACAGCAAGTATGACGCTGTGGTATGCTCTGTTATTGGATTTCCTCCAAGGACTGCTCTTTGAGGAGCTTTGGCCTCATGGCATGCTGCAGAGACCTGCTGCTTGGTGCCATCCTTTAAGCACAATGTGGGAGCCTCCAGTTAGATTGTACAGAGATCTCGGGCTGTGCTACAAATATATGCATTGAAATATTTGGCAGATTCACTCTGCAAATCCAGACAAGCCCATGCAGCCCTAACTTTTAAATCCATGGCTTGGAAATCTGCCTCTCAGAGCCACTGCAAACTCCCTTGTCCTGGACTCTCTCAGATGGCATCTATCTTGTCTTCAGACCCACCTAGAGAACTACGCAAATACAATCTAAGA
Organism: Falcunculus frontatus; assembly: GCA_013398115.1. NCBI lineage: Eukaryota > Metazoa > Chordata > Aves > Passeriformes > Falcunculus > Falcunculus frontatus. The sequence goes on from VZRV01003663.1 coordinate 448,057, forward strand.
AACCAGCTTGCTATTAGCCAAACCCTCAAAACTTTGTTCAGAGGAGCTGGTTTTGACCTTTATTTGGGCAAACTGGTATTAAGCTAATCCCACCCAATCTTTGTAGTGACAGGGTGACCTATTTCTTTTTAATCTTGTAAAATTATGTTGTTAAAGTTACTGCATCTCACTGCTTTTGCCCCTCGCCTCCAGGCAAAACCCATTTGGGATTCCTGCTTCTCTAGTTTTACTCTTAGTCCTTCCTAACTGTGTTTTGACTTGTATTTTGGAACACCTGGCTCTGTATTTGGGACTGAAAAGGGGTGAGAATCTTCATTTGCTGTAAGGGAAGTATCACTGGGCTAACATTTACCTCCAAACAGTGTCAGGCAACAGAAATTACCTAGGAGAAACCAAAACCTCGTCTTCGCAATGTTAAATTTTTCAGTTTGTTATGGGGGAATTCAGAGATGTTGAATTCTCTGATGGTCTGTTCAGAATTGGGAAGTGACCTGGCCAAGGCCTAGCTGTAGGTGAGACCTTGGCAGGTCCCGGGTCAATGCCCTTGTCCCTGGGAGAGCACTTTGTTGGGCTTCTGTGTCAACTTCCCTGTGGCTTTGCATTGTTTTCCCTTTTATCACCCAGCCAGGGCTTGTTGTCGGACCTTTGCCTCCAGAGTTTTGGAGAGGAGCCGCTGACTTCCCTTTCTGTCCAAGGCAGCTCTGCATTAACTAGTCCTCTCCTCTGGCTAAAAAGGTGTGAATCAGGAGAAGAAGTTTCTGTTGCTTTAAGTAAATGTTGGACTGGACCTCATTTTGTGAAGTCAAAGTCTGTGAAGAGCAGACTGCATGTCTGGAGCCAGGTGGCCTGTCCAGGCCATTTGGACATCTTTCCCTCTGGTGTAAACTGAATATTGTTCCACCAACCTTGTATTTCATGCATTACCTTCCCTCAGGATAGGATTACGCTTTGTTCTGGAGGTGCTTGGAGAAGGTGAAGCAGGAGCTGAGGTGGAGAGAAGTTGTTCAGACCACAACTTCATGGTTTGTCTGTGGTGGATGATATGTGTGAAGGTTTCCTGGACTGATGCAAATTTTGGCTTTGTATATCTGGTTTTGTTTTCTGCTTACACACTTTGCTCCAGAGCAGTGTTACTGCTTCTGTAGACACCTCCTATGCCATAGCTTCTGCTAGAGCTGATTAGAGCAGGATTGCACCTAAAGCCTTAAGAGAAGCCTAAAGCCTTCTACTTCAGAAAAGGGGAACTTCTTGTTTGCTCTGTTGTCTTAGAAGGTGAAGGTGTGACCTCTTCCCACCCACTTCCTTGGCAATAAGGACAGCAGAAGCAAAAGACACTTGAGATAACAACTTGTATTCTCCCTATGAGCAAGCATTCATGTCCTGGGAGGAGGTTTAGTGAGGAGCAGGCTCCTCACCACCTGCTGGCAGCTCCTTTCTAGGAGCCGGCAGTGCTTCATCCTCTGCTGTCAGCCCTCAGCCACCCACGGCAGTGGGGGCTCCCAGGCACCGTGGGGTTAGGGAAATACTTTGTTCACTAATCTCCAGGCAGTGTGGCCTTAGTTAGATAAATCCATGCCTATAGGCAGCTTTCTGGGGCTCATTATAATACTAATTCAGTTGAATTCCTAATCGGAGACCAGTGGTTTTGTGTGGGTATTGGAAGTCGGTGTAACTTTCTTAGGATGGAGGAATCATCCACTGAAAGCTGCTTTGGGGACAGAGGATGAAATGAAACTGGAATCTAAAAAAGGATGTCTATAAAATAAAACATCCATTTTAAGTGTGTTGTATAGCTGGTGTTCTACTTCAGATCAGCCAGGGTTTGGAATTATTGTTTTAGTCGACTTTCTTGCGTGTAAAAATGTCCATAGATGGGGAGATGCCTCTACCTTGAAATACTAGGAAGGACAGTTTTCAAGCCCAAATTCGGTGTTTCTCCTTTGGAGTAGGTGAGAAGGCTGCTTCAGATAATTTGAATTATGATTAAATAAAAACAGGTTTCAAGAGACAGAGAGAATCCAAAGCAAGCCTTGTCTGACCCCTTGATAACTGTGGAGAAATCCAAACAATATCCCTCTTTGACCATTCAGGGTTAGAGATGTCCAGAACACGCAGAACAGTAATTAATTATAGCCCATGTATTTTAATTTTGTAAATTGGAAGAAGTAATCTGTCCACACTGTACCATGGCCTGGTTATGCTTATGATCTCTTCTGTTTGTATTGCCTCTTCTGTTTGAAAGGGCTGCGTTGGAAGGGTTTAGTTCAGGGAGTGTTTGTGCATCTGTTTTTGTGTTGGTATTGCACTCTATCATTGCTCTAATGGATCTTTGGGGAATGTGATACAATAGTTAATGCCAGCTATGCTGTTAAATAATGGCTCTTACAGGAAGGAAGTGAAGAATAATTTATGTACAGGAAAACAGAGCAGGTATACAGAGAACAATAAAAATAGATAAGCTGTGATTTCATTAGGACAGTTGAGCCAAAAGTTGCTTGGGCTTTATGATGCCTGCTGGTGCCCTCCTGCATGCTTCCAGCAGTGACAGCTCCATGAGGATGCTCCATGGATGGCCAGTGGTCGGGGCTCCAGGGGCTTTAACGCTCGGGAGGACACAGTGGGGAGTGGGCCAAAGCCTGGAGTTGTTCAGCTGGTGCTGAACATTGGCAAAGATGTGCATTCAGCAGCCCAAATGCAGTGTGCTTCCCCATGCACTTCCAAAATCCTGCACCAGTAAGGGTTTCAGGAGGCGGAGGGTGCTATCCCTAAGTACAGTCCTGGTGTGAGGGGCACTGGTGGAGCTTGTTTGTACAGAGAATGGATTATAAACTGTGACTAGCCTTTTGATTGTACCAATATCCTCACTCTTATTATCTAAATAGATTTATGCATTAGCCTACTTAATTATCTGCTGGACACTCTCAACTTTTGTTTGGATAGCCTTCCTTTTGTATTTAAAGGTAAATAAATACTGATAGAGTAGATTGGGCTCCATATGGGCTATGGGGCTGAACAGGAGTCTGTGCTGTGGCTATGCTCCTGTGAGCTCCTCAAATAAACAGAGACCTTCTCAAGGGCTACTGGGAGAACTCCCCCACCACTAATTTTAAAAGTAACCTATAAATCAAAGCATATCACTCTCTTTCCTCTAGCTTTTCACTTTTGGGGGAGATTTACTTTTGCAGTGCACAGCTGAAATGGCAGCTTTTGATTAGTCCTTGCCTTTAGTCACAGAGATGTATGATTTAAGTGTAAATACATTCGCATGAGAAGTGGTATCCTGTGTCTAAGCTGTCAGGAAGTGATCACTGTTTATCTCGTCATAGACACTTCTTACCCTTTCTGCAGGCTTCACCTGACCACCCCCACCTCCCCTTCCCTGAGCCCCAGCCCCTCTCTCCCCATTTCATGTGTGTGGTGGCCTCTCAAGCAGAGATGACATGAAAGCGAAGAAATCCCAGTTGCATTCTTGTAAAGAAACAGACCACCTATGTGATGGGGCACCTGGGCACATAGGTCAGCAGTGTATTTTGAGAATGTGGATTACCTGTGGTGGGGCTGCAGTTCACATTCCCATATGACAGGGGATGGGATAATGCTATCTGCTACCTCTGGCTGTAGCACCATGATCGCTTTTCTACTAAAGTTCAGATGGTAATTTTAAACCATGGGAAAATATTTTTTCTCTTTGAAGAGTATTGTTAGCCACTTGAAGTCTCCTCCCTTGTTCCTTTGCTGAGTGCATCAGCCCTCGATCAGATTGCGGGGAGCCCGGGATTCCCTGAGTGGTGTGGGAGGGGACTGCCCACTGCTGGGGTGAATGCAGGGGCTACAGGGGACTGGCATCGCTTTTCTTCTGGGTTTGACTCGTGTGAGTGTGCTGGTCTGTGTTTGTGAGGGCAGGAATGTGACAGACACTTTTTCAGTTATTCTTGGATCAAATTAACCAACATTTCAGAAGAGGACTTACACAAATTCACAAATTACAGTTAGGTCAAGAAAATACTAATTGCCTGCAATTTTCCTTCTACCCCTTCTCACCTCCCAGCATATCTGCGTTCCCTCACTGAATAAAATTCCACTTCTCTGGAAATGTAGTCAAATGCCTGCATGAATTTCAATGGAAGTGTCATTACAGTAAAAATGCTTAGTGTGTTATGTACTGCCAGGTGTTATTGGCACAGGGGGGAAATCTGCACTTTAACAGATCCTGGGCTTAATAAAGAAGTGAAAATGATGCCTGATATCTTAGAGTTGGTTGGGGTTTTTTTAAATGGAAAAGCTATCCCTGCTCTCTTATGAACAATGCACAGTCACTATAAAGTACTTGCATTTCAATAGTACTGGGTTTTTTTTCTCTCAGTGCTGGGTTGAGGGAGATCTGATAATGCAATCCAGGGTGGAAAACCTTGAAAACCTGAGCTGTTAAAATAAAACACAACATACTGTGTTGTATTAAAAGATAAGGCTACAAAGGTGTGGTGCTTATTTTTGTGGGTTTTTCTTTTCTAGAGGCAAGAGGTAGATTTGACAAAACCAGAGCAGGGAGCGGGGTGAAGGCAAATTTGTTGCTGGTGGAATTGGGCTCGTGATGAGTGTGTACTACCAGGCTATGGATCCATTTTTAGATGTTAGAAATATTAGGTCTCTCCTAGAAGATAATGAATGATGGTAGGAAGCAACTTGTGAGATTAATGTAATACCTTTCTGAAGCTTTCTGCCTTTTTTTTCCTGAGCTCCTGGGAGCTGTTTCCACCGAGCTCCTCTCCAGTCGTAAAGAAGGTAAGGAAATCCCCACCTGCAGCCGGATGTGTGCCAGGCGTGATGTTGCCCTTACAGTGAAAACAAACCTCCAAAACCCCAACAAAACTAGAGCTTGTGCAGCTTCAAAGGAAAGGCAGGGCTGCAGGCAAGGGTATGCTGAGAATCTGACCCTGGGAGCTCAAAGCCAAAAGGGCAGCAGCGGGAGCAGGTTATGGCCATCCCAGCACAGCAGCTCTCAAGCTGTTTGTTCAGTTGCAGTTTAATTAAAAGCTGGGGTGGTTGCAGCCACATTGTTATTTATTTATTTGTGCTGGTAGAAGCTCTTCTCTCTAGGAAAGTTTATGTTTCTGGAAGGGAAGTGGCTTGAGTGTTGAAGAAGCCTTTCTAAAGAATAAGTTGTGGCATTGCCTGCTCTCCAAGGGCCTCAGTCCCATCTTCTTTGGTGGGCTTGGTCCAGCAATAATCTCACAGATACAAAACTGACAGTAATGTTGTTTAGCTAGAATTAATTAGCATAGTATCATAGAATCATTTGGGTTAGAAAAGACCCTTAAGATGATTGAGACCAATTCTTAACCCAGCACTGCCGAGTCCACCACTAACCCATGTCCCTAAGTGCCTCATCTACACCTCTGTTAAACACCTCCGGGGATGGTGACTCAATCACTTCCCTAGGCAGCCTGTTCCAATGCTTGACAACCCTTTTGGTGAAGAAAGTTTTCCTAAAAGCCAGTCTAAACCTCCCCTGGAGCAACATGAGGCCATTTCCTCTTGTTCTTTTTAGGAGCACCTCCTTCTACTGGAAAATAGAGACCCAGAAAATGCCCTTTCTTGGTAAAGGAATATTGGTTGATTCAGTTTTCTTTCTCTGGTGCAGATGCCAGGTCAAAGCTCACTCTCTGCCATTTATGTCCCAGCTTTATTACTGCTGTTTCTGCTCCAGAAAGGTGATAGCACCAATCCAGATACCTGAGTGACCCAGTTAGATCTGGGCATGCACAAACATTCCCAAGGATGTGATAAACTGATATAAATTTTTCGAAGGGACAGAGTGCTGTCAATCCATTCATACCAGAGGATTTTTAGATATATTTTGTTTCTGTGCACCGAGGCCTGTGATCTTGATGACATTCAAGACTTTTTTGTGAGGTTTTCAATTAGAATATTGCATTAAAATTCAATGGCATTCTGCTGTCTTTAATGATACTCATGTGGAAAGTACAGGCAGGTAATTACACATAATTTTCATGGGTTTTTTTCTGAAATAGACAACAATCTTTGCATATACTAGGATGAATGACACAGAACAATCTTTTATCGAGTATGCCTTAATTAATACAAATGTTAACTATTCTTACAAATTAAGTCTCATTTAAATGTCAAACATTTGTTATTCATTGCCTATGAGTAATTTTTATTGCTTGCATATGTGTGAATTAAGCATATGTTTTGAACTCATTAAGTATCCTAGGTCACAACTAAAAATAGTGAGTGTACATTGTTTGTTTGCCATCAAGGGTAAAAGAAATTCTTGGTTGCAGACACTTTCTTGCTGCGTGGTATTCAAGAGAGAGAAGAAGTGCTCTGAAGCATTTGTGTGGTGCTATGGGACCTTCCTGAATGCTGGAGTTCATAGGTTAGGGAAGAATTTTTTACTTTTCATGACAAATTTCCTTGTTTGTACAGTCTGCACCAGAACCACCACTGTATGGGTGTCATTCCCAGCTGCAGAACTGTGAATCCAGATATGCGACTTTAAAAAGGATGAGTGACTAGGCAGAGTCCTTCTGTTTGCTTTCCCTCTCTATTCACCAGTGTGTTCATCCTATTGCAAAATGATCAGCGGAGAGGTAGTTACAAGCCTTTGCATTTAAACAGTCTTTTGTGGAAATAAGTGGCAGCAGCTTGAACCCTGCAAGCCTGTGATGGCTTGAACTCTTGTTTCCTGGTGGTGTTGCTTCTGTAGGCAGCACCAGTGTCACAGGAGTGACACAGCACCAGTGTCACAGGAGTCACACCAGTGTTGGAGGAACCTGTCCTGCTGCAGGCTGACACAGAGGAACCCTTCTGCTGCTGGGGTGTTCAATCTTAGGTAGGGCAGGCTGCTTGGTGGCCTATTTCAGCCCGTCACTGCTGGTGGGAACACTTGGAAGGGTTATTGGTCAGGATGTTTGGAAGAGTCTCTATTGGGGATACTTGGAAAAGTCCATGTTGGGGAATGTCAGAGAAATCCTCAGTAAGGATGCTTGGAAAAGTCCTGTCATAACCAATCCTTGAAGCTATTTATCGGGAATGGATGTTGGTTTTATTTTCTTGAGGAATCTCTCACTTGCAGCTTTTGCTGGTCTGTGAGGTGGAAAGTGAGGTGTTAGTGTGGTGAAGGAGGTGGAAAGGGAAGCTTTTGTAGGAAGCCAAAAGGCAAGGGCCAAGATGCTGCTTTCCAGTTGTGCTTTAAGGCTTTGTGCAGCTGCTGCTGCTGCTGAGATGACTGGTTCAGGAAAATGCTGCTGGAGCTGTAATTCTCTCAGAGCAGCCATCTCATAAGCTTGGCCATGGGACTGTAAAAGCACCCGAAGGAAAACCAAGCTTGTTCTGCTAGAAAGGCCATCCAACACAGAAAGCTGATTTGCAGAGCAAGCCAGGGAGTCAGATCTGCAGCATTTGGACCTATAAACCCCCTCATTGCTGCAAGCTCAGCAGAGCTGGCTCTTGCCTGAGCTGGTTTTCTAGGTCGTCTGTGGCCTGGCCATTGAAACTGCTGGATGAGATGGAGGTGCAGGAACCAAATAAGTGTCAGAGTTGGAAACTGGAAATGATGCTCTGCATCTAGGAATGCTACAGGAAAAAAGTATCCAAATGTTGGCCTCTTCTGCAAAACTTCTCATATCCATTTATACTTCTTAACCATAGTACAGCATTTTCTGATTTTATTCTCTTTGTGGAAGAGACTGAGACAGGGTGAGGGAGAGGCTGCAAGGAAGAGTGGTCTGTGGAGCAATGCAGGGGTTTAAAGTATGGAGCAAGGCTGCCAGGAACAAGTTGATTGGGGTAGTTGTTTTGGAGCAGAACTGCTTCCCAGACAGCCTGGTTTGAGGGGAGACTGACCTGGCTAACCTTCTCCCCACTGCCTGACCCTCTGCTTCCTCTGATGCTTGGTACTGGGACCTGGGAAGAGGCCTCTGATTATTTTATTGCTGAATTTAGGGCTACTTCTGGAGCTGTCTTGAGCATGATGCCTTTGAGGAGGGTTAGCCTGTGCTTTGATTGGGCAATCTCTGTTTTGAGCAATAAAGAGCCTTAATTCTGCACCGAGCATCTTGAAAAGCAGACATGAAGGCTGGAAAAACAGATATTTGAGTCAAGGGATCCATCCTGGGCTGCTCAGCTCCTTGGCACTAGGTAGGAAAGAAGAATTTCAGTGGTTCTAATCCCTTGCAATATCATGGCCTTGTGCGACAATAGAAAAATAAAATCGAAGATTTTTCTCCCCTGTAATGAAGGAAATGAGGAGTGACCCCTTGGACTGTCCATAACCTCCCAGCTTGTCAGGGATGCTCTCACAGATTCCTCTGCCAGCCTGGGTTCCTGCCTTGAAACACATCTGATTTATCTAATCTCTGCCAAAGCATCCTAAGTGATAAGGGATGTTTTCATTTCTCCAATTCCTCCTTGTGCTCTCTGGGAGGCTGCAGTATTTCATAAAAGCACAAAGCTGCCGTTTTAGGCAGCAGTAGGCTTGTAAGCTACTTGAGTCAGCTGAGAAGTAGAAAGCCGTGTCTTTCTCCATGTTTTGTGCAGGACTGATCCCACTGGCAGCAATAAATAACAGTAGTTCCCTGTTGTGCAGATGGAGGTATTAAATGGTCCTTGCTTGGGGGTAGTGAGCCAGCCCTGGGGGTTACCTACAGCTGGGTTTCCAATGGCTGCATTGAAATTTTTGGTGCCATGGCCCTGTTTGTATCCCTCAGAGCTTGGTGTATATCAAGGGTAGCTGTCAAACTCTGAATTGCCATCCCTTGAGCTGGGACTGCAAACTGATCACTCTGTGGAGCTGCCAGAATGTGCCCATGACCTGCTCTGGGACGGACTTTAGCACCTGCTGGGCTCTGAAGTTGTACTTGGGGGGCCAAACTGGAGCTGCGCCCTCAGCCTGGGCCTTCCCCGGAGCCAAGCCAGCAAAACGGGTTCAAACAGGCTGCAGCTGCTAATCTGCTTAATGTCTCGACACAAAATAGCACATCAAATAGCACATTGTCTGCTGCTGCTGGTGGGAAGCAGGGCTCTTATCGGTGCTGGTTTCAAGTGCCCGGTCGTGCTGCTGAAACAGATACAATTCAAATCACAGAGCTGATCTGATCAAATTAAAATTAAAAATTGGATGCATTTATTTATTTATTTATTTACTACTTAAAACAAGTCATCATTTTCTCAAAAGAGTTGAAATCCCCCAAAAAAGTCACCAGCCAATCCTCACCCTTTTGCTGTGGCTCATTTGATGCTTTTTGGTCACTTCTTGTGGTGTGTCCCTCTGGTTCCTCTCTGAAAGGAGAGCTGGGAGTGAGTGCAATGCTGGGAAGGAGGAAGAGCACGTGGTGCTAGTCCTGCTCTGTTCTCACATGCTACCAGGACTGGGAGGTGGGGGAATGGGAGCCTCCCAAGGTGTGTCATCACTTCAGTACATACCTAGGTCTGTGGGTTTGGTGCCTGCTTCTGGTGCTTGTTTGCTCTCTCCTGTGTAGTTCCATCTGTCTGAGGCATAGCTTCACTGCAGGAACATGCTGTCCATCACTGTTCTTGGTGGAAGGAGTGTGGTGGAGGTGGTGAACATGAGTGTACACCCGTGTGATGGCATCAGAGCAAAGATGGAAGGGGCCGTTTCCTCCTTGGCTGCACTGGCATTGTTGTGGTGATGTGACTTATGTGTCTTCAGGCAAGGCTTTGGGCAGAGGAGTGGCATTTTTGGAGATGGCTGGCCTGGTGGAAGAAGTTGCTGTTCCCCACAGAGTGGGACCAGCTCATTAGTGTCTCCACTGATCTGCCAGTGGAGCACAGGTTGCCTGGATAAACTCTTCACCTTCCTTGGCCAGAGCCAGCAATCAACCTGCTGGGACAGGAGTCTGTACTTTGTTATAAAGGGAGGAATATGCATCTGTGATTTTGTTTGTTTAAATATGTATTCTTGAAGTGAAAGTAAAGCATAAAACAGCAGCAAAAAGAAGGCAGAGAAGCACCAAGAAATGATGATGTGAAGGAGGAAGAACATCAGCAAATGAGATGAGAAGAGAGGAAAATGTAGACAGGATCTAAGAAATAAATGCAAGGCAAAGACGTGGTCAGACACGGCTTTCCTTGAGCACAGGGTGTGCAGACCCTCTCTCACAGGCAGCTGTGGCAGCTGTGCCTGCAGGTGCACTGCAGGATCCGTCTGCCTTGGAGGTAGTGGGTGATCTCCCAGGTCAGGGTCCAGCCTCCTAACTCCCCTTGCACCAGCAGGGATGTAGTCTGAGAAAGGACCACTTGCTGAGTGCTAGAAAAGAGACCTGCAATACAGCTGTGATCTCTTCAGTGAAAGAGTAAAGACTTCAGTGGATCTTTTCTTATGCTTGCATTTGAAAAAAATGGTGATGAGAAGCCATTTCTAAAGCATCTTGGTCTTTTCAAAGCCTACAGAAGATTTATTTTTGCATGTTCCACCTATTTGAAAAGATGTGGGAAGATAGGTAGTGCTCTGCAGCACTCATCAATGTGTACTTGAGCTGCTGGTACAATAGCTAATGAGATTGCTATCAAAACCTAGTCAGTGATTTATACGAGGGTGGCTGCTAGCATCAGGCTTATGGAAGTGCTCTGGGATTTGAATAAAAGTTTATATTTTTATAGGAAATGACTCTCCAAGCCTTAATAAACAGCATTTCATTGTCAGAACTCGAGAGTATCCAACTACTTCATCTGAGGGCAGCATTTCAGCACATCACATCCTTTTTTGTCTGTGATGTTTGGCTTCACTGCCGCTGTCCCACCACGGGGTGAAAAACTTCAGTACAAAAGCCCAAGGGCCTTAAAAAAGAAATCTCTTGTCATAAAACTATATTGCTTTCACACAAATGTGGAACACAGAGCAAATTCTTCCTTAACAGCCACTTAGAACAAGTTTTTAATTGATAAGGGAATCACTTTTTTTTTCTTCTCTTTGAGCAGAAACCATCCTTTCTTATTCAGTTGTGTGGGGTGAGCTGTCATCTGCTGTTCTCAGGCTGAGTTAAAGGTTTTCTGGGAGCCACCTGAGGGTTTGGAGACCACTCTGGTTAATGTGTTTAATCTCACCTGTCCCTGTGTTTGGGAGCTGACCTTGGGCTCCCTGCTTTTATGGTGCCTGGGGTAATGGGGCTGCAAGCACTTTAGGAGTCTTTAAGCACTTCCACAGGAGAAATAACAATGAAGTGTTATGCAGGAGAACATAGGCAGACCCCTGGCATGTACATGGAGAAGGTGGGATGGATTATCAAAGCCTCAGGTGGGGCTGCTCTACCACAGTGGGCACCACTGCAGGATCTCATGCACTTGGTGTGATCATTCTCTGAGCAGAAACAGGGAGGCAGCCCTTGCATGGCTCCTATAATCCCTTGTGTATCCCTGCTTTAGCTGTGGTATCTCCAGTCACCCAGGGATGGAAAACTTGACTTTATTTTGTGTCTGAACAGCAGCTCAGACAAGACTTGTTGTCTGTGACTAGGCTTATAATGCAAATAACAACTTAATAATAATAATAATAATAATATTTAAGCAAAAGATTGCTAGCAGGATTAGGATTGCAATCTGGGTTTTTTCCCCAATTTTTCCTGGGGTTTTGTTGTTAAGTTAAATGCTCATCCACTCTGTCTGACTGCTTGTCACGCAGCATTTACAGAGATGGAGTCTTGTGCATTAGTAACATCTTTTTATAGAGGTTCGTGAGATGAAGCTGTGTAGCTGTTTCACTTCAGAAGTGCTCTTTTCAGTACTTTTGGGGTTTTGTTTACTGCCACTGTTCCCTCCCTGTCGGACTGTCATTTAATATGAATTGGAGCTTCAAAACAAGCCCAAAGATGTCCCTTTCTTACAACCATCCAAGTAATTTTCAGCACTTTGGGATGGAAAGAGAGAGTTTGAACCTTTTAAACTCAACAGATATATTAGTTTATTTTGCTGAAGTCAGACTACCTGCCTCCCACCAGAAGCAAGGTGCCAGATCTGGAACTGGATTTGAGGAGGGGGCTAGGGGGAGCCTAAGGACCAGTGGCATTCCCAGTCCCTGGCCATGTCCTTCAGCTGTTGGACAAGGCTTTCTTCTGTCACCCACTTCTTTTGCTGAAGAGGTGGCCAAGGGAAGTTAGTGCTACAGCTGGTCCAGGCCAGGCAAAGGTGAGCTTCTCCCTCTTGGGGAGCAGAGCGAAGAGGCTGGTGGTTTGTGTTGATGTTTAGTCCCTTTGAGAGAATGAGAAAAGCAGCAGTTGTTGGACTCTGGTTGTGTTCCTGCCGTAGCTGAAATGGCCCTTTGCCCTACTGCTTTCTGATGTTTTCTTTACCCCTCTTGTGCAAGTGTGGAAGTAACATGATTTCGGGAGAGTAGGTCTGTAGCCCAAATTCTCAGCGATGTCAAAGTGCCTCATACCCCTTGAAGCATAATTGAGTTGAGTACTTAAATGCTCATTGATAATGATGTCAATTGCTTTGGTGTTTTGGTGAATTATTTGCTCTATCACTTGGCTAATGTCCGGTCTCAGATATAAAGGAGGGACTGACCCTTGTGGCAGCAAAAATACTGTGACTACTTCAGAGTGTTTTTATTTAGAGACTGGAGGAAACTGTGACCCATTGTCACTGCGTGTTGTATCACCCAGCCCTTACCAGTGCTTCTATAATACCACCTTGGGGACTGCAACCAGCAATTCTGCGCTTGCGTTGGGATTTTGTGTTCAGATTTTGCCTGGCAATTCTCTGAAGTAAGGGATGAAGGAAATTGCAGATCTGGCAATCCCAAGCTTGGGTCCTCTTGACCCTTTCAAAAATGGAACAAACATTGTCTGACGCTTTAAAACCTTCCCCCCGCTGGGCAGTGTAGATGGGAAGCTGAGCGTGTTTAGCTCTTGCAGGGCTGAGCTTTTAAATTGATAGTGCCTGTAGTTACTTGCTACTCTTGTGAAGGAAGAGAAACGTCTTAAATCTTTAAACCTCTCAAGCCCATCCTTCCGTGCCATGCTGTGAGAATGTGTAACTGGATCAGAAGAAATCCTACCTGAATGTAGCCGTGCCAAGATGTGCTTGCAGATCACAGCCTTCTCCTACTGGGCACGAACCAGTGCCTGCCACGGTCACTTGTGGGGGTCTTCCAAGGCTGCTGAGGGCTGTTGTTAGTGTACCTGGCTTTTGAAAGCATTGCACGTTTCAGAAAGTGATGTAGCTGCTCCATTCACACCATGGAGATCTTGAGGATTATTAGTTTCTGTGCTGAAATATTTTTTTCTAAAGTAACAGTGGATGGCATGTATGTCTGACCAGATCTGTTTTGAGCTCTGGGATGAGTGTGCTTTGTGCTTTCATTTTATTCGGATTTGGTTTAACTAATGAGAAGCACAAGTAAATGTTCTTTGTTGCCTAGAGGGAGATCTTGAATGTGGATCATTAAGAAATGGGGTCAGATAAAGAAGAGAAAATACTGCTGTCCCCAAACTGGAACTTGCAAACCCATGCACTGTGCAACGCCCCACGGAGCTGGAAATCTTCTGTCAATGCTCATATGACTGTGATGGTCTGCAGTGATGATAGCAGTGCCTGGCTCCAGGGTCTGTGCTATCCCTACTTGTCACAATCACTGTGTTTCAGAAGCCTGGATTGCATTTCCTCCCGGAGAGTTTGTCTGATTGATTGCCCACAGCACATAACAATTTGAAAATGAGTTTGTTTTTAGTAATAAACCTTTATGGCTCTTGCAAAGTGGGTCTTTGCAGACTGTTTGGGAAAGAACAGCTCCACCTGACCTCTGGTTTGGGAAGAATGCCAGCCTACAGGGAGTAAGACAAGGTTATCAGGAAAAGGGGAAATGAAAGGTTTTTCTTATATTTAACACTCACTGTGAGCTGAAAACTCACAGCTTGGCAAAATATATGTTTCTCTAAAATTCTGAAAAAAATATTGAATTAATGTAGCTGTAAGTTATGTGAAATGAAATCCAAAGGAATTAATTAGAATTTTGAACCATATGGTCATGTGAATCTGGAGACCCACACAACTGCGTTTTCATATCTGATGTTGACACATTAAAATTCATCAGTTTGCAGGCAGAGTTGTCTTAGTTAATTTAACTAATACCATAACATTCCTGAGATGCATCATTACACCTCATAATGTAAACATAAACCAGGATGATTAGTGGAGAACCACGCGCTTCAAAGAATTAATATAGCTGAAAAACTGCTTGCGATTTAGAAGGATTAAAATAAGATGCTAAATATGTCTCCTTATGCCCCTTGTTAAAGCCAGACCTTTGTCAGTTTACACAGTACCTGATTTCTGGTGGTGCATGTAAACCAATGGCTTGTTTACACTTGTTCTGTGCCATCGAGGTGCTCGTGTGTTTGGGGCTGCCGTGCACATTCTGAAATGAGCTTTAAGGAAGAAGTTGTTCGGTTTGTTGAACTGAATTGGCCCTTTGGCTCCAAAAATGTATATTTCCCAATGCAAGCTGCCCCTTGCCATGCACTGGAAGGAAGAAATGATGCTCTCAAGGAGAGGTAGCTGGAAGGGAAGCCAGCATTTCAGCTGAAATGCTGACCAGTGGCTTGGCTGAACTATTGTGGGGAGTGAAGCCTGGCCCACCTCTGTTGTCTTTAACCAGGATCCAGGTTGGATCTTCCTGTTGATGTCAGGTTTTTGGCACAGGGAGGTGGAAGAGGCTTGAGTCTCCTCTCATGCACAGGTTTAACTGGAGACTTTCTGCTCAGAGGTGAAACTAAGGCAGATGCGTGTCACAGGAGAGCTGGGTTCAGAAGGTTAATACGTTCTTGATGTCTGCTTAGACACTGGGGTTTTTTCCCCTGATGGTTACTTGTCATGTTGTATGTCTTATGTATCTGTGGTGTGTGCATGTACCGAGAGACAGAACACACTCCTTGTGATAACAGAAGTCAGCTTGCAGACTTCGGTGGCTGGCAACAAAAGTGCTCATGGCGAATTGAAGATTGTTTTCAAAGCCTCTCCATTTGTGTGTACCGATTGGGGCTTCATTGGTCACAGGCTGACCAAGGGACATCAGTTCAGGAGAGCAGTGGCTGTGCTTCAGAGTTTTGTGTGGTCCTCGGTCAGCTCCGCCATCATTTGGAGATCTTGTTCTTGTGAGCAAGACCAGCTACTTTGGACCTCCTCCACTGTGTGGAAAACAATGTGCAAAGCAGATATGCTCTTGTGGTTGCCTGCTTTGTTGGTAGGAATCTGGGACCGGCCTCCTACAGAGCAGTAGTCCTGGGAGGACTGGGCTTAGCACAAAATATGCAGATGTCAGTAACAGGCCTCAAAGGAACCAATTGATTTGAAAATGGTGGTATTGACTTGTGAACCAGTGTTACTAATTGATTAAGCAGCAACAGGATGTGAGTCTTTCAGGGGTCATTTAGCCCATCTCTCTGCCTTAAGGCAAGACCACCTCATATCTAAATAGGTGTTTTTATAGCCTGGTCTTTAAAACCTCCGCAGATGGCAATTCCGTAACCTTAGCTGGCAGTGGCTTCCAGTGTGGCACTGTCATTATCAATGGGAAGGCTTTTTCTGACCTCTAACCTAAATCTTTATCACTGTAGTTTAGGTCTGGTTTTGCCATGTCCAGTCTGCTGTGGGAAAGGAGAACAGGTTATTCTTTCCACCTACTTGTCATGTGTTTTAGATATAGTTATCGTGTCTATCCTCAGTCTTTGCTAGACTAAACAACCTAGTTCCTTCAGTCATCTTTTGTAGGTCATGTTTTCTAGGCTGCAGAGAAGTCTTGTTCCCCAGTGGACTGTCAAATCAATGTGCTTCCTTTTTTGAAGCGTTATGCCCCAAACCAGCTGGCTGTGTGAGGGCGATGCTAAGCAGAAAGGGAGGAGCTGGTACAGGCCGTCTGCTGGTCACCAGGAGCTCAGTGTGTCCGTCTCTGTGGGGAATACTAAACGCCTTGAGAAGGGCATCCTACTGGCACACATGGCTCGTGGCCTGCCCTGAGAGGGAGAAACCTCCTTGCCACAGGGGCTGGTGCCTTTGAGGTTCCCATGTGCCCAGCTGGGTTGTTGGAGCTCCAGCAGAGTTTGCAGCCTGGGCTGAGTTTCTTGGCAGGGCTACTGGATCTCTGAAGTATTCATGAGCAGGTCCTTGCTTTTGTAGTCCCGACTTCCATTTAGATTGTTACTATATTTTGTATCAAGCAGAAATACATGAAAAAGAGGAGGCTGAGGGAAGGGAGTGGAGTATTTAGTTTCTCCCCTTGGCTCATGCAGTGAGTTACCCGAGTTTCCAGAGAGCCACTCAAGATTTGCCTCTTTAAAAACTTGGCAGGTTGCCATTGCTTTAGGAATTAATTTTTTTCTTTGCTCCTTGTGCTTCAGCTGATTTCATAAGAAGCTGTTGGAGTGGGGGCAGGGAGAATACCTTGTGCAATGAAACCAAAGCAAGGGACCATCCTTATTTTCTTAGTGTGACATGGGTTGAGGGACCTCCTCTGCCTTGGAATCGCAGTTTATGTTTGGGCTCAAAATAGACCTCACAGGGTGCCATGGAAGGGTCCAGCTACCCAGAATGTTTTCTTCAGTGGCAAAACTGGTTGCTTACCAGCCTCTCCTTCCTTGCCACCAGTCTGCTTGTCCTCATCCAGGAATTCCAGCATCAAAGTCAAGCCAACTCCTACATTCACACTAAAAATAAAGGATAAAACAAAGCAAGCTCCCAAAACATGGCCAACAGGTACCTTGCAGCCAAGCTGCTTGCCCAAAGGAGGCATCAAGCCCGTGTCCCAACTGGCATTACCTGTGGCAAAGGAATGACTAAAGGAGCCCTCCAGCCTTTTTCCCAGAGCTTAGGATCACACCCCTGTGCATTTTTCTTTTTGCTTGTTGATGGATGCCGCTTCCGTGCTTTCCCCTCCCTGAACCAGTGGGCCGGGTGCCAGCCCTGGAGTTGTGCAAGCGCTCAGCCTTGCGAGGCTGCCAGGCATGGCAATGGTGCAAGAGGACACAGGGCTCTTCTTGCAGCATTTGGAGGCGATAATCCTAATTTCCCATTTTTTTTCCCAGTCCTGGCAAAAGTTGTAAAAGATGGAAGATAATTACCCTGTGAAACAGATTTGATTTCCTACCAGGTCTTTTGTCTCTGCCAGACACTCTTAAAACTTGAGGGTTTCGGAGGGAGAATTTCATAACACGTGACTGATCATTCAGCAGTCCACATGTGGATTCGACCTTGGAGTGTTTATACAGACTTGGTGGAGCTGCCGAATACAAATATTTTCCTTTTTTTTTCCTCTGTATTTGCAAAACATTTGGGTCTCGATCATCTGCTGTGCTGCCATTTGGAGCTGCACACGCTGACATGCAGACGGCCGTTTGTTGCACTGCCACTGCAGGTTAAACAGTAACCCGGTCGGGACACTCATTACTTGGTGAAGCATCTCTTGGAGCTTGAAACCAAGGCTCTGCTGCTATACACAGCAAGATTTATGGCCTCGTGGATAAATTGGATTTAGCAGAGCTAAAGCAGTAATAAAATGATTGTATCAGATCGCAGTGTGTGAATCTGGGGGGTGAGGGTCATGTGGGACTCAAATACATCCTGAAAATACTCACTTTTCTTGTATGTCCTCCCTCTCCTGTAAAACCTTGCTAAAGCAGTGAGAAAAAACAAAGCAGATTGGTTTGGAAAGAATCACTTCTGACTGGCTGACTTCAGAAGGATGGGTAATTTTAAAACAACAGCATTGTTTCTTTGAGGTTGAACTGGCTCAGAGCATTTCTTCTCCCCCTTCTACCACCCTAAGGGAGAGATTTTATTTTTTTGCAAGTACAGGTTCAATCTGAGAAAAAAAATTGGTTTTTTTCATATTAAAGATTTTGAGGGGAATCTTCATAGAGAATTCAACCTGTGTGCTAAAATCTTTGAGAAATGGACTGTACTGTAGTGCATGTTTCGTTCTCTGCTCCTTCACTGTCCCTCGTTGAAACAACTGTTACCTGAAACAGGGAGAATGAAGTAAGAAAATTCTGGCAGTAGAAGGAAAGGAGGATGGAAGATCAACACAGTCTTCCTACTCTATCCAGCATCCCACTGGGATTAATGTTTTGGCCTTTGATTGTTTGTTTATTGGTTTTGGACAGAAGATGAGATGTTACTGATGAAGTGCTGGATGAAGGCTGACCAAAGCTGTGGGGCAAGCTGGGCCAACAGTACAGGCACAACTTTTGATACATTTGGAAAGGACAGGCCTGTACCTGGCTTCAAAACTCGCTCTCAGGTTGTTGCTGTGCCTACCTGAGTATGCCTCTCACTGTCTAAGATGGCTTTTGATCTGTATTTTGGGTTTAACCACCCATTATTAGTGTGCTCTCCCTGCCTGAGCAGGATAGACCAGCACCATATCCATATGGGAAGCTGTTCCTGTTTATTTCTGGGTCTTCTCAACTCACAGTTGATGTAGAAAGCTTCTTAGACATGGTTGTATGCTCCAGAGCTCCCTGGGAGAGGATGAGAATCAGCCAACCATGCACTATAAAATCATTGGGATTAAGTGATCTCTTCCCCAGAAAAGAGGAAGGAGGAAGAGTAATGTGTTGAGGTCATCATGGTGAGGAGAGTTGTCTCTTCCCTTCTGGAGCAAAGCAGCTGCCCTTCCGTGTACTTCAGAGCCCCACACGGCCTCTATGAGCCTCCAGCCATGCAGGCTAATATGGATTACATTAATATAGTCAATCCAAAGATTAATTTTGTAAAGGCTGCAAAGCAAACTAGATTGGGGGGAGGCAGGTTAGCTTTCTCTCTTCAACTAGTTTTCATTAAAATGATTTGAAGGGTGTGCCTGTACCTTGTCATGGAGAGCAACCTGGGAATGGATGGATGCCTGTGGGAATGAAGGCTGTAGCGGAGGATCCGGGTGTAACGTAACCTCCTCCAGGGATAGTTGTGTGTCAAGACTTGTTTGCTTGGCCGCAGCGCTATCCTGCTCTACTCGCTTGAGATCTGCCCAGCGCTGCTCTTGGTTCTCCCTGCCACACCTTCTGCAGGGAGCAGATAAGCGCTTTTTGGGGATGATGTAAGATTTTCCGTGTATGAGTGCTACAAAGTTGATTTTGGGGCAACACAGTTAAATTACATTCTACCTAATAATAAAGGGTGCTGCTAGGATAGATCTGACTGAGTTTCAGATTTTGTATAATCTAGAGAAACAGTTGCTCTTCCTGGGAAACAGGCATTTCCAATACAAATGGAATGCTGAGTGAGTTGACAGCCAGGGTGCACAGGAGATTTATTTACATTATATACATATACATATATATATATATATANATATATATATATATATTTTTACAGTGATAATAGTAATAGCAAATCAAGTAATAGCAATAGTGATTGCAGTCTGAGAGAAGTGTGCCTGGACATTCTGTGGACACAGACATTTTCTGGCATTGATGACTATAGTTGGTAGAAACCCTGCTCGTTCCATTAAAAATAACATTCATAATTGGTCGGTTCAAAATTCACCAGTACAGATCATTGCTTTCCAGAAGCAGCATTTTATGCTTTTCATTGGACATTGCTTACAGCATCAGTGGACAGTGCAAGGAGAAAATGGGCTCATTAGATATGAACTTAATTGAGAGTGACATGACTGGGTATTAATATTAGTCTTGCTGCAGGCTTTTCCTTTCTTCTTTTTTTTTTTTTTTGTTTTTATAGTCATGCTAGTAGATACTGAGCATGTTATCCGTTTACCAAATAACACAACAGTACCTTCAATAAAAAGCATAATTTCCTTTTTTTGTTTTTGAATGGAGATGCAGCATCTGATGTCCATCTCCTCCAGATGCAGGAGGAGCAAAGCAGAAGGGCAGGGCTCTGCCTGGCTCCAAGCACAGGTCACACTTGCTACCGATGTGACCTTTTTGATGGTATTTCTGTTTGCAGGAATCCGCATTTGTGGTGGTTACGGTGGCTTATGGAATTTAACTTGGCATTTATTTTTCTGAGGAATGGTTTGGTGACAAGAAGCTGATGCAGATTTTTTTGAGGTCCTGTCTCTGGGCACTCCTACCTGTTTCCCCTCCCCCCTTAAATATGCTTGGGAGAAGAAACAAATCATGAGATGAAATGGAGGGGTCCATTTTTATTGGCAACAGGAGAAGCGCGCAGGGAAGGCGGGTGAACGCGGCGCTCCGATTGGCGCGGAGGGAGGCGCTGGTTTGTATAAGTAGCGGGATGCGCTCCTTTGTGCGGGAGAGGTTTCCCGTGTAAGGCAGAGCAAAGATGCCGGGTGTGTTGCTGTCACGATCAGTTCAACTCTTTTTGGTACCTAAGCTTTTCTCTTAGGGCACGGTTCTTTCCTCCCAGCTTCCCCTGGCCCCGCGCACCCTGCGCAGACCCGCGCGGCGAGGAAGGTGCGGGTGTCCCTCGCAGGGTGGTTTGCGGCCGCACCGTGCCTGGCTCCGTGCGCTCTCCTCCCGGCCAGGATGAACAATTACCGGAGCGGTTTGTCTCACAAGTCAGTGCCATCTGTGCAGGGCGCCTTGTTTGCCGAACAAAAGGATTTGGAGGGGCTGAGGGGCTACGGCTTTAAAAAACCCCTGCTGAATGGAAGAAAGGATGCTGTCACCTGCTTCTAACTGCACGCGGGAGCATTGTTCCCTCCCGAAACGTTCAGTGTCTCTTTTATTACCTGCAGCCATGCCAGTGCCTGGCAGTGTGGTTTTTTATTGGGGGATAGGGTAATAGATTCAGTCATTCTGCCTGCTACTGATATGTTTTGTTTTGTTTATAGATATTTTACAGGGTTTGGTCTGACAGTTCTGTCTCCTGGATAATTAAGCTGAATTATTGAAGACTCTGAAATTAACACTGTCATTTTTAATAATTAAAATAAAATAAATCTCAGCCGGTTTCTCAAGTTAGGTTATTTCCTCTTTCTGATTTTAAAGGGGTGTGTGAACTTGTTTGGAAGAATGTGAGCACTCAGGTAGCTTGGTTTTAAAATTTTGTTTAACAAAAATATGGGGAAAAACCCTAGGTCTAGGTAAGGGCTCTTAAAACATCCAAGCCTTAAAAGAAAAGATAGCACGAGGTGGGGAAAGTTCAGAGTGTGGTAAGCACTGAGTCACAGTTTTTCCTGCCCAAATATTAGAGAATAAGATTTGAGAATAAGGTCTCTTAGAGATTGTTCTGGAGTGGGGAAGGAGCTTTAGAAACATATTTTCATTTTTTTTCTTTTAGATTGTAACACTGGCAACAAAAATTTTACTGGCCTGATTATATATGTGTAGGGTTTAATTTTTTTTTCTTCAGATGTTCAAATTTCTTTTATCATTACTTCATTTTTTAGTATTTCTTTATTCAATATTGGAATTTCCTATTTGCTGTGGATTTGGGAATCCTCCTCCTCTGCTGTCTGGGAAATCCTCAATGTCGGATTTCCAGGAGCCTGATTTGGTTAACTCCAGTGTTAGCACCAAGGTTCTGGCCTTTGTTCCCTAGCTCTGGGTCAGCTGTACCCAGCCTCATGTCTATAAATCACTCAGGCTTCTTTCTCTTGACAAGGATTTACAAAATCTGGCTCTTACTTTTCTATACCAAGTTCTATCATGCCTTGAAGGGTCAAGAGCTGTAAGCATGGATAGTGACATTCACGTGTTTGTGGAGCTGCAGCAAAGAAAGGGGCTGCTCCCCACGGGGGTGGTCAAATGGGGACTGAGACACTCAGATCCCATGAGTGCTGCTGTCTGTTGGGAGTGAGCATTTTCTGCCAGTGAAGGAGCAATTGGAGTCAGAACAACAACCACCAGCAGTCAGAGGGTAGCTCAGGCTGGAAAGGGCCTCAGGAAATCTTTTCTCCAAAATGCTGCTCATAACAGGGTTGTCCATGAGATCAGAGGAGGTTCTCTTGGATCTGGAGACCATGCAGCCTCTCAGGTCAGCCTGTTGCAGTGCTGGACTGAAGGAATGAGGAAGCTCCTCAGGCCAAGAAGTCTTTCTGTGTCTCTGCTTGTGCATGTGCTAATGTCTAAAGCCACAGAGGAGGTCACAGGTGGGTTAGGAGAGCTGGAGAACAGGAGGAGTGGCTCCAGGCCCAGCAAATTTAACTGCTTTGTCTGTGCACACCCACCACTTTTTATTGATAAGCAAATTGTTGTATTTCCTTGGCAACAGTGTTATGGCAACAGCTGACTTCCAGTTTGCAGACTGAAGGTAAAGGAGAGGAGGTGGTGGAGAGTCTGGCATTGGCCAGAGCAAGGGCTGGGGCCAAGGGGCTGGTTTTTCTAAGGGGAGAAATATGAGCCATGATCTCCAGGTGCTGCATGAGGCTTCAGTGCTGCTCTCAAAGTTGCTGGCTGCTGCAGGACGTGTGCCAAGGAAGGGCTCGAGGATGTGGCTTTGCCTTGCGAAACGTCAGCAGCTCTTCAGCTTCTGCCTGGTCACCACATAAAAGAGAGGAGCTGGTGTGTGGTTAAGGCAGTGGATTGGGCCTCGTGGGACTGGGATTGGCCACAGACTTCTGGTGTGACCTTAGGCAAGTCACTTAGCTTCTCTGTGTCTGGGTTGCCGTTGGCAAAATGGAGAGAGCAAGGTTTCTTCCATCCAGCATGTCTAACTGAATTATACACTCTTCGGGCAGTGTTGGCTTTCCTGGGCACTGCAGAATGGGGCTGCAGGCTCCAGTCTGGGTTGTCTGGCTGCTGCTGTCACAGCTAGCTCCAAGGCCAACATGCTCAGGTAGACCATTGTTTTATAAATGAGGAACATTGCCTTAGGAGCCAGGAGGACACGGTTCCTGAGGATTGCCACCCACGGGTGGGTTTGGGTGGGCTGAAGTGTGGAGTGCCGGGTCCCCAGCCCTCGGCAAGATACACGGGATGTCTCTCCTCTAGTCCTGCAGAAGCAGAAACACCAGCTTATCCCATTTGGGTTTCTGCACAGCAGTGAGTGGCTCAGACCTGCCTGGAGGGGGTTTCAGCATTTCGCTTGGAGGACTTCTTTGGTCTGACTTTGCCAAGCTCAGGGGAAAAAGGGGCTGGTAGAAGGCACTGGAGGTGCCCATCTCGGAGGCATTTGCAGGCGTCTGTTTCCTTGCTCCATCTTGCTTTTATTTATCGGTCCTGAGCATTTACAGGAAATTAGCAGTATTCTCAAATAATGCTGTTTTTCAAGCACATATTTTAAGGGTTTTAAACTTTGTCTACCTTCCGGCCCACATTCCCTTTCATTCCCTCACAGAGGAATGGGTGAAACAGGGAATCACTTGGGCTGTGTGTTTTTCTGGGGAATATTCACTAGAGCATCTCCCAAATCACTTGCAGAGAAGCATTTTAGCGTTCAGATGCCAAGCCGGTACTTCAGAAAGCTCCTTCAAATGAAATATTTGGCAAATCGGTTTTCACATCTCTTAAAAGTGTGGGAAGATTTTTTTAATTGGAAAATCTGGTTTGGGCCCTTCCTAATTTTCAGGAAAGACTGATGGAAGGATTATGACCAACCCTAATTTTGCAAATGAGGTAAGGGAGAAAAGCTAGTGTAATAAAACAGGATAATGTGTCATCTTGTGCCCTTTCTTCACTCACTGACTGAATACAGTTTACTTGTAATGATGTGTGAACTTTTCTTCAAGTGAATTCTGGAATATATTTTGCCAAAGGAAAGAAATCTCAGGAGTACCAGATCTCATGATATCTCCCTGCTGTTTGGGGCATGCAAATTATGGGCGAGTTTCTAATGTGTTAAGTTCCCACAAGCCTAAACCAACTCCTTAAGGAGAAGCCAATGGGAAAGACATTTCCCAAGACTGCAGGACCTTTTTTTCTTTTAGCCTTGTAAAGAGTCTTGTATTTGGTTTGTTGAGTTTTTTGTTGTTTTTTTGTTTTTAATGAGCAGCAATATTAACTAAGATTCCTGCTCTTAAGAACACAAGGCATGAACTTTCCCATTGCTGTGTGGGCATGTTGTGTGAGCAAGGAGTGGTGGATTCAACCCACTGAGGCTCAGTGCTCCCACTATTTTCATATTGATGTCTTTGAACTGAGTTTTGGATGCTGAACAGATGAAAGCCTGGGTGACCATGCAGGAGGGGGTGAGGAACTGCCCTGGGGCGAGCGGAGGGCAGTGGGACTGGGAGGTGCAGGGCACAGGGCTGATGTGCAGACAGGTGCTGCAAGAGCGGGTTTGCTGTCTCTCAGGGGCTATGATGGCAGGGAAAAAGCCTTGCT
Source organism: Falcunculus frontatus (assembly GCA_013398115.1). NCBI lineage: Eukaryota > Metazoa > Chordata > Aves > Passeriformes > Falcunculus > Falcunculus frontatus. The sequence continues at coordinate 472,281 of VZRV01003663.1, forward strand.
CTGGGATCACACCTACCAGTGCTGGAAAAGCCTGACTGTCTTGTCCTGCCTATCTCCCCAGTGCTCACTTTGAATTGGCCCTCTAATCTCATTCTCCCAGAAGGTTCTCCCAGAAGGCTGCTTTTCCAAACTGGTGATCCCCTGATCTGGCTGATACCTGGTGCTGTTGTTGTTTTCTTGGATCCCAAGTGCTGCATCCCTTTGCTGTCTGGAAACCAGGCTTGAATTGTTTGCCCAATGTCTTTTCCTCAGGTAAACATTGCTTTAGATGCTGCAGCTGCGTTATGCAACGCAGATAGGTGGGGACAGTCTTTTCTTTCTGCTAGCAGTAGAAAGGGAAAGTTGTTTTGCTAAGATGTTTTGCTAGGAAAGTGGGATATTCTCCAATACTGGGTCCACAATATAACATCCCTTTCTCAACTTTATCCTTGTCAGATGGAGGTGTCTGGAGCTCTGCTCTTGCGGGTAGAGGTGGGTGAATCTGACAAGGTTTTCAGAGTGCAGCGCTTTTGACCGGAGTCTTGGACAGATCCCTGTTGTCCAGGGGCAAGGGAGGGCACGATGTGGGCTCTGCACGAACCTGGGGCAGCAGGCAGGGCTGCTCTGGGTGCTGGCTGTGCCTGCCCCCTCCAGCTGCGATCCTGCCCGTGCTTCTGGGCCAGCATTAGGCTCCTGCTGCCAGTGCTCTCCCTGCGCCCGTCAGCTGAGATGCCGCTCCCGGCTGTGTCCTCATGCTGTTTCCCTCGGCGGATCTCACCAGGGGTTTGCTGTTGTTGGGGCTCTGCCACTGGCTGCCGGCTGCCTGCGTCTGCACGGCAGACGTCTTCCCCAGATGCCAGCAAGGCTGTTAGTGCTAAAATTAGAGCAGCGGGTTGTGGGTCCCCAAAGGGCGATGGTGGCACGTGCATCGCCGTGGGGCTGCGCACTCCCCACTGCGGCAGTGCCATGGGCAGGGCTGCCTGCAGCCTGGAAGGGCCTGGCAGCTGCCTCTCCCCACACCCTGGACTCTGCTGCCTCAGTGACACCCGGCACACCGGCAGTCTGAATGAAATAAAACCCTTTGTGCCCTTGTGCAACAGACTCACTGGCACTTTGGGGGCCGAGAGGGAAGAGGACAAAGAGTTAAATTTTCTATCTGTTCTTTCTTGTCCTTGGTGATGTCCTTTATGGGCAATACCACAGACAAGTACAATACACGTACATCATTTTAGTAGCATTTTTTCTAATTCACAAAAGGTTTTAAAAAGTCAAGGATGACCCAGTAGCTGTGGTAAACTCTCTATGATAAACTTTCCAAAGGCCTTGTGTAGTGAAGGCCTCATGGCTTTTCTGGTGATTGCAAATCCGTTGAGTAAGTGTATGGTAACTTAACAAGCTGCGAGTCATTTCATGGAAACATGAGAATATTTGTAAAATATTTCGTTGTCGTGTTTTTTAAGTTGCTGTCACTGAACCTGTGTTTCTGTTGTCTGCATATTCGAATATTTAAAACAATGCCAGTAAAAGCAAAAAAACCCAAAGAGTGGATCTCTACGCTTTGTCCAATGTCTAAATTAAAAGTAATTACCAAAAGCAAAAATACTTGCACTTCATTATATGAGGACTGACTTTTCCAATTGAGGAATCGTGAGATCGTGAAGAAAATTCAGTTCAAGGATGAGCCCAACTTGGAGTCTGTTAAGTAGTGCCTGTCATCTTCCCTTCTTCAGTCAAGCTGTATTAATCTGTCTGAAAGCTCATATTCCCAAGGGCCACCCAGTGCTTGCTATACCGTGGCAGTGACCTGAAGGAGAGTGTGTTACTTGTGTTATTTTGAAGAAAAGCTGAAAGTAAATTTTTTGCCTTAGCAAAAACATCAGTGAAAACAGCAGTTGAGTGCTAGAGAATCCTAAGCCAAGAGGCACTTTTATCCATTGCCTCCATCCTGGACATGCCCATCTCTGTGTGTGATCACGCTTGTCCAAAAGAGCCATTACCCCTTTGTAGGTGCACAGCTCATCTGGTAATGATGAGACATGGGTACTCAAGTTGGCCAAATGCATCCCTGAGGTCATTTCAGATGACTCCAGGAGAATTAAACCAGGACTGAATTTGCTCCTGAATCTTTGCGTTTGCAAATTAATTTCTGTGAAATCTATTTTTAATTATGCCGTACCTAATTATACCAGATTTACTATCACAAGGGATAAATGCTCTAATGTCCAAACTACACAATATTTTCTAATATCCAAAGCACAGTGAGTATGGCCATCCCCTTAGATTAATCTTACACTAATGCTGTGTGTGACATGTGGTGATGAGTATATGCAAAATGCACCAGTATAAGGACACAGGAGATCAGAAGGGATGTTTGGGGTTGGTGAATGTGGTCTTGTGCCATAGTGAGTGCTCATACTTGACACTGCCTGCCTTCTGAGATTTTTGCCCCTGCTGCTTATATTAGAAGACACATTATATTCCTGAATCTCATACCTTACTTTCTGTTGTAAATGTCTTCGGATTTAGTTTGTGTTCATATTTTCATCTCTTTCAGTTGCTGAACATTTTGCTTTTCCTGCCATATTATTGCCCAAGGCAAACGCTGCTGAGTCCTGGAGGAACACAAGTCTGTCGGTGTGAATACTGGGTTCTGCTATCGTGATGTCCCTTTCATCCTAATAGCAACATCTAACCTCATGATATGTGCTGTGAATGTCATAGGCAGCCTTGCAAAATGAGCCCTTCAGCTCCCACCTGGGAACCTGTGCTAATGCATTACTTCGGAAGAAGACCTATAGGAGCACAGTCAAGGGCACCTTAAAATTCCCAGTTGGTTGATACATTTATAGAGAAACATATTTGGGGCAGCCTTGGCTCACAAAAAAGGAAATGTAGCTCCTGTTCTGTGCAGTGTGCTGCTGTGCATGGCAGCTCTGTGCTCAGCACTTCTCTGTGCTGGTGAGCAGGACATGTCCCTGCCCTGTGGGCTGTGCCAGGCCAGGGAGGAGTGGCAGGGAGAAGAAAACCTGCTGCCTGAAGTGTGGGGTTTGGGGGCAGGAGGGGAAGATGCTGCTTGTGGCTGTGCTGAAGGCTTGTGATGCACAGCTCTGATCCAGAAAAGCATATGGAAGTATGACTGACTCTAGGCAATGGCTTTTTATCATTCCTCAGGTTACTGAGCTGTTCAGCTGGGGTTTAACACTTGCTTAGCTCTGCAGGAAGTTTTGGCTAGCTGGCATTAAATTTATTCAGATTTTTTGACTTGATGGGGAGGTCCAGGTCAGAATTTGGGGTGGAGAAGTAATACAGCACCACTGGAGCTTGGCAGTGCCAGGCTGGTACTCAGAACTTTATCAAGCTGTGTGGGAAGTGCTGTAAGTACTATGAAGCATATTGGCAGTCCCAGATTTGTTAATGCTGCAGAGACAGCAGCTTTGCTACCCAGTGTGGCTGGGATGCTACCCTGACTGAATTGTGCTGTGGAACATCACAGTGCACTTTCCATTCCGCTTAGCCAAATATCCTGTGCTGTGGAGGGGAAAAAGCAGTGGGGAGCCATTAGCTCCGGTTCGACGATGAAACACCAGGCGTGTGGTTTCACAGGCAGCTTCGACTGACCTCGTGTTGGACAGCTGCCAAAGACTGGTGCTGGCTCCCCATGCCCAGCTGCACGTCCCCTCCTGCCTCGTGCCAGCCCCAGACAGGGATGCTCTGCGTCACCAGGTCATCCCGGGATGTCACTGGGAAGCATCGCCCCTTTAGGCAGCTGCCTGCGGTTGGATGGGCACAAAAGCTGAGGTCTTGCCCATTGTTAATGGCAAGCTTTTAATCAGAATGTAGACTTTCCAGGTCCTAGGCTTTGGCTCCCTGCCTCCCCCACACTCCAATTCTTGCCCTCTTTGCAATTGCTGTTACAGGATTTCCCAGATCTGAGGTGCCTAGCTAGCTCTGGTACCTTCTGTGGCCAAAACCAGACCTTTTCTGCATTGGGGGAGCAAGTAGGAATGCTTTTATTTCTGTGAGACCTCTTAATGCATTTTGCTTGAGGAAGTGTTTGTTAAAAGGGTCGAGTAGGGTTAGAGAAGATAAATTTGAGCCTCTGGGCATACTCCAGCTTGATGGGCATGAAGCTCTTTCTGTTTCTGCCTCTGTCAGAGACTTGCCATGCCATCATGTCAAAGGCTGGCACCGGCTACTGCAGCACCATCAGGACTTGCATTTCTCCTCCTTCTGGCAAGAAATTTGCTGGGAAACCATTTGTACTATATAGCTAATGATGACTAATACTTGAGAGTGGGTATCTGAGCAATGTAGGAGTGTGCCTGTCTGAGGTCTCAGCACTTACCCTCTGGCTTTTGTGCCTAAGAACACAGCCTTCCCTAAAAAGATAAAAAAGCCAAAAAATGTTTTGCAGGAATCCTTTCATTCCTCCTTTTTGAAAGTGAATCATCCTGAAAATGAGTTCTCTAAAAATTCTCATCTCAGTTTTTGTTGAGGCAAAACTGGGTGATAAGTAGTTTTGGGGGAGAAACAGAGAAGTACTGAAGTCCCTTGCCTCTTCTGGGACATGGACTCATCTGTGTGTGTGTGTTCTGTCCCAGCTCTGGGTGACAACCATATCTCCAGCATGTTCCTCCTTCAGTGCCTTGTGTGTAGATGCAGGTGTAGGGACTAAGGACATGTATCTCCATGATTCTGAGGCTGTCAAAGGCAGGTCTTGGCTCTTGGCAGCAGCCAAGGATGGCTGGAGGACCCCCTGGACTCTGAGGTTGAAGGGCAGATGGGCCTTTGCAAACACAACCCCATGCAGTCCCATTCTGGTTGCTGCAAGGGGAGCAGTAGCCCACGGCCTGGACACCATGCATTGGGCAAAGTCCAAACAGCTCCTTGGAGCCTCTCATGCAGCTCGGGGTGATGGAGTAGCCTGACAAAGCAACCCAAAATGAATTCACTCTGTGACATGTGCAGCTGATTGGGCTGAGCTCACCGGGAATGAAGCCTTTGCCTCATGCACGACATTTTTGAACATCATGCTATGTCTTGTGTACTGGTCTGCTTTGGCCTGAGTGTCCTGCTGTTGGGTACTCATGAAGCCTCCAAGGTCTGAGAAGTCTCAGAGGTCTCTGCTTAATTTAATTTTTTTTTTTTAAATTATTTACCCGGTTGCAGTCTTACTCTTTTCTCCACATCGCCTTTCAGGACAGCACCTGCTTCCCTCCTAAAGAAGCCATTAGCTTGCATGCTCCAAACCAAAATGTTAGCTCAGCTGTAACAGATGGATGGATATGGGCATCATGTAGCAACTTAATGAATAATATCTATCACCTAATTTCCCAAAAGTTGGCACGTAATGAGGCTGGTGGCATGATTATTACCTCTGTAAATCATGACTTTAAGATGATGACAATCCCTCCTGCCCCAAGGATACAGGACAGTCAGACAGTGATGTACATTTAATTGCTGTGTGAGAGAGGCGATGTGGTCGGGAGCATGCCGTTGCCTCTAAATTATCTTCTGCAGCACAGACGCTGGAGGAGATTGAGGGAGATTGGAGGGGAGGGAGCTGCTGGGTGCATTTGTGTGTTTATTCCCTGGAGCCAGCTGGTGGAGGTGGTGTGAGCTGGCCGGCATGGAATAGAGATGTGACTCCCAGGCTGGCCTTTTTGGTCTTTCCTCAGGGCTAAAGAAGAAAGGGATGGAGAAGAGATTGCTCACCACTGTGTAGAGATGTTTACTTTGTTTTTCTGATAAGTGTTTGTGGTGAATACCTCTGTGGACAGAGGACTTTGACCTCCCAAACACAACCTTGGCTTCAAGGGTGAAAGCTGCCAAACCTCTGCCCAAACCTCCTCCCACTACAGGAAATCGCTGTCCCTGATTTCTTCCTACCACAAACCACATCTGGCCATAAAGCAGAGCCAATGCCCATATTGTGGGCTCTCAGCTTGCTCATGCAGCTGATTCCTAGCCAAGGGAGGCATCACTGCTTGCAGGGCCCTCCCAGATCTTCTCGTTCTTCATCAATTAATTGTAAAATTATTACTCTGATGGGCTTTTAAGGTGTCTTTCATTAGATCCTCTGCTATGACAGTTGATAGGGATGTGGAGGATCAGCTATTGCAGCTGACCCTTGGAAAGCAACTACTGCCAATCTGCCTGTACTGCTGATTAATGCTGCTGTTTTGCTGTGTTACCCTCCCTGCTTAGGTACTTCTATGTGTTTGTTTAATTTCTCTTTTCAATTCTGCCCCCATCTCATGGTGTGTGGGTCAGCATGATTATAGCTGGCTGGATGTGGGGCAGAGCAATGGACATCCTGATGCTGTGGTCCTCTCCTCCACTGCAGTGCCTCTGAGCCACGTGATGAGCAGAGGTGAAAATGGCCTGAAAACTGTGACAATGGCTGCTTTGGGTCAGACTGAAGATTCCTGTGGCCTGATGTCCTGTCTCCGGTAGTGCTGAGGAAATTAGAACTAGGGCAATGTGATGACCACAAATGATGATGTGTTTCCCTACAATACTCTCACAGCCACCAGAGATTTGCAGCTCAAGGACTTCCCAAGCTAGGAGTGTTACCTTTGGGTTTGGTGGCCCCTATGCAGCCACCACTGGCAATATCACAGCTGCCCCAAATTCCTGCAGCTCAAGGCTGAAACCCAGATGCTTGCTGGTTTGTGGGGAGATGGCTGTAAAATCAGCAATACTGTGAATGTGTGGATGATGTGAGCTGTAGATCATTTCCGAAGCTACTGAGTGCTCTGAGCTGCATGGGATGGGATGGGACTGCTCAGCCGTGTGCCAACATCTGTGTGTTTCAGGGGGAGCCAGTGACTTACTGGAAGGGGACACCCGCAGTGCTGATGGACCGTATCTTGTGCAGGGGGTGGTGTGCCTGAATTAGCCTCTCCTTCCTCTCTCATGTTGGCTTGCACAGCGGTGACCGGTGTCACCCCAAATGGGTCAACTCCCACAGTGTTGACCAGTGTGACCCTCATCTGGCCCTGTCTTGCAGGGCTCCCAGCTGGAAGTGCGGGCAGGTTCTGCAGAAGGAAGGTGAGGGTGTGAGCAGCCTGCACAGGCCCAGAGCCAGAGGGGGCACATGCAAATACCATGGCTCTGAGAGCAGATACTCTCAGGCGTTTGCAGCCAAAAGATGCCCTGGAGCATTTCCTTGCTTTCCTTTCTTTCCCCGAGTAAGTAAACACCATCCTGCCAATGCTTTGTGGTGTCAGATGTTCCCATACCTGCTGGAAAGTTACTATCTACTAAAGCAACGCTGGCCATGGTGATTGATTTCCCAACGTAACACCAGTTTCTTCTCTTTAACTCTCAGCGGTGAATTGGCTGCAGTTGGCCTGAGTCTGTGTTGAGCCTTTTTGTCACTAAAGACATTGTAGTGCTTATGGCATTAGTGGTTACATAAGCTGGCTGTCTCCAAGGGGCTTTGCTCTGGCACGATGCTCCTTTAGGGTAAGGGAAGAGCCAGCCTCAGAACAGGGGGGCCTGAAAAAAAATACACATACGTAGTTGACTTATTTGAACTTAACACACCCCGCAGGAAAACCCGGATTTTGGAGTTTTCATGTATTCTCTCTGGCTCCACAGATTAGAAGGGGACCGTGGGAAAGCTGCCAGGGCTTGGAGATCAATCCAGCCTTTGTAAATCCTTTCATCTGACTGGCGGCTTCATACAATTGAGTATAACCCACTTTATTATTGTTGGTTGATTAAATTCCTGTTGGTCAACACAAATAGTGCTGTGCAGGCTGTGCGTTCATGGGATGGAGATTGGCATTGCAAAGCACTTCCTAGAGAAAGGCTGGGGCAACCTGTCATTTAAAACCACATTCAGAGAGTGTTTGGCAGTGATGGGGAGGGGGAAAAAGAACAAATCTCTCAATGCAAGCGACTTCTCAGGAATTTCTCACATGCCTGTGGAGGTTCAGTTGGCAGTGAGGGAGTAAGAGGGCTGGGTCTCCACTTTTCTGGCTGTGAGAGCAAGCAGCTTCAGCAAGAATGCACTCACCAAGCCCCCGTGTCTGCAAGGTGGGGGAGGTGTGGTGGGGGGTGACTCCAGCCTGTATAACCAGGATTAATGGGATGAAATTAGGTGAAGGAGAAAGTTGTCAGAAAATGTTTCCTCAAGGTGAAAGCTATCAGGCTGCATCACAGTTTCTCAAGGGAAGCACTTACTTACTTACTTACTTACTTGGGTGGTGTTTAAATGACAACATGAGAAAAATCTGGTGTTGGGGAGGAGATGGATGTTATCAGTGACTTCAGGGGCTCCAGGGAGATATGACTTCTCCACAGGGACAGTGTTTTTCTGGGAGGGATGGAGGGGACTGCAGGGTCTTCAGTTGAGGTTCAAGCTCTAGGCAGGTGTGGGCTGCTGTCTTCCAAAGCAGGATGTTAGCAGTGAGCCGGCAGCTGGGACTTGTCCTAGTGTGAGTCAGGGCTCTGGTAGGTCCTGAAACAGCACCCCTTAACTTTCTTGGCCTTTCAAAATGCTATTTCTATGTAATGTCTGGCTTGTAAGAAGGAGGGCATAGAACACATTTCTCAAGAGCTGGAGTAACTGGCAAAACAAAACAATTTGGGAACCTCTGTGCTAGATGACCTGAAACATCTTTATGCTTTTATGAATGGCATTACTTTGACCATCCATGTATTTTACTTCACTATCCTTGTACCTGAACCAATGAAACACCCTTTATCTTTGGCTGAATGATTCATTTCCCATATCTGTGCTGTGTACACATCTAAAAAATAAACCCACCTGATTATTTGGGGAGCAGATAGAGGATATCAGCAGCTTTAGAGGGCTTGTGTTAGTAGCCTTTCTTCTTCTGTGGATGCAACAAATAGCTATTCTGTGGAAATAAGGCCATCCTCTCTCCCTCTGCTAGTACTCAGATAGTCCTGAGATGTGGACACAGAGGAGCCCCAGGTGACCCTCTGCAGTGAGCAGACAGGAAATGCCTGGAACAAGAAGTGGTGGAGAATGAAGATGTTCATCACAGGGTCCCTTTCCGCATTCCTTCACTTTACCCCGGCTCTGCCGTGATGTGTAGCCAGAACCTACTCATAAGTGTGACACAAGGGAGTGAGCAGGGGTTCACACTGCTGAGAGCCTGCCCTTCAAGCCTGAAACGCAGAATATGCATTTGAAAGCCAGCATGCAGAGGTGGATCCTATGGGCTCCTGTGTGCTGCTGGAGCCGTGAGGCCAAGAGTGAGCCATGAAGGCTGCTTTGTAGTCTAGAGAAGCACATGTCAACCTGCCTGGCAGGGAGCCGTCAGTGGCCAGTCCAAAGGGCTTGAGTGAGAGGCAATAAACCAGTTAATAAATAACAGGGAAAGCTGGCTGCATTGCATAGTTTCAGTTTCTGAATGTAACCTCAGAGAAACATGGCAAAGGTTTGCACAGCCCTTTGCAAAGCTGCGTGAGCACTTGTTTGGCTTGGGGGGATCAGAATGCTTCCCCAGCTGCCTGCACTCTGAATCATTGTGGGATGGATTTGATCATCCCCGGGGGCCAAATGCTTGGGCTCTCCTTGGCTGCCCCAAGCAAGGTGATGGTGCAGCTCCCTGCTTTGCTGTGATCACCAGGGACTTTTCCTGTGGGTTGCTGTCAGGCAACCTTCCCTCACAGCAAAGGTTGCTCAGCATCCCCTGTAAGGGGTCAGTTCTGGCACAGACCGGCTTTGTAGAGCGCTTCTCTAAAACTCCTGGCTCAGGGTGGTAGCATGGACAAGAGTGAGTTACAATTATTAGGGAAACTTACCTGAGGATGGACTTGCTCTTTCTAAATGATACCTCCTATCATTATTGTAGTAGCACTGTACTATTAACTTGTTTTAAAACAGGTTTTGTTCCCTTGTCTCATTGTTTCAATCCAGCCCAGTGATAGACTGTAATCTGTGCCTCCACCTTGTTTCTACTCTCTTCAGACACTGTGCATTAGGAAATTCTTAGGTATGTATTTCTTAGGCCATTTAGGTATGGCCTTTCTTTCCAGGCATTATGAATACATTTGCTGTATTCAGATTCTTAAGCTGTACCCTGTGTCACTTGTGTAGGTATCTCGAGTCCCTGTTCTGCTCAGTTCTGGGTTATAGCATATTTTTGGTTGGTCTACTGCTGTTCCCAGCTGGTCCTGACAAAGCTCATGCTGGTTTGGCATAGCCAACACATTACACTTGACAGCCCATCTCCTGTTTAATTTCCTCTTGCTGACTCCCACAGCAGGGCAGCGGGTGTGGGCAGGAAAGGGCTTCAGGTAGGAGCGGGGGCATTGCTGTTTTCCAAAACAAGGATTTCCCTCCACCCTCAGGTAGGAACATAGGCAACTGTCTCTGCTCCGTTTGTGTAATTTGATGGCATAAAGGGTCTCCTCTGTAACACAGTTGTTTATGGTTTTTTGGTTGAATTTTTTCTCAGGTGAAAGCTGGCAGGGGTTGGATCCATGCCATCTTCCAGCTTGACACTGAAGTACAGGGAATTAAGTGTACATACTTTATTATTTCTTATGTGTGGCTGTTTATCCTGTCTCTACTGAGTCCCTAAAGATGTTTAGGAGGAAGCGCACCTTCATCTCATGATCTCACACCACCACTGGATTGTGTTTATCAAAAGCCAGTTAAATTAGTAGGCAACTGCAGCATGTAATGTTTAACTACGGTCCGCAATAGGAGAGTGTGAGGCTGAAGGGTTTCTGCTGCTGAATGGGAAGGAGGAACTGGGCAGGGGAAAACAAAACAAATACCTCAGAAAACCCCAAAATCACTGGGGAGCGGGTGGAGGGGAACAGGGTCTTCTGCTCTGGACTGCAGCAGAGCATTGCTTCCCAAAACACTGGGTCTCTGGGAAAGTCCAGCACATTAAACCAGCTAACTGCAAAACATACAGAGATACAAAACTGAACTGTGGATGAACACTAGGGCCTTCACAGGTGCCCATCCTTGCTGGTAGGAATCACTGACTCTACAACTATGGTTATTTTTGGCAAATAGGACTGGGTGTGAAGTTTCTACCTGCAGTTTAGCAAAGCTCCATATCCCTGGCCATAGAAATTTGTGTCTTTGACACATACACATACAATCCCCAACTCCAGAAGAGCTTAGTGTGCAGGGATTTAGACATTTCCTGGTGATTGCCTTAAGCCGTGGACTCACAGCTATTTTAGGCTTTCTCCCCTTCTCTCTCTGAGGGTCTGACCAGAAATTTCCTCCAGAGCTAAAAATTGCATGAAACTGAGTGTGTGGGATAAAAAAATGCTCTTTTGATAAAGCAGTGTTTTCCTACCAAAAACTGCTTTACCTAAAACTTCCCAACCAGCCCTCATCCCAAGTAGTGTGGCACCGTGAAATCAGGCATCTTCCTCGCCCCTCGGCCAAGAGCCCTCTGCCAGCCCCAGTGTGGTAATGAGGTTTGTTGCCATCCTATGCATGCCAATTATAGGTGGGTAAATGCTTTTTGCTGGAAAAAGCATCAGCACCTTTGCTACCTTGTACTTTTTTAGGCCCAGGGAGAGAGATGGGGGCAGACAGTGTGGGGGTTAAAGATGAGATGTAGGGCAGCCTGTGCAGTGTGTGGGGGGATAATGAATTCATGGGCACATGGAGACCATTCAGCAAGCTTTGGGCTCCTGTGGGCCCCTGGGTGGAAGGACTTTGATCTGACTCCAGCCTTTTCCCAACGAGGCATTGCCTTTGAATGAGTTCCTGCTCTCAGCCTTGCCGTGCGCAGCAGACAAAGACGAGGGGAGCAGGGAAGAAGAAGGGGGGCTGTTTACTCTCATCAGGAATGGTTGAGTGGCCCAAGTCAATACAGCCTATTTTTCATTAACCTAATCATTAGTTTTTTCTCACTGCCAATTAAATTTTTCCTGTCAGTACTCAGAAGAGCATCATTTGCATCTCTGAGATTTTCCTTTTTTTTTTAATAGGGAGCTTCCTGGACATGGTGGGGTTATTTGAGGAGTGGAAATGAAAGTTTAATTTCTCTCTGGATGGAAGAGGATTTTTGAGTTTTAATTATCACGCAGCTTGGATTCCTGACGGTTGAGGACCGCATTGGAAAGGCTCGTTTCCATTGTGTGGAGTGGATAATTATTCAGCCCTCTCCCAGGCTCACTGCATTTATTGTCCAGAAGAATCTTCCCAAGCAAAAAGGGGGAGCAGATTTACAACCCGAAATGCATTTTTAGAGCCTGCAAAAGTTTCAACTTGATGTTTGCAAAGGAAGACTTCTGCAACTATTTAAGATTTTGTTTACCTTTTTAACAAAAAAACCCCCATCAATTAATCTGGTAATCTGCCTTTCCCCTCACAGGTTGCTTAGGAAATAGTTTTGTAAACTCAAGAGAACCTTTCTGCAGCTGGACTGCTTTGTGCTATCAGTTTCGAAGCAGAATTCCTTCAAAGGCAGTGGGAATTTCTGCATGAAATCTACTGGCCCATTTGTATGTACAGTGTCGAATGGAAGATTTACAGCCATCTGAAACTTGGCAGTGCTTCTTACCTAGGAGGTAATGTTAATCTATCCAGGAGAACGTGTTAAAGGATTCAAACAAACCTAAAATGTCAAAGCAAAGCTCATTTACAACTGTTCTCTTTCACAAGCCTTTGGATTAACCTCGTGTCTTTCTCATTGGGTTTTGAACCATCGATGGTTAGAAATTGGCCATGAAAATGGAGACATTTCAGCAAAGGTCTTGTCAAATCTGGTGAAGCTTTTGGAACTGCAACAATCCCACCAAATACTCCAAGGGTGGGATCAAATCTGCGTGTGTTTGGGTGGGTTCAGATTTGGGGACAAACAGCCTGTACAACTTTGATTAGTGTGATGAGATGAAAGAGAAAAATGCTTATTGTGGATGGTCACTCTTTTTCTCCTTGCTGAGAAGGGGAGCAGCAATAGTGCAAACTGGGGGCCAGGGAGGAGACTCTGGAAGCACTTGTGCTCATTTCAGTGGATTTGTAAGAGATAATTTAGCAGGGCAGCTGTGCATGCAAGCATTTCAGATCGGCCTCATTTCCAGAGCTTTCTGACTGTGACAGGGTGGCAGAGGGCTCTGAACCCAGCTTGACTTTCATTTGCAATTCTTTTTGGTTTAACTAGCATGAACCCAAGAGGTTTTGGGCTTCTGGTCACTACCTTCCAGGCTCAGAAGACCATGTGGTTGTTTTGGGGAAGTTAGCAACTTAAGGTGGTTTCTGGACTATTAAAATAGGTTAAAACAGCCCAGTCTCCATTCCCCTATCCTCAGTTTTCAAATCAGCACTTTCACTTGTGCTGCCCAAAGACTCATAGACATGGACTCAGTTGTCTCCATAGCCTTCTCCAGCCCTTTCCTCTGACATGGTGCCTACCAGCCTTGACCACTGTTGGACTGTCAGGGCTTCTGAGGCTGTTTCCTAACCCAAGTGGTTTCCTGGCATTCTCCAGCTTGCCTACATACTCTGAGCATCCTCTTTTTTAAGCTCTTTCAGCTAGAGACCATATGTTGTTACTATAGTCATACCAAGCCTTGTGCATGTTGGCTGTCTGTGATTTAGGACTGTGAATTTATGTGGAAAAGTTGGATAACTCTTAAAGATAAAAACCCTCTTTTTTTTTTTTTGTGGGGAAGTACTAACTTTTGAAATCTCTGTCTGAGTTTTACACAGCCATCTGTTTCTAATATAACCTTTTTATTGCAAACATCCCAGTAGTGTCAGAGAGCCCTACCCCAGCCCTTATTCTTCTCCCCACAGTCTTTCCAGCCCTATTTTCTTCTTTGCCAGCCACTCTGCAATTAGGTGAGACTTTCTGCAGGTGATGGAAAACCAAAATACACGGATGGTTTCGGGTTGCTGAATCTGACATGACAACAGAAGTTTCTTAGTGATTCTATTTTTGCCTTCAAATGACTTGTGGTGTTTGCTTTCTGGAGTTAAAGTGAAACATCCACAGATTTTCTGCATATGATATTGTACAGGGTAGACATGGAAAACAGGACTGAAGGGCTCTCAGTTTCACCTAACCAATCCCTTTGCCTCATGCCAGACTTGGCTCTACCCAAACTGCTCCTGACCATTAGATATTTGTCTAACCCGCTTGTAAAAGTCATCATCAATGGCAATTCCACTGCCTCCCAAGGCAACCTCTTCTAGCTCTTAAATATTTCTGTTATTAGAGACCTTGTTCTTCCTGGATGGAGATGGAGAACAATTTTTTCACTTTTTCTTTTTCTGACAATCATTTACATATTTGAATCCATTACTGCACCTATGTTTGGTCTTTTCTTCCCCAGGCTAAGCAAGCTGGATTCCTTCAAGTGCTCCTGCTAGATTATACTTTCCACATTCTGATCCTCCTTATTTCTCTCCTGAATTTTTTCCAGCTAGCCTACATGAGTCTTGAAGCGTGATGCCTAAAACTGGGCACAGATCCCTTTTCAAGATCTTTAATAGCACTGGTGAAGGAGGATTATTTCCCCTGTTTACATACAGGTCTCTTGTTTCTGCATCGTGATACGATCTCAGATATTGTTTTCAGCCTAACAACTGGCTCATGCACAGTTTACAAATTGCAATAGTCTCCAAGATCCTTTTTCACAGGACTGCTGCATGCTGAATGAGGAATCAAAGTATGCTGCCACAAAAGTTTGGGTCGACCTTGGCAGAGACTGTGAGCATGGCATGCTGGCAGTGGGACTGACTGAGCCTTTGGTTGATGCTGAAGAGACAGGGACAGCAGCTACCACAGCAGTATCCAAAGTCAGACAGGAAGGGTTGGGTTTTGGCAAAGGGAGAGAGGAATTAAGTAACTAGATTGATACAAATAGACATGAGTACAGCCTGTCCCATCAGTTTCAGGGAATTTCCCCTGGGACCAAACTCTCTTGCTGACTTCTAGAGGCTGCAATGTTCATCAGTGCCCCCAAAAGGAGGTTGTGGAGCAAAATGGGCCACTCTTGCTGAAACATCCACACTACCCCAAATGTTGAGTCCTTTGTAGCCAGTGGAAAGACACTAATCGGCTTTGGGGCTTTTTTTGACCTGGTCACGTGATCATGCTATCAAGATTAAAGCAGCACGAGGAAGGAAAAGAAGCTTAAACAGCTGAGGGTGCCTGGCAGGTCATTTTAACCTTTTCATAATCATTAAAGCTGCAGAATCCCATTAGCAGTGAGTGACTTGCCGCTTTGCTCCCGAAATGAGCCCTGGTGACACAACTTTCTGTTCACCTCTGTTTTCCCCCACAGGAGAGTCCAATCCAACTGGTTGCCATGACCCAACTTCAAGCAGAGTCTGGCCATTCCTTCGTGAGGATCAAGGAGTTTGAGCTCGTTGTACCAAGGAGAAACAATCCATGGGTCTATCAAAAGCAGAGGATTTATCTCTCCGTTTCTAAAATTAGACTCTCATGGAAGGTCCTGCTCAGGCCATACTGTGGTAGATCAGCCCTTGCCCATCTGTGGCAATAGTAGAGAGGTACAGGATAAGGAAGATTATGATGATCTCCTAAGTCACTGTTTTGGCACTGGTCAGTGGGCTACGGCTTTACTCTGCTGGGGTTGGTGATAGAAGAAGATCCTGCACTGCTGCAGTGCAGCTCTGACATGGGAAGCAAAGCTTTTCGAATGAAGCTGTCTTAACTAAGGCAGGAGGCCCTCAAAGAGCCTCCAGTTTGTTGGATTTACTCATCTTTTCCTCTCTTGCAAGTTTTCATGAGTGCATCATCACATCCAGTAGTCAGTCTGATCTTCCCCTGTCTTTTCTCCAATTTCTGTATCTTCTGTTGTTTCCTTTCATATCAACTCGTAAGCTCTGGTATAGAAATGCTTGCCCCACAATGTCTGGAAGACAGGATCACTCTGATCCACCTGAAATCTGAACATTGTCCTACTTTCTTTAGAATTGTCCTTTCTGCATTCACGCAGAAATCATTGAGTACATCTAGTGGTTGCACAGCAAATGGCTTCTTAAAGAGGCCAAGGAAACCCTGAATTTTGCCTGGTGTCACTGAGCTATGATGGGTGTTGCAGGTATTGCAGCACCTGGGATTGATCTGGAGAGCACCTACTTCCTCAGACAGGGCAGGCTTCCACATGCAGGGAGCAAGACCACTGCAGGGGATGTAAATCAGCTTTTCTCTGTTACATGTACACCAGTCAAGACCGTCTGGCTACGCGTATCTTGGACGTTAATATTTCTGTCACTGTGTTTGTGTATTTCATCTAATTACAGTCTATTGACTCCTGACCAAAAGATTAGTCTGAGGCTGAACCATCAGAAACTCACACTGATTTTTCTCAGGGTGATGCACAGAGTCAGGCATTAAACACAACTTTTAAAGCAAACACATTTTTTTCCTTGGTTGTTTACCTTCAAAATTTCTGGGGGAATAGCAGGAAAGATCTGCCCAGGAAACCTGGACAGCCAGCAGTGACTATTAACCAGGGCTGAGGCAGTCTGTCACACAGGCAGCACATCTGAGCAGCCTGGTGAAGGTGCTGTCCTCTGCAAGCAGGCTTACAGGAGGGCTGTGGAGAGCCCTGGAGAGCCACAGCAGCACTGTGGTCCTTGCCCGCTCCCAGCAGCAGAAGAGCAGCTACTGGTTGTCCCCTCAGGAGGGGAGAGGGTGGTTTCAGGTGACAAGATTGGGAAGTGTTTTACCGCCTTCCTGCTAGGCGGGTTTCATGGGTTGTGTGGGTTAGACATCCTCAGATGCAAATGTTCTCCAGTGGTGCCTGCTGTTCTGTGCTGTGATAGAGGGACAGCCCCCACAAAGATTGTCATGTACACACCACCCAAGCAAGGAAGGGGAAACTGGCGTACATGGGCACACACACACACTCCTCCTTCCCTATCAGCCACCTCCCAGTGAAATCCTGGTATCAGGAGCTCCTGAACTGTTGGCAATCGTTGCGGGCAGATGTTTTACTGTGCGCAGAGATGATGTCATGGCTGGAAGTCACAGTAGTGAGCTGCAACAGCCAGAGTCGGGAGAGACCTTACCAGGCTCTTACAGACCAGCTTGAGGCTGCTAAGCACCCAGACAGGTCTAATGAACTGAAACTGAGTTGGGAACATACAGTCTTGAAAACCTTCAGAGCTCATAGTTAGAGGCTTGCTATGAAATGTTAATTAAATAGCTGCAGTGGCATATGTTCCATCCTGTCAGAGCAGCACGTCACAGCAGCACAGCCATGTTGCCAGCGCATAGCCACTGTCTTGTCAGAGTTAAAAATGTGTATTAGTCTGAGACCATATTTCTTGGTTATTTGTGATTGGACTGGCTACACACTTCTCTGTGTTTTGACTGATGTTTGAATACCTAAGCTAGGCCTGAGGTATCACCTGTGCCTTGAAAATGAGGCCTGATCCTACCAGTCTTCTTCAGACAGATGTTATCATGGGTGGCTTTGGATTCTACATATGGGCCTTTTATTTATTTAGTACAGTCTAAGGCAGTGTCTGTTCAGTAGATGTGCTGCACCTCAGCACCTCAGCTATGGAAATATTTAAGATTTGGCCTTAGTTCTCCTTCTCTAGGTGCATTCCTGCTACCTCTTTAACACTGGCTGGCAGAGTGCAGGGGAAACTTCTCCCTACACAACCCACAGTGAATGAGGTGGTGGGACAAGACGTAGAGCGGGTTGGTATGGTGTGCTTGCTGAATACCTTGCAGAGGTACAAAACGCTGGGAGCTTCTATTTACTATAGACCTTGTTGTTGGGTATTCTCTTACCACATCTCAAGGGAGACCCCAAATTGTGCCTAAGCTGCTACTGAAAAGGCATGGGATTTGGGATTAGTGGAGTATGGTATTTTGGACCTGATGATCATGAAGATGTGAAGATGATCAGAGAGCTGAAACACCTCTCCTCTGAGGAAAAGCTGAGAGAGTTGGGGTTATTCAGCCTGGGCAAGAGAAGTCTCCAAGGAGACCTTAGAGCAGCTTTTCAGTACCTAAAGGGGGCTATGAGAGAGCTGGAGAGGGAGTTTTTACAAGGGTATGTAGTGATAGGAGATGGGTTAATGGCTTTGAGCTGACAGAGGTCGGGTTTAGGTTAGATATAAGGAAACAAGTTTTTACAATGAGAATGGTGAAACACTGTCACAGGTTGCCCAGAGAGGTGATAGATACCCCATCCCTGGAAACATTCAAGGACAAGTGAATGGGGCTCTGAGCAACCTGATCTAGTTGAAGATGTCCCTGCTTGCTGCAGGGGCTGTAGTAGATGGCTGTTGAAGGTCCCTTCCCACCTAGGTTATTCTGAGATTCTATGCCAAGGCAAACCAAGGAGCATTCCCTGAAAGCCCTGGTGGTGCCATAGCAGAGGGCAGCACCTGTGAAACTAAAGTAACTCAGCGTTGGCTTTGTGGTGGCCCTGCTCACATTTGAGCCATCCACTGACTTAAGCCTGTTGTGAAAACTTGCCTTGCATACCAGTCTGAAACAAGACGCTGGGAACGGGGTTTGCTGGTAAGAGCAGAAAGATGGGGGCTGCCTAGGGAAAAACAAGGGTTAAGATATGTGAGTTTCATCTGCTTTCCAACTGTGCTGAAAGAGTGCTGTTGCTTTAATAAATCAAATTCTTTACAAGATATAACCACTGGCCGTTTTTCAGCCTGCTTGTCTGTGTCAAGAAGCAAGACCAGTAGAGCAATACAAATCTGAAATATGGTGGTGAAGAGTAGAGATGTGATAATGAAACTGCCAACAAAGTGCAAAGTGTTTTACTGAGCACAAGTGAAGGCCTTCTTCTGAGATGATCTTTGATGGAAGGAGAAGAAGAGAAAATGTCAGCATTCTATCATGCAAAGAAGGCAGCTGGCTGCAAGGTGCAAATCTGGCAGAGCATCATTCCTTCATGTACCTTTCCTTTTTGGTTTGGGAGAATCCCTTTAGGGATGCTGCTGTTTAGGAGGAATATGTCCTTGTTTGCAGGACATTGACAAAATATGGCTGGGCTTTACTGTCTTAAATCATGCTTAGTTAAAGTAGCTCCCTAAGTAAAGGACAGGTTTTTTCTTATATTCATTTAGGTGCTAACACTTCATTATGAAAAGGTCTTAATTGAAAATATCTTGATCCCAACCTTGTAGCTACCACACAAACCTCTGCTCTGCACGGTTGTGGTTGGAGAAGTGGCATACGAGGAAATAAAACCATTTATTTTGCTACTGTCAAAATAAATGTGTAATTTATCATATTTACCCCTCTGACAGATTTCTCTGAAATCTCAGATGAGAATCAGAAAGGCTCCAAGTGTCTTTTCAAATTACACCGTTCTGTGCTCTGCAGGCTGCAAGATTGTTTTGTTTGTTAAAACAATTTCTAATTTATGTTTTTACAAAGCTTGAGGAGCCAGGCAGTTCCCTGCTCTCTGAGAGACCATTGAGTTAAAACAAGGTAGAGTGATTTGTCTTGCCTCCATTTAGCTGTAATGAGTATTAAGTGGTTAATCTATGTGGAGAAAAGTTACTCAGCTAGATTACATCCAAGCTGAATTACATCCCATTCCAGATGGAGTATGTTTTTTAGAACAGTAAATCTTGAGGAGGATGGATAATAACAGCAATGCTCCTTCCTGAGCTGGAACGCGGCTCTTCTACTTCTTGTTGAGATAATGTGAGGAGCTACATCCGATTAGTTTTTCCAAGGCTTTGTAAAGAAACAGGACTTCAGGTTTTACATCTCTGTGAACAATTTAGCTCATAGCATTTACATGGTGCAAGTAAGCGATGGCTGATGGTGATTACAGTTTTCACCCATTTTGCTGTCGTGGGCAGCAGCCTGGCAGGGCACAGTGCTGCCTCTCTCCTCGACTTCCTCTTCTGTGTGATGGCAGCCACGGGGATGGTGCCGAGTGGGATGTGAAATGTTTTGATGGGAAATTCCTTCCCTCTGGTGCCATCTGGTCCGCTAAGGCACCCGCTGCTTGTGCAGCTGGTGCTCGTCGCCCCAAGGGGTAACTAGAGGAGGACGTTGGCCCCGATGGCATCCCAGAGAAAAAAGAGTGCCAGAAAGCTTATCCTTGACCATGTGTCCTTGACCACCATACTTGTCTGATCACCAGCAGGGCACTAGCAGGTGTGAGTGGACTCAAAATCAGTGCCATGAGGTGTGACTGGATGGGTGTGCTTGGGGGTATGCCCCAGTGCCTGGGTCTAGGAGATGCTCGTGCCACTGAGGAGAGTGCTTCTGGGATGGTGAAGGTGGAGCATTGCTCACAGCTGGCAGCAGGCTTTGACACAGCAGTGAGGACCATTTGTTGGATTTCTAATAAAAGGGATGAGGGGGTCTGATCATTCAGTGATCCAGCTCTGCTGCCTCTCCTGGATGGGTCAGTGGGGCTGTCCTTTTCTCCTGGCTCTGGGGGAGGAAGGAGAGGAGGGAAACTCACTGATAAGAGGAAGGTCAGAGGCAGAAAAATGTTGGGAATGCGTTTCTTGATCTAACATGGGTGAGACCTAGCCTGGGGTTTCACTGCTTAGCCTGGCAGTGTTACTGCCTGCTGTTGTGAGATTTATGATATTTTTTAAAACTGAGATCAAGATGCAAGTGGCTCATCTGGCACCTGCCTCAACACAGGCCGGTCCAGAAGATGGAGGTGATTCATCTCTGAGAGCACAGCAAAGATTGGGATGGCTCTGAGTACTTTCACATCCTTTGCTGGAGATGGAGCATCTTCTGCTGACAAAACAGCTCATTTGTTGTTTATTTTTCTTTGTTTTTCTTATGTCTATTTTATGTTGCCATAGGGTGTTTTCTAGCTGAGGTCAGACATCAAACATGGTTTGGGGTTGAACAGTGGTGTCTGAAGAATTCTAGCAGATCTCAGATCAGGCTTTCAGGACTGGTAGTAGTTGTGGTGTGCATTGGCTCTCAAGGATGCAGGGCTTGCCTTCCCAAGGAGTACTCTTATTTTTTGGTAAGGGGTATGAAACCGCAGAGAGGAAATAATTCTCTATTTCCTTTTCTTTGGCAGTCATGCTCTGTTCTTTTCATCAACCAGTCGGTCAGTCCTTGTAGCATTCAGGGCCTGAACACAACAGCTTCTGTGTCACCATTCATCCGCTTAACCTAAATTTCTTGTAGCTGGTAGCACAATGAGGGTACCAGTGAAGCTGGAATGCAGGTGGGAAGGACACGTTATCTGACCAGATCTACCAGTGGAAGCTGTTGTATTCAGCACACAAGTGGAAGTGGTGTAGTCTCTGTTTGTCTTCAGACAGAGATGGAAATTGGTTTTGGAACTGTTTAGCCAAAGGGGTATTACTGTACTGAATTTAGGGGCAAGTTAACGAAGTGTGATGGCCTAGGGGGGGGGTCAGACCAAAGGATCCATGGTCCTCCTGGCTTTATATTTAACAATCTAAACTCCCCTGGCACCCTGCTGGAGGATAGGTTCATTACTAATTCAGCAAGTTCTTCAAGCTGATCCTGAAATCTTGCTGACTTCAGCACTGATCTACTGCAGCGTTCTACTCACCACCTTTAGATATGCGTGGCTTATGCTGTGGTGCTGTTGGCACAAGGCCTTCACAGGGAAGGTGCTTTAGATTGATTCTATAACCTACTTGGTTTGTTCTCTTCTCCTCTGACCTGGAGACTCCCCCCACATTAGGGTGGTTGTTGGACCAAGTTTGTGGTCCCTGTAGCTCAAGCCGATGTTGCTGTGAACCTTGTCACCACTTAAACTGTTCACTGAACTTACGTAGCTCCCTACAGTGTCTTCTTAACCTTTCTTATGAGGACTTGTTTGGATTTCCTGGGTTTGGACAAAGCATAATCCAGTCAAAAAACTGAGCATTTTTCCTCTGAGAGTGTGCTTTAGATGGGTACTTGACTCAGATCCATCCTGCTGTTCCTTTATGTGTGGTTTGGCACTGGTCTATCGTAGCACTTTTTTGAGCATATTCCAGTTTTTCCCTTGAGTGGCCAAAGCAGTCTCAGTGATTAGCTGTAGCTTCCCTGCTAGCTCTTCTGCTGAGCTGCCCCCAGAGTGGCCAGGAAGAGCATTCAGGCTTAGTGCTGAGTGTGTTTGGCAGCCACTGGCAAAAGCAGAGAGAAGCTGTTTAGCACAGAGCCAGCCTAAACCTCACACGTGTGCGTGGGTGAGTGTTCATGTGCCAGAGCTGCAGCCAGAGGTGCCTGCTCACCCTGGGGGGCTGATCCCCAAAGGTGCTGGCCACTGGCAGCACACACCCACCGCACTGGGGCCCTTGTGTTAACACCCCGTTCCTCACCCATTCATGCTTGGCAAGGAGTCCTGGGACTGAACAGTGGCTTCTGCAGTCATGCCGTAATAAATGAGGTGAGGGAAATTATAATTTTGCACTTTGCAGAGCCCTTTTAGAAGTATGGAAAATGTTTGGGGTTTTTCATATACTTATGTTGCAAAAACTTTCCTCCTGCTGTAAAACCTCATGGCCTCTGCTGCTCAAATTACAAGTGGAGGAGAAATTTTGCAAAGATCCAAGTGTATGGGAGGATCTCACCAAGCTATAATGAAAATGGAGAAAAGGTTTTCCCAGGTTCTTTTATTTTCTTCCCTGTGAAATTTTCAAATGTGTTTCTTCAAAGCACAGTTCAAAACAAAAGCCAGATGCTTTGGACAGCAGTAAGCCACCCACAGAGCTCTCCAGTAAGTTATCTTCTATGCCAGGCCACCCTATCTGGTGCTGCTGTCTTACTGCAGTGGTAAACTGGCCATTGCATTCCTTCAGGTTGAATACTACCATTTTATGTGAGGGTATTCCGTGTTTTATTGTCCTGGTATTTTTCTGGTTAGTGTCACGTGCTTTGACTAGAAAAAACATGTGCTGGGTAGGCACTTGTTGTGTGTGTCAGGCTGTCTGCATGCTGCAGCTCTGTGGCCTTTCTGAATACACTTCTCACCCTTTTACAGCACTGGGAGCTGTGGCACTGACCTCCTCTTAGAGCTGTGCCAACAGCTTAGTTTTGTGAATTTCTCAGTTGTTTTTGAAAGAATAAGGCACGTGTGTAGAGGGATTGTTCATTCAAACCTAAAAGGAAACATCTTGTTCTGTCATGGAGTATTTTGGTGCATTCTAGATGAATGAGAATAGCTTTCAAAACTAGGAAATTACTTTTATAAAAATACAAAACACCACATTTCAACCTCACTTTCCTTCTGTATCACCCGCCCCTCAAACTGGTGTTGATGCAGATTCACAAAAGATATTGCTGTTGCTGAATCTCAGCTTTTTAGTGAAAAAAACCTTTGACAGTCTCTCCTCACCCTATACACTTAGGGTTTTATTCATTAAGTCTTTCCCAAACTGGCCTTTTCCACAGAGTTGAAAAACTTACTGCCGTCTGACAATACTTGCCAGTAGCACAGGAAGCTTAAATGTTTTTTTTTTCCTCTTTTCTTAAAGATTCGTCTTCCAACTATATCAGGCAACTTGAAACAAAAGTGAAACTGCTGGAGGATGACAACAAGCTTCTTTCCCAGGTAGGTTTTTTCTTCTAATAGATACTCGTGTGGCTCGGTTCTCCTGTTTCCATATGGTTGTGTCTGACTGCCCCATTTGATGGCACAAGGGCTTTTGGAAAAAAAGCCAGGAAGAACATAATTCATATTAACCCCACACAGATAGAGTTTGGTCTCCTTTTGTTAAAATAAAGAAGAAAAAAAAAAAGGAAAAAAAGTGAATCCTCTGTTAGTGTCTGTGTGTGTTTTGGAGATGTATTAATGCCTCCCTGCAGAGCTCCTTGATCCACCTCTGCTCCTGGGGATGCTGTGAGAGTCCAGCTCTGCCTGTGTCCTTGCTGTAGGATTTTGTCTTGCTTGCCCATTTACATTGACTTTTATCTTGTTGAAAGAGGAGGCTGTTGTCAAAGGACAGCCTTGGGAATAGTTTTGTGTGGTGCAGGCTCCCAGCTTTTATTTGAGATCTTACTTAACTCTGAACAAACTCTCTAAAGTGCCACTTTTTCCTTGCATCTCCCTTTCAAAGTCTACTCCACGTGCCACTGAGCTTTTGATCACTCATGATGCTTACCTGTCTTTATATAGCAATGTCAAGCAGTGAGAAGAAAACAGCCATTCTGTCTGGTATGTCCTCTGGATCTCCTGTAAAACACAGCAGTTAGTGTAAACAGGGGCAGCTCTGCTGCATTCAGTAAGGCACTGTCTATTTAAACCATTGGAAAAGTTACCCTTTGTTTCCTGTTCTTTGCATCCTTTCAGTGTTTTATGTTCTACCTTCATAGCATTTTAAAAGTTTTTTTCCATACTTTGCTTCTTACTTCAAGCACCACGATTGACAGTCATTTTGTTCCAGATTCTTCCCAATTATAAGGACTGGAAATAAAAACGCCCTTGTAATATTTTTTTTAAATGCCTTTTTGCTGGTTTATGTAGTGCTGTTCTTTGCATTTCACTGAATTGGAGAAAAGACTGTTCCAGAGTCACATTTCTAAAATTCTCATTTAAAAGAAACAAAAATAATAAAGAGCTCTATGCTTACTGAAATTTCAATAAAATAATTTTGTCAAGTGTTATTTTTTTCTGAAATACACATTTTGACCTGACTGTGAGCTTTTTGAAAGATTATTCCTTTTTCCCAGTGTCCTCATTGGCATTAGTAGCCATGAAAAAAAACTCATAGGGCACCAAAGGGTTAAACCCCAAAAGGGTGCTCAACTCAACAGCTTTGGAGTTGCTTCATGTATTAATCGATTGCTAATTTAATTTTAACTCCCTCTGTCTTTCTCCCAAACTGTGACTGAGCTGGTGTCTGGTGGTGGTCGAAACTCCGAGACTGTTTAATTGGAGCTATTGATAGGCAGATGGTCTGCATGGGGACAGTCGGGATGTGCATGGATTCGGGGATGGGCTCGATGTGCCCTTGGCCTAGCTTTGTCCTGCCACAGCCAAGCACATTGCTCTGTCAGATCTGCCTTAGGAGGTCAAAAAAAAGTTGGTAATTATTGCTGATAATGAATAGGGGCTGAATGGCTGCATGGCTTATTGCATGGGGAGGATAAAACCTGGTTAGTTTTGGGGTGTGCGGGGCTGCTTCAGGCTCATGCATTAACCCTTCACCTACGTGCTGCCCTGGGTGTGAAGGCTGTGCCTTTTCCTGCACTGTCCTCAGGTGTCATCACCTTTTGGGCTGTGTTAGTATAAATATTTGAATCCAGAAGGAAGGGAAATTACCTTAAAATAGCTTTGTGTTCTGGAGAAGGCCAGTCACCTCCCCAGCAGCAGCAGGCACTGATGCCAGCCTAGCTGTGATGTGCTGTGCAGCCCCTGTGTGATGTCTCAATGGCCCTCCAACAAGACCAGGATCTAACCTCTTTTAGATCACATTCACGAAATAACCTTATTTATTATAAGCAGGGAGTCAGCTTTCCTTCGGGCAACAGGAGTGTTGAAGCTACCATGGGCTGGGTGAACTCCCTGGGAATATTGGGCTGCATCACCTCCAGTCTGTCATGCTACACACCTAGATTTGAATTTTTTTCTCTTTTAATGAGAAAGATTAGGAAAATCTGTATAGATACAAATTCACATGCATATGTACAAATAGCTCCCAGCACTTTCCCAAAAAGTGTAATCCACTTACTGTATTTTTACTTGCTTTGTCTGATTGGAAAGTGTTTAGCTGTTACCATGCAGATCTTGGGATAAGACTCTAGTCAAAAAGGATCCTGGCAAACTTTCTCCTGTTTTGAAAGTTGCCAGGTGATCCTGGCTGTTTGAACTCTGCAGTGCCAAACTGGCTTGTCAACACCAAAGTCACATTTTAACTCAGCTTGGCTTTCTCCCTGGGAGTATTGACTTTGCAATAATATTTGCAGCCTGGTGTCAAGAAGTTCTATCACCAGCATGCTGAGGAGCGATGAAACCTGACGTCCTAAGTAACAAACAGTGCCTGTGCATTAAGGGATTAACAAATCAGGGGTGGTTATGGAAGTCTTCCTGGCTTCCTTCCAAGTGCTAAACATAGAGCTGAAATAGTGCTTCATCCAGAGAAACCTGAGAAGGCTGGTGCTGCAAAGGATATTTGCAAGCTTTATGGCAGGATTTATATTCCAGTGGCCAGTGACACAATACCCCTTTGCTGGCTGGTGCATCCTGAGGGAGATTTGTTACTTTATCTTCTTCAGCATCTCTGGAGTGAAGGTATGCTGAGAGGTGGTGTCTTTGTAGCCCCTTCTGGAATCGAGTTGTTGCAGGGGATCCCTAGCCTGCAGTTTTTCTCCTGCTTCCCAACATATGCTTTCTTTATGAGCACTTTGGAAGAAACCCACAGTGGGACAGGCAAAAGCTGCCCAGCCTGTGCCTGGCAGCTGCTGCGCACTGCATGTGTCAGCTGCAACAGGACAGGTGTGCTGGGATTCGCACTTTGGACAGGTTAATGGAGAGACCTTTTCTTACTCTTGGAGATCAGAAAATACCATCTCACAAGGAGCACTTTGCTGTAGGAGGAAAGTAAATGGTGTTATTATGATAACCACGTATTTGAGGGGTTTTTTGTTGTTTTGACTTCTTTTGCTTTCTAGGGAAGGAGATGTGTATTTCCAGTTGGGAAATTATATGCTTGTGACTTTGCTAATTCATCAATAATCATCACTCTCCCTATTTTCCTTTCTCTGAGGAGAAACTACTCCAGTTTTTACTTTTTTGACTCAGTTTATGCTGTAATGTTTTGTTGGCATGGCCATGTCAGCTAGAAGGTCATGCTCTTTGATGGCATTGCTGTGCTGGCAGAATCTCTGGCAGCAGTTCTGGCAACCCACAACTTTTGTTGCCCTGGTTTCTATTGTTTGGGGAGAGGTTTTAACAAATGCCACTACCAGAATAGACCTCTCAATCCTGCTCTCCAGTGCTGGTAAGTGTCTGTGGTGTAGCCACAGTGTCAAAGACCCCACAGAGCTGGGTGGGGACGATGTGAGCCTTTCTCACAAGTGTAGGTGGTTTCTCGAAGTTTTAGTTGTAGTGTAAAGAAGGTGAATGTAAGCTCTGAGAAATGTTGGGTGTTGGTTTTGGAGAGCTTCATGGGCATCACTTTTGTAGTCTCACATTCTCCAGGGAAGAAGTGCACCGAGTTCTGCTGTGTGCATGCATTTGGTCCCTGCAACATCACATGGGGAAATCTTGATTTTCCTCTGTGTCACTGTGGGAAATGCCCAGGAGAGCTGGTGTTAACCTTTCTTTAGTGGAATCTGGTTGACTAGGCAAGGGTACCTTCCATATTGCTGAGATACAATCCCTGAGGTGGGAGACCACATTTGCTTTCCGTTCCTCTGAACTGGAAGTTACCAAGCCCAAACAGACCCCTTAAGCCTTCACATGCTGCCCCCTTAACGAAAAAGGAATTTTTCATTGCACACTTTCCCCTAAGGTTAGAGAGACCTGTATTTACGACATTTAGGAGCTCCAAAGGTCAGTTCTAGGTAGTTTCATAGCATACATTTTAGAGATAATACCAGTAACAAACTTCTGGCCATTCTTTCACATTATTTTGCATTTTCAGCTCATTCTCTACACTCGTAAGGGTTGAACACTTTTAACTAAAACTGAAGTTTATAGGCTGTGTGGACTCATCACTGTTCTCTCTCCTTGTAACTAAGTACTATGAACCCTGGACTGGCTGTCAGGACTCCTTGTGGTTTATAGTCTCTGCTGAGCTGTGTCTACCTTTTCCCTTGAGAGCAGGAATGCCAGAGGCATTTTTCTGTTCAGAGATGCTCAGGCCACGTTGCACACCTTTGTTTCAAAAAGCCCAGCTTTTAACAAAGCAGATGCATTGGGCAGGTGAAGCTCTAACTGGACATTTGACAGTGAAGTCCTTGTGCCTCTTTTATGGAAAATTTCAAATCCCCTGGTGCAGAGCAGAAACAAAAAAAAAAATTCTTCTCTAGGGAGTGACAGCCCTTGAGATTTATGAGGAATGTAAGAGTATTTAATTAAAATTGCCAAATAGACTTCAGTAGCACCAGCAGTTCACAGCAGTTCAGCCTGCTAGTTGCCTGGGATTTAGAGTATTCTTGGAAGGAAGATCTTTAAAACATCCCTAGAAGTTGTTGAAAACTGTTCTTAGACTTACTTTTAAGAAACTCCATGCTTTTCCTGAATTAAAAGAAGGCTGCAGCTGTAGGATTAATAAAATGATAGTAGGCAATGCCTGTAAACACTGCTATTAAGACAGAGCTGAGGTGTTTGAGCAAGGAACTTCCATGGTCACAGCATCTGCAGGCTGCCACAATTCTTAGGCAAATGAGATCTTGGCACAACCATGCACTCAGCAGGCAGTTTCTAGCATGTTGTTCTCAAAACAAGGGGGAAAATCTGGACCCCAGAGCCAAAAGGAGCCCGACAATCGACAATCGTTAGTACTGCAAAGAACAAAGATGTAAATGCCATTCAGTGGAAAGCCTGATCTCTTCCCAAGGAGGAGAAAAAGAAATTGCCCACAATGTGCTGGCTGGCTCCAGGAGAGTCAGAGTGCATTTTCCTCTGTTGTTTTATTATCAGTCACTTCTGTGCCAAGTCTGCCATTAACTGTTCCTGCTTGTAGAGTTTCCTCTCGGCTCTCAGAGTTGCTATAAGGTCTTATCGTTTGGGCCTCTCTGTGAATTGGCTCTGGAGGTTTGTCTGAGGCCATGGCTTGTGCCAGGAGCACTGCACACGCTCACCATGACAGGAACAAAATTACAAACCTGTCTAATTTCCCCAAAGTCTACCTATTGTTTGTGCATGAGGAGGATAAGTATAATTGCTTTAATTTAAGGTCTCACGAGGGAAATTGGATTTTTTTTTCTGTAATACAGAGCAACTCAGACATGAAAGCTTTCCAGGCAGTTGGTCTCCATTTAAATTCAGAATACTGAAGGGGATGTGCCCTCAGTTACTCTATTACCATTTTTAGACAGTGTTTAAATGTTTAGCTGCATATTAATTTTAGGTAGTAAAAAAGGAGATTCATATTTGGGGTCACATCCAAATATTCCTTTCAAGTCAACGGTGAGAATTCCTACAGGACTCCATGCATTTTGGAGTACAGCTCTTGAAGAACCAGATTTTCGTGAGACCTTCTCTCTTGAGACCAAAACTTTGGTATAGTTTTGAGAGTGCACTGCATTGCTTACACGTGTAAATGCACAAGATAGTAACAGAATCCCTCAAATGCTGCTTCCTCAGTTGTGGCAGCAGAATCTTCAAAAAAACATAGCATGCAAAACCAATCAATGCCTAAGTGTGTTCCGTTTCACCTCCTTCTTTTATGAATTACAATGACAAGACTGATCTGACCAATTTGCTATCCAATAAGTTGACTTGAGATGTAAGTGAACAATATGTACTGATTGAAGAAAATGTTTTTTCTCCCCAAATAAGAAATGTAGAGTTTCATAGGAGCAGTTCAAAATACCTTCCAGCCCTTTAAGACATTGGAGTTCCTTCTGTTTACTTTGGACATCAGGAGCTTGCTACCTACCAAAATAAATATTCTCTCTCATTCATGCACATCTAAAATGCATGATCAGTGACAGAACAGAGCTTTTGCAACTTGTAATGAAATCTGGGTGGGGTACTGTGCATTCTGGGGGTTGTCACCTGTGGTATCCAGGGATTTTACAAGAATGTAAATAGAGTTCCCTAAAAAACTAGGAAATACAATTCAAAAGATCTGGATCCAGGAGCTGACTAACAGATAGACAGAGACATACTGAGTTAATTGAGTCTTACAAATTTGAGACCATCATATAATTTCTTGTAACTTAAAATTTTGGAAGGACTGGAGCTGAATTTCGGTGTTGAAGTGTGTGTGAGAGAGATGCACACACACAAAGCTCTGCCGTGCCCCATTTGTTTCTGTTGTGGGTAAGCAAGAACATTGAGTTTAATGAGGCTCAGTTTAACCTCCAGCTGTGAAATACAGGATTAGTCATATCCTGTGCTTAACCAGCTTTGTAATAATTTCACTAGATTCTACTATTTTTCTCTGTATGAGGACGGGGCCAGAGAAAAAGCTCTTAATTGCAGTTAGATCAGGCTGTGAAGAAGCAGCTTTTTGTGTCTTTGAAACATGTGGAGAGGTTCAAAGTACACAGAGTCTCAGTGATCGGTCCATCTGAGAAGTACTGAAAAATGTCTTGAGGGGAAACTAAGCAATAACTGCAGAGGCTTAAAAACAGATTTATGCAATGAGTAAAATGCCGAATTCAAGCCCAGATCAAGAAAAATTCAGAGTTTGATATCTGAAAACAACTTGGGCAAGAATGGGAAGGAAGTTAATCATTCATTGCTTTGGGAAAAAAAAAAAGCCGCTTTACTCAAAACTGTAAGTTTATGACAAGATCTTCAGTTTTGTTTTGTTTTTCATGAAGCCAAAAATGCAAATCTAAATCTTTATAAGAGACTTTTAAAGAATATTCAGATTATCTCACAAAAATTGAGACTGGCTATAATTGATTCTCCCTGACTGTTTGAGTCCTGGTTGAGCAGAGAGCTTGGAACATCCAAGTGGTCCTCCAGAGGAGAGGGACTTGGCTGCCCAGCAGAGCCCTCAGTCAGCTGGTGCCCAGTGCGAGCTAAATCCTGCAAGGGACCTTTGCTGATTTATCAGGGGAGGTTTCAGGTCTTTATTTTTCTCATTCCCAACAACTCTGTTGTTCTATGGGATGTGGGGAGTGCCATGAAGGCAGCCCAGCAGTGTTGCTGTGGCTGAGATTTTGGGAGAGGTGCAGTGGTTCCCTTTGGCCTCCTTGCCTGGAGTGCAGGTGACAGGAGAAAATGAAACGTGACTCCAGGGGATTGTCCAGACCTGTGCTTGATACTACATCCATATCTACAACTACTTGCCTGAGGAAACCAGGGCAGAATTCCCTAACTCCTCCACTGGCACCCCTAGTACAGACGCTGATTTTGGTTCTAATGAGCCACGATGGGCTCTATTAGTCTGTGACTCTGAAACTTGTGGCATGCAAGCCACAGATCAGACTTGGGCTACACCAAATGCCAGTGGCTATAGCTCCACTTTGTTAACTATTGAGCTGCATTTCTATTTGGGTTATAGGCTGTGATACTTGAATCTCTCAGCCATGCCAGCTCATATTTCCTCTTGAGCAAAGCCTGCCAGTTGTGTGATTATAATTATACACTGCAATTTGGTTTGAACTGATTATCTGAGTCTCCTGTGAGTTATGGGCTTGATCTTTCTCTGCAGATCTAAAACAAGAGGACAAAAATACAGACATTCTTGAATATTAACAGTGTACTAAAGTTCCCTACCTCAGTTGCTACAGAGAATGGAGAGGTTTGAAACTTACCCTGCTTTTATTCCCTGTACACCACTGAGATACTAATAAAAGTCTTTTTCCAAGAGTGGTTTTACATGGTAAAATCTGCTAAGCATCTTACTGACTGTCTCCTGCCTTTCCCAAAGTTGTTAGCTCCCTCAACAATTCCAGCTGTCACCAGTGCAACCAGGTGAAATCTGGTTGCCCCTCCAGCCTCTATGAACATAGATCACGATGTGAGGGGGAAGTCAGAGCATAGGCAGAAGTGGGAATCCTCATTCCTGTGATGTGTTTGTGAACGGGTGAGATCCAGCCATGGCACCATGCCCGCTTCATTTCCAATTCCACGTGAACCACTAAAAACGGATTTACTGATGGAACTGGCTGAGGCTGTGCTCGTGACCTCCTGGCTGAACACTGAAGAGGGAATCAGGAGAATAGGTGTCTTGACAGACTGTTATCCTCTAAAGCCTTTGTCACCAGTTCAGGAGCGATCCCCAGATGTGCTGCGTGTACAACAGGGATATGAACCCGTGTAAAGGAATTTAATCTCTTCTGTTCCAAAAAGCTCATATTATTGCATGACATGGAAGTTGCTAAATAGTTTTAATCTCATCCCTTAATTTTTTTCCTTATTTGCAGAGCTCTTTCAAAATCGAATACGTTGATTTCTTATTGCACTCTCATGTGTGTAATTTCCAACTTGCCTGATAACTGCTGTTGAAGCTAATGGGACTCTTCACATATACTTAAAGTCAGATATGTGCTTTGCTGAGCTTATTTTTGCTTTAACATGTCTTGTAGTGATAACTGCAATTACTGAACCTTAATTTAATTATTTGCTAGCTTCACATAGTGAAATTGCCCATCCCTCAGATTCCTGGTGCATGAGACACTAAAACATGAATTAATGAGATAAGGGGGAAATGTTTATGCAAGGTCATGTGGTAGGGGATGTTCTCTGGGGCACAAGGCTGCCTGACAGAGCCACTCACTTGTGGTGCTGAGGTCATGAGAAACAGGGGCCCTTGCCCTGATGCCCATGTGAGAGCTGTGCAAGGCAGGTGCTTTGCACCACCTCCTGCACATTATTTGAGATGTGTTTCTGCTTTGCTTTAGCTCAGCAAAACATCACTGCTCTGGTGTGATACCTAAGGCTGACTTGGGCCAGGTTGTTCTCACAGAGCTGTGTGCTCTGGTAGTGCCACTGACCTCTGCAGGTGTGGTAAGATGCCTGTAGCTGTGAAGAAGAGTAAGGTGATCAAGCTTACTGTATGAGAGGGTCACCATGCTCTGAATCTAGATAGTAAGATGTTAATGTTTGTGCAGATAATAATGGGTTCTGCAAGGCTTCAGTCATGAATATGGGAAAAGGGGTTGAAGTTCAAATAATAATATTATCTTGTCAAGTGCTGCATATAAGACCATTTGGTCATCTGTGGTAAAG
The DNA here is from genome assembly GCA_013398115.1 of Falcunculus frontatus. Lineage (NCBI taxonomy): Eukaryota > Metazoa > Chordata > Aves > Passeriformes > Falcunculus > Falcunculus frontatus. The sequence continues at coordinate 504,987 of VZRV01003663.1, forward strand.
ATATAGGTTTTTTTCAAGATGATAAAATAACTTTTTTTCTGTTAAATTTCCACATGTATAAGGTTCTTCTGTTCCTGTTCTCTAGCTGGCTGAGTGCCACAGCTTGCCATGAAATTTTAGTAAGGTAGAGAGAGCTAATGCATCCACAGCAGCTTCTTGGATCTGGGGCCTGCCTTTTAATACTGCTGCTGGTTGTTTGGGGCTCTGATTGCTTATTCTTTCACTTGCTAATGTTGGTGATTTCCATTTTTTAATCATCTGAATGTATTAAATATGCCACTAATTTATTTTTATTTCCCTCCTGTACTTGTGCAAAAGACATTGGTTAGTAATACCTGTGTTTTGGCCAAGTTCAAATCAATGCCATTTGCCTACCTGAAGAGAAGTGGGCACTTTCAGCTAAATTGCTACAAAATAACAGGAAAAGATTTTGATCTAAACCTTCCATTTAATTACTCAGTTGCAAACAATGCGTTGTTGAATGTCAAAACTGAGGCAGTTTCAATTACTGGAACAATTATGGTTTAGAGGATTGTTGCTGGTAGGTTTAAGAATTTATATTACAGCGACAGGCAAGTAATCCAGATAATGGGCAGTGCAAGAGTCCATAAAGATGAAGGCAGCCTGATATAGTGGTCTGAAATAAAATCTTTTGAGTTTTTTTTTTCTCTTTACAAATGTATATAATCAAAAGCCAGGGTCTCAACAGAGTTTTCCATCTAACATCCAAGATTTATGGGGTGAAACTATAATCTGAAGAATGATGAATGATTTTTTTTTTTAAATATAGGCATTTTTCTTTTTCCATATAGAGAATTACCAAAATCATAAGCCCAAATCCTTATGGTCTTATATGGTCAGGCTGTGATGCCCTTGCCCTATTGCTAAGGACCAGGTTTATTCTGGTGTTTAAATGATGGCTGAAGTAAACCCTGTGCTTTGTATAAGGGGAGGGAGCCACTAAAAAATGGAAATTGCTTGTCTGTCAGAGGGCTGGGTGATGGTGTGGCATAATAATTTGCCCAAAGAAAATCTTCTGAACTGGTGTCAATAAGGGTATGTTCTCTTGTCAATATTGAGTTCCTTGCAGTGCTCCTTTCCATCTAGTTGCATTTCATGCTGTTACATAATTTCTTCTAAAGTTATGTTGAAAGCAGATACAATATTAATACATTTAAGTGGTGCGATGTGTAATCTGCTGTCTCTTGAGCTTAGTGCAAGTGGGTCTGCATTGTAGGAAAATGAAGCTGATTATTTTAAACCCTTGGAAATGACAGCCCTTTGGGAAGTCTGCTGTCAGCGACTCATGTGTGCTTGATTCTCTGTGCCCTGGACCCATTCTGCCATCTCTTTGTAAAGGTACTCCCCAGAGGTAAACAAAAAGGGGCTTTGTAGGACTCCTCACCTTCAAACTGGTGTTTTGTTGTGTGTTTTTTAAAATGACTTATGGACCAGGACAGAAAGCTTTCACAATGCAGGAGGTTAGAAATGAGTTACAAAGGGGTGAAGAGGGCAGTGCCTCAGGTCCTGAGCCGCAGTCCTCAGGTGACTCCAGGCCTGTCCCTCCTTGCTCCAGCTGTGCAGCAGAAGGATGTGGGTCTCTAGCAGCTCTTTATTCCATCTACCAAGGCTCCACGGGTGCCTTGGATACGCTCAGGCACACGGTGTCCATTTTAGACACCCAAATTGCTCCCAAATGACCCCACAGCCCATGGGGAGAAGGGAAGCTGTGACCCTTTGTGAAGGCTTTAATATTTCCACAGGGTGCAGGGTCAAACTGATCATTTATGATAAAATACTTCTTTTAACCTCTTTACAGCCTTCATCTGTTACAACTTATGCGAAAGGAGAAAGAAGTGTTTTCAATTAAAAGCTACTTACCTAACAACCCTGTTTTGAATGCTAATTCATGAATCACTGGGAGCTGACAGTGCTGCTTTTTAATTTTCCTCGGTCACTTCAGCACATAATTCTAATTGAAATCGTTTTTTGCTAATCTCTTTCATAAATGCTGAGAACTTTCTGTCAAGTAAATTTCTGTCTTTCTGTATTTAATTTATGTTAAGAACAGTCCATTTTGTTGCATCAAAATATTTCAGAATTAAATATTTGTCTTCTTTTTTCTCCCTTCTTGCAGAAGGACCACTGAAGGGTAACAGAAAAGATAATTTGTCTAACTTGTCTCTAAGTTTTCAACACTTTATCTTCACAGTTGGTCCAACATGGCCACAGCACTGATCTGACTTTACTGGACAGAAACGGAAAGGAAAATAAATGTTTCTTCATAGTACTTTGACCTCAAAATACCACAAACACCATCCATCTTCTTGTGTTATTTGTGTTATTTTTCAATTGAATCACTCAGCACAGCGGGTCAAAAAGTCAGAGGCCACCATTTCTTCTCTTTGCTAGCAGGATAGAAAGCTTTGATAGGAACAAGTGTTTGCTGTTTTTTCATTGTTTTGTTTTGTTTTGTTTTTTTAAATGTAATTTTAGTCTTTGGTAAGCACCAAGACTTTAATTTCTATCTCAAGCATTTAAAATTATACATTATTTGTTACGGAAAATACCACTTTCCACCCATCAAATTGCTTCTGTAATCAAATTGCTTCTGTTTTCTACACAGAAAAAAAGTTGGGTTTGCAGTCTATTTTTACTAAAAAACTTGATTTGTTGGTCCTGTTCTTTTCTCATTGGTAGGAGTAGGCCAAACTCCCCTCCCTGGTGGGAGGGGCATGTCTGTGTCTATTTGCTTCATAGCAGGCTGACAAAGGTCTTGGGCTTTGGTCCAAGAACGGTATCTTCCGGGGTCACTCATGAGTTCTGCCTAGCTGAAAAAGTTATCAATAAATGTTATGTTGTTATTTCTAAGTGATTGTGTTGGAATGACCGCTGTGGGCTGTCAGTGCTGGCAGTGTGTGGCACAGGTTTGTGCTGCAGGTGAAGGTGTTGGCTCTGCAGGCTTGTCCCCATGCTCATCAGCTGGGAAGGGGAGGCAATGCCGTGGAGAGAAGTGCTGAGTTAGACCGAGGGCAGGTCTTGCACTTTTGTACTGCTGTGAAAGTCAGGACATGGGTTGTTTTTCTGTTTGTTTTGGTTTTTGTTTTTTTTTTCAACTGTGGATGAAACTAGGGTTTGAAAAATATTTACAGTAAGAGAGCAAGAGACACTGTGGAGTAGTCAATGGCCAGTTGTTGGTGTTTGCTGGGGGCAAATGTGGGAGTCTCCTGAGCTCTCACTTGGTCTCCTTTGCTGTGTCTCTCCTTTTGTCTCTGCTCCTCACCTTAGGAAACATTTCCAATAAAAGTTCAATTGAGACTGCATGCTACCATGGAGTTTTAGTTCAGATGAAAGTGATTTTGCTGATAAATTCCTTGAAACTCCAGAAATGTGAAGTGAATTTACCTGAAGGATAATTTATTATAGCTACATTGCCCATTAGTTGAGATAATCTCCAGCAATGATGATGAACAGAGATGATCAGGGATTATACTTTTAAAATGTCTTTCTGACTAGAAAAGCAATTTGGGATCCACTTACATCTCAGTAATGAAAATTGGGTAAGGTAATAAGAGATTTCATTTTGTGAGTGAATTGACAATGCAAATATCAGGATTTTTAATTTAGGTTTAAGTGGAGTAATGGCCACTCATTCTGATGCCTCATTAGTCATATTGCTTTTTAATGAGGGATTCACTTTCTTTCCCTGGCTAGCTCTAACACTGATAGCAAAGCCCAAGGAATGTTCAAATGTTTAGGGAGGTCTGTTGAATATGTGTCACTGCACCATTTTAATTTTAAAAAGGAAGGAAAAGCAGTTTTCTTTCTATGGTGAAAAAATACACATTTGCTTTTAGTACAGGGAAGATAAATAGTGCAGAGCTGTGATTGGTAGCCTGTTGTAAAAAAAGCTCAAGCACTTAGAGTAAGATACATTTCTAAAAAACTTCTACAAAATATAGAAAGAAAATTGCATTGAGTGGAGTGCTCATGAAAGAGGTTGGCTTTATGACAGACAGTGGGAGGAAAAAGTTTACTCTGCCCATCTCTGACAGATGAATATAAATAATGGCAGGTGAAGACTCTTTTTCCCTAGCAAACCCACTCTCTGTTCCAAACACCTCGTTCCTCTTCTGGATAAATCTCTGCTCAGCATTTTTATTTCTTAGATGTCTTTTCTTTTTCTTGTCCTATTTTTTTTCTCTTTTTCCTTTCTGTTCTTTAATTAAGAGCTTGTTTTGATGTTCATTGAACTCAGTGGGAATCTTTCCATCAAATTGAATGCATTAGGTCAGATTCATAATCAGCAGTCACTGAAACAATCTAACAATAGTTTTGTCACACGCTAGTGCTGTCTTAAATGGGATTTGCTTTAAAAAAGCAATAGAACGAATCCATTATAAACACTTGTTAGAGCAGAGTTTTGACTGTATCTGTGTATTTACCAACACAATTTCAACCAATTTAAGCCAAATTGAAATTAATGCAGACTTTTGCTCCAGGCACGAGCATAGGCCAGTTAATTAAATCAATTTAAATGAGTGTATTTTTAGTGACAGCAGTGTGATACTGGGTGTTGTCTGGGCTTGGGTTTGGTTGCCTTCCTTCCTTAGGTGGGCAAAGCATTTTGGCTTTCTGTGAGGACAAGCTGTAATGTAATGAAACACATGGGGAATCCAATGTAGATCAACCCATTCAGATCTGGGGGCAAGACAGCAAGTTTCTGGGATGCAAAAAAATGTCCACCAAACCTCTCTTTCTCAGGCCTGTTTCTAGGCTTTTGGTGTCCCACAATCGTGTGGCATCTTGCAGGTCTCAATGTGGTTTGCAAAAGTCTGGGTAATCCACAGCCTCTAAACTGCTGAGGCAACACCCACCCTCCTGGAGCAGAGACTTCAAGGAGATATGCAACTTCTGGGTCTCCAGCACAAAGATACAACCTCACATTTTGGCTCTGCTGTTTTATTCTGCTTTTCCCTCGGCCATGCAAGTGCCCCTCATCACAGATGTCAGGGAAGAGTGCCTGAGCTCCTGAGCTGACAGCCTAAAGGAGTGAGTGGCAGAGTGTCAGGACCCCTCCAGGAGGTTGCTGTGTCCCCACACACAGACGAGAGTGGAGAAGAGGTTGCACACAGCAGGGCGGTGGAAGCATAACCAGCCAAGGTGAAATCCTTTCAGGATAACCACCAAGAGACATCACATGCTTGGGACACTGCCAGTAAACTAAGAATCCTCTCATCATCTTCCTTTGTGACCTGGTAACCTTTCTTTGAAATGATATACCTCCCAGGAATAGTGGTGGAAACTCAGTTTTGCAGCACTTTTCAGCTTCAGAAGGAGTTATCTCCTTCAGATCTCTCCCTCTCTGACTCTGCGTTGTGAAATGACAAAGAAATGTAGGCCATATCTTCTCTCTTCGTAAATTCAGGGGAATCCCAGACATCTGATATGCTGAACTCATTCTGTATCACTTGGATCCATGTGAGACACAACAGTTCCCAGCAGACTGGGTCATACAGGACTAGTATCTATTTCTCATGATGGCTTTCTTGAGAACTGCCCTTCTCTTCATAGCTTATAAAATGAAAGTTGATAGGGTGAGGGCTCCAGAATGGTTGTGAAAGCACTAGGTCACTATAGAAGTTTTAACCTAAGAAAACAACCTTTTGAAATTAAACCAAAGCTGAATGTCAAATAAAACAGGCCATGTAGCTACAAGAAAAACTAACACTGATAGAAAATGATGTATCCACTCAGAGTGCACCAATTCTTCTCTTTGAGCAGGAAATGGAAATGAACTTTCAATATTTCCAGAGATCTGTGCATGGCAACAGTACCCAAAGTCTCAGTTATGTTCAGGCCTTTGGGTTACTGTAGTGTTTTATATACAATTGAGCTGATTTATGAGATTTCCTGTTAAATTTTATTGCTCCAATGACTTTTCTTCGGTTCTTTTGAAGTAGGAAACATCATTTCTGTAGCAAATGCAAGTTGAAAATCATAATGGAGCATAAAAATCAGAAAGGTCATGATTTTTTAGCTTTAAAATAGAGGACGGTGCACTGCTTGATACTCTTAAAAATATGAAAAGTTAATGAGGATACTTATTGGTGATAAAGATAGAATCTTCTCCCAGACCTTTGGTTTTGGCTGTTTGTGTATTGGCTTTTTGTGGGCTCACTTTTATAAATGAGAAACACTTCTCATTCTTCACATTTCAAGATCACAGAGAGCTAATAACACAAGATAGAAACTTTGTCCCAGAGAGATTATTCGATACTCCTAACACCCAGGGCTGCTTCTCCCTTTGAATGCAGACTATTGGTTGCATTTATCTGGTTTCTAGGGTCATATAGACTACCTTCATTTATTTGACCATGTTTAAGATCTGTGGGTGCAAGCAGGTTTGTAACCAAATAAGAAACTGTTCCTGTCAACACACATTTTGCAAGCTTAGGTGAATCACAGGAGCACTGCTTACACATCCTCAATCTAGAAAATGTCTCTGTGTGTGGGTTTTTTTGGTGGGGTTTGTTTTGTTTGTTTGTTTTGGGTTTGTGGGTTTTTTGTTAATTTTGATTTAATCTGAAGTCTTAAAACTATTTTTTTAATGTGCATCTTGCCAAATGTTTTTATTGAGCATGTAGGAACTTAGGTAAAAAATGCCTTCCTGCTATATCACTTAATGTAGCAGACCTTGAACAGTTCACCTCCAACTGCTTGCAGGTGTTTTCTCTAGGACTAGACATAGAAAAAGCATTTTATTACAGTGTTCACTGTCACTGTTGGTGCAGGGAAAAGTAATGAGAACAGGTCAGGGGACAGATGTGGTCATGGGAAAAGCCAGGACAGCAGGAGGGGCGCAGCTTTCTTTCTCCTCATTAATATGGACTGTCCTGTCTTCTGTTGTCTTTGCAGCAGTCCAGCACAGGGGACCTGAGGACTCTGAGGAAAGGATTGTCCCCGTACCACTCTGAGTCACAGCTCTCATCACTGCCACAGTACCAAGACGCCCTGCAAAATGTAAGAGATGTTTCCTTACCTGTACAGACAGAGCCATGGGTTTCCTTGAAAGTGGGCATGGCTGGAGGGGGCAGGTGAAAGTTACAGGGGAGCTCTCCCAAGTGATTGTTCACCCTGAAACTGGTGTTGCAAACATGCAGCTAAAACCTGCAGCTGTTGGGAGGATGGGGAGCCCCTGGAACATTGATCTTTACCTGAATTTAGTTCATCAACTTCCCAGAGTGGGTTTTCAGTCAACTGACAGTCACTGTTGTGCATCTTTTAAAGCTAGGGTGAGTCTTGTTACACCTGCAGCTTCTTCTTGGTAAATGCCCTGTGCCTGCAGTAAAAAAGCTGGTTGTGGATGAAGCTTGCAAGGTGTCTGGCAGAGCGTAGACAGGGTTGTTTAGTGAGTAAGTTCTTAGGTTTCTCTGTATCACAAATGAGGTTTGTGTTTCCTAAGATTTGCCTGCATTGCTTCTCAAACAATGGAACAATTTTGACTAAAGCCTCTTGCAAAAGGTGGAGACTGTGCTGCTGTGCCAGGGCTCCTGCTGCACCCGGGCTCCTGCTGCACCCATGTGCCAGGCATGGCTGAGGATCCTGAGCCCTGCCAGGTGATTGCCTTCCAGATGTTTCCCTCACTGCTCGGGCATCTACGTTTGCTTGGTGACATTGTTTTCCAGATTACAGGAAGAGTGTAGAAGCAGTCAGAGTCCTGCTAGGAGTGGGCTGCGAGTGCTATGAATGTGAGCAAAATCCTGATGGCAGCACAGCTGGAGAACTTCCCTTCTCCATGCCTGGGACACTGGTCAGCAGAGCTGCAGGTCCTGTAGGACCAGTCATACACTGGCTGCTTGACTGGGAAAAAGTCATACTGTAGATTTAGACTTTAATCATAATTTAATAAAGTTTGCATAAATAACCCCCAAGTATGGAACCAGATCCCCTTTCTATCCCCGCTGAATGGCAGGATGGATGGAGATGCTTCAAGCAAAACAAAAGGGGGATAAAAGTGTCCGAGTGAATATTCACTTTTCTAACTTTGTGCCCCATGTATAAAGACAGGAGACTTTATAGGGAGTACAGAGATACTTGAACCTGGAGATGTTTGTCTGGCTGTGCCAGCCTTACAGTTTTGGAGATTTTGCTTTGTTTCCCTGGTGCTTAGGCTTTTGATCCCCAGCTTTGTTCCAGGGGGGCGATGCTCAGTCAGTCTGTGCTGGTTGCCCCAAGGAGTGCTGCTATTCATGATTTTACGTTTATCTTGTCGGTCGGGCTGGGATATATCCAGCAGCTCTCTGCAGAGGGGCTGTGCTGGGAAGAGAGCTGGCAGGAGAGTTTTCTGCTTGAGCATTGGCCCCCACAGCTCACTGGGGCTGTGTGAGGGCTGGCGGCAGATGGTCCTGCCTGCTGGATCCCTTCCTGCCTACTTGTCCCTATTTTCTCTCCTTCCTCAAGGAAGAGATGGCACCTGGCATTTATGGAGAGGCCTGGATGCTGTGTGACATTCACTTTCATCTGTCACCCTAGCTGTGTTCTGCCTTCTTTGCAGGAAGTTGATAGAGAAAAAACAATAACAGCTTTGGATCCAAATCCACATTGTCTCAAATACTTACATAGCCATTTATTTACTTACTCCTGCCAAAATCCCTTTGGTTTGTGGCTTGACATGATACACTGTTTTAGTGACAAAGGAAAATGATCACGAATTCATGCAAATGTCTTTGAATGTCTTGAGCATGCCCAGAAGTGGACATTTAAATGTTCCTGAGTTTCTCTGCAGCTTTTTTTTATAGAAGGCATGAGTTTGTGAGAAATCATTCCTCTTTGTGCCAAGCTTCACGTGGGTGAGTGAGGGACAATTGGTGTCAGCTTCAGAGCTGCCACATCTGTTCAGGGTTTCATCTCTGGCACTGCCCGTGCAACTCTTTGGGGAAGTCCCTCAGCACATCCCTCACTGTCACACAGGTTACAAGCAGGCATCACTCCAGCTCTCCAGGGCCCTGAGGTACCCCAGTTAATGACACAGCTGGGTGTTTCTAATGGGTCCTGGATCAGGGACACCGGCGCACACTCAAGATGCAGAAGCAAAAGACACTCACAGTTGCAGTCTGTGCATTGTGCATCATGCACGTGGGGAATTAGGGGTTTGCTCTGTAGTCTGCATTTGTTACCAGATATCCAGGAACAGGAGTCCTGGGGGTTAGTCTGGCCTACAAGACCCTGGCCTTTGCAAGGGAAGGTGTGATATGTATGTTAGCTTGAACTGATAGAAGAGTGGTCAGTCTCCTCAGCTCTAGGAACTGCCACCCAGAGTCATTTCATGGTGTACCAGAGGCTCCCTGTGTTCTTTGGGAGGTGAGGGTGATTTCCTCTGCCTCAGATACATGAGAGGAGGCAGCAACAAGCTCCTGATGAGACCTGCCATTTCCCTGGGATGAGACTAAGCTGGATAGGCTGGCTCCATTTTTCCCACTGCCAGCAGCCTCCAGAGCTGCTCAGTCTCATGTAAGTTGATGTCCCAGGCATGAGAGCTGTCTTTGAGGTACCTGTAATCTGTGCACTGCTGAGGGCTCTGTGGCCTGCCTGGCACCTGGGTGTCATGGTTTAACTGCAGCTGGCAGCTAAACCCCACACAGCTGCTTGCTCACTTCCCCCACATCCAGGGGGACATCCAAGAGATCCCTGAAGCACAGCTGAGGATGAATGTGGGGGCTGAGGCACGGCCCAGAGCTTGCACCTCTCTCTTTTCTTTGGCCTCTTCATGGGTGCTCTGGCTGCATGTGGACACATGTTCCCTGCAGACCTTCATGGACCTGCCCGCTGCCCTGTGGCTGTGCCGCAGGCCCATCTCATTGCCCAGGCATGAGAAGGTGACCTGAGGGCTGCTTATGTTCCTATGGCTGAAGGTACCATCACCTCGAGAAGCTCATAAACCAGCTGCCTGGAGGAACCATTTATCCACATTGGCAAAGAACACCATTAAACATGAACCAGCTTGTTACTAGCAGTCAGAGCTAGCCTAGCTGGCTTAGACTTAAAATCTGCTAGCAATGTTCCTGTGATTTATTATGGGAATCCTGCCTTTGGTGGGAGTAACTTCAGAGATTTGTAATGGAAATACTAAGGCTAGTGTGGATGGAGTGTGGGTGGAAAAGTGTGTGTGAAAACACCAGCGGGAATTCTAGAGGAAGGGATGCTTTGGCCTGTGCTGATGGCCAAAGATGTGAGTGGCAGCAAACAAATGGGTAAACACTACAGGATGTGTGGTTTGCGTCAGGACTGGGAGGTCTGTGCTGTGATAAGGCCACAGCACAGATGGCTCATCAGCAGAGGACTTGTTCCCTGATAACGGGAGCAGTGTCACACCATGATTTTTCTTCCTGTGGTTCCAAGAGGGAGGATTAGATAAGGTGACCAAAATGATGGAAAGGAGGCAACAGACAGCAGCTTTCCTAGGGGTTTTTGGAGGGTGAGTAAGCAAGATGCTGAGATAAAGATCAGCCTGTAATAACCACTGACTGCTAAGGCATGTGAAAAATGTGTCCCAGAACCCAGTTCTTTGCTGTCAATGAGGAGGGATGCCAGAGCTGTCATTAGAACTTGCTAGTGGGTATCCCTTGTCCTCTGTGCCACACACAATGACCCTGACCACCTTTTGGTGAACGTGTGTGTGTTTGTAGGTGTGTGGGTGAGAGTGACATATTAGGTTAAAATAATCATCACTTTCCCTTTCCTTAAGTTTTTGTACCAAGTTTGTAGCACTCCCTTGCTGAGGAGCAGGAACTCCTAGGGGCTCCCCATCTGGGTGCAGGAGGATGTGTCTGCTGGTGCTGTGGCTGGTGGCTGGAGAAAGGGACTTGTGCTCATCTGGCCTCTGGAACTGGGAATCCATGGGGAAAATACCTGCAGATACACTCTGTGAGAGCTGAGACAAGCTCTCTCTTTTTGAGAAGACAATGCTGATGGTGCCAATACCCAGCTCTTATATATACCCCTGAGGACTACAATAAGTATCTCCAGATAAAAGTGAGATTTCTGTTAGAGTGTTCAAAGCTGCTTCTTTCAGGAGTCTGTATAGACTACAGACCAGGCTGGGGAGACACAATTTCTTTTTCCCCTCTAAATCTATTCCAAAACCGACAAGGTCCATAGGAAAAGGCAAAGAAGTAGTAGTGTGCCTGTATGGTGGAGAGCACTCAACTTAGAGGGCTGCTGAGTCTCTGGCTTCCTGTCACGGCCTCTGATTGTATTTTTCTCCAGTGTCCACTTCTTGCAGGATGCAAAGCCTGGGAGATGCCTCTGGCTGATGGCTGCAGCACCAGCCCCTTCCCTTGATTCCCACCGTGCTGGCACAATGAGTCACGTTTTGTACCTCTGCCTTGCAGAGATGCTCGGGGGAAGTGTATTTCGTTTTGCCAGATGGCACACGTGCTATTACAAAAACAAGCCCAAATGTTTGTGGTCTGTAGGTGGAAAGAGAAGCCATTAGATGGAGTGGGAAGGGATGATGAGTCCTTGGCTGAAGCGTTGGCTGTCTGCTGAGCCTGTGAGAGCGGTGGTGAGAAGAGGTGATGTGAGGGCGCATAGTAGCTAAACCCAAGCCCTAGTGACAGTCCTGTCTCTCCCTTTAGGCTGGAAAGACTGTGGTCTCCATCCTGTTCAATACAAGGGCTAAGGCAGAAGAAAAGCGAGAAGGTAACTTGGTATCTCTCCCTCAGCTCCCTGCAGAGGAAGGCCCAAGCTGGCCCCTGAACCAACCTGGTGTAGGCAAGGAGATGTAGCTGTGGCCTAAGCCTGGTCTTGGGTCTCACTGGGGAGCCCAGAGCAAGTCTTGCAGTCCCTCTTGTAGTCCTTCCTCAGCCTGCACAAGAGTGAATCTATTCCTCTCAGGGAGAAGAACTGGATCAGCTTCTTAAAGCCAACCTGACTTGAAATGGCAAAAGATCACCACACTGTTCTCATTGTGGTGTCCTGAGGATGCACCCAGAGGAGGCAGGGGAACCCTCTGGGCATTGATGCCCCTGCAGAGTCACCTGGTGCACTGAGGACCTTAGCAGGGCCCCAAGGTGTCCCAGCACAGCACAGCAACTCCTCCACTGCCAGCAAGGAGCCCCCCTTCCCCTCATAGTGCTGCATGAAGTCCCTGGGCAGGGGGATCCCTGGCTGCCCGGTGCCAGTGCCCAGATGCATCTTCAGCATCTCATTATGGCCTCTCAAAATGCCTTCAGCCCCTTGTGTTGCTCCAGAAGGCCATCCTGTGCAGTGCCCTGATGGTCCTCTGCCTTCTCCGATCCCTGCACCCCATCCCCCGTAGCTATCAGGTGAGCTGAGCGCAGCTGGTGTATGTTAGAGGATGACTCTAGGCTGGTTTCTCACCTTCCCACATCAGTGATGGCCATGGTGCCTTTTTAGGCAGGGGGAAGCAATGATTGAGAGAAGCGTGAAAAACGTGGCAGAAGGCAGCTTCTTCCCACTGGCTTCACTGATACCACCAGGATGTTATTGAGCAGACAAAAAGAGAAATTCAAGGCAGCTGATTTGCTGCTGCAGCTACAGTAGCTGTGGAAGAGAAAGTAAAATGAAAGGTTTGTCGGGATTTATGGCCCAGAGAGTGCTATGATGAAGCTTCAGGGTGTGTTACCAGCAGCTGAGAACAAACCAATCCATTTTTGAAGGCAGCTGCCCTTCATCTGCTGCTATTGCAGAGGCTCTGAGCAGTGGGTGGCTTTTTTCCCCATGGCAGCCTCAAACCAGCACAAAGTTTGGTAATGACAAAGTTTGGGGATTTGATGAGCAAAAGAAGTACGGACAGGCCGTGCCCATAATCTGCCCTGACAGGTAACCACAGGAGGCAAGAAAAATTCATTTGCTTTGAGGATCTGCTGTAGGTTCTCATGCTCATTTTTCATTTACCTTCGTGTGGGGTTGGCAATGGGTTGGAGGAGAGGCAGGGGCACAACAGAGCCTTGCTCTGCCACAGGACTGGAAGGGCAGCCAGGCTGAACTGGAGACCTGAGGGGTGATACAGATGTGCACAGGTGCCTGCTTGCATCCTCTACCCACTCAGAGGCTTTCACCTGCATCATCCCCAAATCACACTTGCTTCAAAATCATGGAAGTCTTAAAAATGCTCACCATTTCCTTCTGAAAACAAATGTGCTTGATGTTCCTTTATCAAAAGTAGTAGCACCTCTCAAAATCCTTACGCTGACAGTGCCCCTGTGAGTCAGTCAGAGTTAGTGCACTTGTCTGCTCTTACAGCGTGGGCTCACTCTGTCCGGACAGACTTGTTCTGTTTGCTTGTGTCAGGTGGTTACAGGCTGAAACTGCTCTAAATATGTCATGTTGGTAAGGGTTTCACAGTCCGAGGGGGCAGCTGAAGCTGTCGGTGGTGCTTTTTACCAGTGTGCGGCCGTCCCAGCTGCCCAGCGCTGTTACCAACCCATAGAGTGACCACTCCCCTCTCCCCCACCGCTGCCGGAGGAGGCTGACTCACCGGCTCTGCATGCTCCAAGGAGTCTTCAGAGTCTGGAGCTGCGATCAGCTCAGTGCTGAGAAAAGACACCCTTCCTGTTTGTAATGACATCCAGTGGCAAACAATGTCCTGACTTTGTTCTTCTGTTTGAGGCAGTCCCTGAAATCTTCCCTTCGGTGCCCCAGCACAACCTGTACAGCCAGTGCTGTGTCATGCCTGCTGGGGAGAGGAGCTATCCTTTTGTTGGGCGTCTGTGATATCTGCTGAGAAAGCAATGAAACAGTTAAATTGGTTTTTTATTAATCAGAAAGTGCCATGTAAGTCCTTTTTATTACTTGAGTAGACATCCATGCGTGCTGGGGACACCATGAAGATGCAGGAGGAGGTGGCTGAGACACACAGACAGGCTCTGTCTGGCTCCTGTGTGGACCCAGCAGATAATTCATGGATTTGAATGTTTACATGACCAGCTGCTTTCTATGATTGAAGGCAGCAAATTAAGCAATGCCAAAGGAGATTATCATCTGCAATAAAGTCCCTTGATTTGATAAGGAAGATGCTAATACAGAGTCCTGATAGCTCTGCACTCACTCCCTGGTCAGTGGCCAGGACCTGTGCTGCGCTGGAGAGCTGTGTCTGTCTGAGGAATCTTCCACAGGTTCCTTCTTCTGTGCCTGGTGGCAGGGTGTCAAGGGCTCGCAGCTGTGGGGCAGCCCACTGTGTCTTTGGGAACATAGGACTGTGCAGCCATTTGAGTGCCCAGGAAGGGAGCTGGTGGTTTGGTTTGAGCTGGATGCTGGCAGGCTTTGTGCACAGTAGGCATGGAGTAACAATAGCCAAATGCCATCACTGCTCTGGATTGGATGGTGATGGATGCTGGGCAGACAGGACATGGTAAGGGTGCTTCCTGGCTCCGGTGAAGGTGTCCCATGCTCAGATATCAGAGGTCTGGCATCATCTGTATCAGAGTGGCAAAAAGGCTGTGCTTTACACGGTGTGGTTTGCAGAGGTGCCAGCACTGGTAGCTTCTTTGTGCCTCCAGGAAATCTTCTTGTAGCCAGCAAGGAGCCCTGGGGCTGCTGCCAGAGTGCCTCCAGGTAGCCCTGTCCCTGTGGGGTTATGAGTGAAGCTGGGCTCCCTCAGGAGCACCACACACGGTGGCAATGGCAGAGTTGCCGTGGGCATGAGAAGATGCAGCAGGGAGGGAAGGGGCTTGGAAGGAAGGGAGGGTGAAATGTCAGCCTGGAGTCGTGTCACGCTTCAGCTCTGTGTGGCACCGGCGCTTTGTTTCAGTCATTAACCCCTCTGCAGCTGCAGGGCAGCGGAGCACGGGAAATGTGGCCCGGGATGCAAAATCATGAGGGGGGCCAGGGAATTTCTCAGGCTGGTGGTAACAGGAGATTTTTTGTGTGTGTGATCACCCAGGAATGCCACTCATCTTTGTGTGAAGGGAGATTTCTCATTCTGAATAGAACATCAGTCCATGTGAGCCCAGTGCTTGCCCTTGGTGCTGCCTGTGCTACTCTTCTGATGGGGACACCATGCTTCAGGGTTTTGGTTCATTCCCTGCCTTCTCTTCTCCCATGCCAGAGTGGCCTTGTGCTCTCAGTCGTTGGTTTTGCTGCTAATTTTCCCCATCTGCCCCCAGCACTGCCTGGCCAGAGCTGCTCCAAGCGCTTCCTTAAACTTTTAGCCACAAGTGCCATTCACAAAACCAAAATGTGCTGGGCCCCCTGTTCTGTTGGCACACTGGGACTGGGGTGCCAGCACAGCACCTTTCCATGGTACTACAGAGCACCTTTCAGTGGTACTACCCAGCTCTGCCACCCGCTTGCCATGAACTGTGGGCATGTTACTGCCTCCTGCTTGTCTCTTAACAGTTCCTAATTTGCAGAGTGGCATTGACACCTTTATTTATTTAAAACACGTGGATGGTGACAGGTGTTAAGGAAGGGTCCAAGTATAATTCAGTGTAACCTGGATAAGCAGGATTGAAACAAAACCACTGTGAGATAAATAGACGAGCCTGGAAATTTTATTGTGAGCTGTCTGACAGTGCCTGATGTAATATAATTTTCTGTGTTCTGTCTCGACAATAAAAACTGCACAGTGTCTGATATGACTCCATTTAGCTTTAATGTTTTCTGAGGTATGCCATTAGGAAAGTGTAGCTTATTTAATCGGGTTTGAATTCTAAATGTCTGCTTGTTTTTTGAAATGGCAGACAAAAATTAATAGAAGGCAAGGGGAAGATGTGAGGTTCAGAAGGATTAATATTTGCTCATACGTTCCATGTTGGTCTGAAGCATCCTCAGTGCCTAGCCTGTGCCTGCTGGCTGAACTAAAAACAGCATGATGTTCTCCTCTGGGTTTTGAAACTTAGTCTTTTGCAGTCTTTCTGCAGATCAGGAATAGCTCTCTTGGAGGTGAGGTAGGAAAGGGTGTCATTAAGAGACAGAATATAATTGAGCAAAAAGAGATTGAAAACTGATGGAAGGACCAAGGTCTCATGTCTTTTGAAATCCCTGGAGGAATCAAGGAGAAATTGTTTATTGGAATTTCTTTGTTCTTTTTTTGAAATTTCTCATCCAAAACTTCTAAAAGAGCAGACACCTGTTGTCCCCAGTTCAGCTCTTTTCTTCTTGGGTTCCAAAGCATTCCCACTGTTATTAAGAGATGTTCATATTTTAAGCCTTACTTTACCTCTGTGGAGATGTGTCATTATTGGGATTTCGCAGCGTGCCCTATTGCAGAGAGTCTTACTAATTTTGGTCCTCGAAACACACAGGAATTGAGTATTGATGGCAGTGCTTGTCAGCATCTGTGCTGGACCACATCCCATGCAGCCAGATAGAGCAAGCAAGGACTCATTAGGCAGCTTGGTCTTAGACGCTCGTAATGGCATTGTGGCGTGACACAGAGCAGCAGATGTTTGCCAGCAGCTGCAAGTTGAGGCCTCTGCTCTTCATTTTTTTTGGTGTCAGATTGGAAAGGATCATTGGCAGTATTTGCGGTCTATTTCTTTCTCACATTAGCACTAGTGCTTTTCTGATGGTTTTTGGGTTCTTGGATGGGGCAGTGAATGGGGCTACTTTGATTTGCTTTGTTTTCTGCTTTGGATTGGAGGGTGTTAATGTGTCAAGTGTCATTCTAGCAATAGAGTGTGGGGAACTTATCCCCTGTGTGTAGCATATTGCTTCAAGGATGCTCCGACACGAGAGACTGAAGAGTTTCTCTCTCTTTTCTTAGTCAGTTATGCAGCTGGACTGTGAATCTCCGTAAAGACTTGGAGACAAGCCCTGCAGGCTCCAGAGAGAGGTTTCTGGGAGGGTCTCAGATAGCACTGAGCTTCTCTGGTGGATTTGTGGTTTCGGTGTGCATGACATGGGGTGGGTGGGATGGGGAGGGGACTGATGCCATGTGGGAACAGTAGCTCTGAGAAGTGCATTGGTCCCATCACTGATACCAGCAAATATTCAGCACTGATCTGCTTGAAATGGAGGAGCAAGAGAGGGCTGAAAGGGAGATGTGTTCTGTGGTGCTTCAGTTCTGCTGTCTGCACAGAGGCAGCAGAGAAATAGCTCCTGCTGTGGTTTTCCCAGTGGAAGAGGGCCTGGGGACAGGGGTACTTGGCACTGTCCTCCCTTGAGGGATGCAAAGAGCCTCACCAGGACCCTCTCAGGACACTGCAGTCCCAGAACCATCCTGGCAGCAGAGATAGGGCTGTTCTTTCCCAGGCTGAACTCATCAGAGATCCATGCCACAGTGATCTTGAATGTTCTGAGCAGCCACAGTGGTTTGGAGAGCAGCAAAAGCCCCAATGTGCTAAGCAAGCGTAGGATGGGTCACACACAGCACCACGGACTCTGGCTCCCTGGGACTTCTGCTTCTTAAGGATGTATCTTGGAGAACTGTCTTTGGGTCTCAGAGGTGCAGTGGTCGATAAACCCTGTGGAAGAAAGGTGCTTCCTGCAAGCACCTGGGAGCTCACAGACATAACCTAGACCCCCTCTCCTTAGTTAGACTGATAATCTCACCTCTGGGCAGCTCTTCCTTTTGGTGGGGTGGCTGTGGCTGTGGCTGTGGATGAAGCTGAAAGTGGTATGCTATTTTTCAACATCTTTACTGTAAATTTTAATGGCATTTTTGGTGACCTCTGAGCTGTCTTGTAGCACCATTCATTCATATAATTATGTGATGCCTCAGCCACATATCTGAGGATGAAGAGTGAACCACCTCTGAGCTACCGAGCACTATGAAAACCTAGCAAGTGGAAAAGCCATATGTCCATTTAATACAAAGACTGCATGCTTGACAAAACCAGACAGGGAGAGGAAACTGAGAGTGATGCATGCCTTAAAGCACACCATACTGCTTTTTGTGTATATGGACAATTTCTGCTTCTTAGGATGTAACAAGATTAACCTTGCTATTATTGTCTGCCAGGGTGCTGAGTCAGTTGTGTTCCTATGTCTGTGAAAATGTCAGCTATAGGGAGCAGGAAGGGCATGGGTTTCTGCAGTGGTGGAGGTCCTCAGATTAGCTGAGTTAGAGTGCTGGGATGCAGCTGTGAGAATTCTTGCCTACAGTTTCCAAATGCATCTGTTCTAGGCATGAGGAATCTCCTCCATCTGTGCAATTTTACTCACTACTTTAACACTGACTTCTTGAGATTTTCCCTTCCCTCCTGCCCTCCTTCCAATCTCCTCTCTCCAATCTCTGGTTCCCTCTTCCCTACATTTCACCTCAGTGGGTTTCCTGCTGGGTAAAATACACATCCTCCTCTTCCTTCCCATTCCCTCCCTTCTCCCACTGTTGGCAGTTTTCCAGTACAGCAGCCTTGACCTTATCTCCAATTCCTTCCATTTCCTCCCCTTCAGCTAACACTAACGGTGAACTCTGCCCGTTTTCCTCTCCTCCATCCTCCAAAGGCTGGCCATGCATCCTGCTGGCCATGTATCCTGCTGGATATGTTGTCACTTCTTTCCTTGCTGACTGCAGTCCCCTCCGTTCTGGCTGCCTTTATGTGTGTCTCTGTGCAGGAAGCTGATAGGAGTTTGGCTGAAGCTTTTTTTTTTGTGAACCGCACTGAAATCAGTAGGAATGAAGCAGGGCCTTTATAAAACGCCAGCTCTGTGTGTGTCCGGAAAGAGCCTTCCCTAAGGGTGCAGCTACACAAGAAGCACTGACTGCAGTGATGAATATTGAGCCACCCTTAGCCATGTATTTTTACTGGTTGCATCCCATAGCTGGGAAGAGCAGGGATGTTGGTGAGATCCTTGCTTGCCCCCTCACTTTCTTCACATGTGTGTTTGACTTTTTGTAGCACCAGCCTGGCATAGTGGGGAAGTCTCTGTGGCGTGGGGCAGTGGCGTGGCTGTGTGGTGCACTCACCATTGCTGATGATGGCACTCAGCAATTTGGACATCTCTTTCTGTTGGCTGGGGCTTTTGGCTGCCAAGCTAAGGATCAAGGATCATGCCTGTTTTAGAAACGAAGTAATCTGTCACTTAGACTCTGACTGCAAGTTTTGGGTCTACTTCTTTTGCTGCATTTCTCTTTCTTTAACATTATTTTTCCCTTCTTCAGTCAAATTCTCTACCTGTGTTCAGGGGCCACTCAGTTGATTGCCCTTGTCTGAGAAGGAAGGTGACCCTTTGAATGTTTTTTGTGTGATATGATATATCCAGTATATCACTGTTTGCAAGAATGCTTTTATCTTGTCAGTATGGTGATTGGTTAAGTATGATCAAGCTCTTTAGAAAACATTTCTCTCTAATCATTTTTGTTTCATTTGTATTCTGTAATAATTTTGAGAGTGATTGTGATCATGGAAGTGCTTTGTAGCTCATTAGTGACTTCAGTTATGTGAGGAGAAGCTGCTGCTGTCTTTCATACAGGAGACCTCGTGATCTACTCTAGTTTGGCCAGGAAACTGTATTTAAAATGTTGTCTGCAGCACCATCCAGCAGAATTCCTTTTACCTTTGTCATATTACTCTCAACTCCAAAGAAATATTGGATGTTAGACCTTTTCTTGGCATTTCCTGTGTTAGTTCTGAAGAGGGCCATGGGAGAAGATCCATATCAAGTATGACCACAAACTCCTGAATCCTCTTTTTTGGTTGTTGTGATCCTGGTCATTTATAGAAAGAAAGCATCTTTCATGGTGAAGCCAGAGTAATTATGCATGCATTGGTGACTCTGACCTCTGTGGGAAGCTGATTCTGGAAGGACTGTGTTGCATTTACCAGCCCTGTGAGAAATTCGTAACCCGTTTTGCAGTCGTAAGTCGCAGCTGCAGACTGGCTGGATCCAGCCCCTAGTGCTCCCCCCCAGCCTCTGTCTTTTCTGTCTGACGTTATGGATGGGGTGGCTGAGGACGTGTCCCCAGGTGGCCACAGCTCCAACAAGCTGTAACCCTCTGCCACTAGGTCCAGAACCATGACCAGCCTGTGAGTGCCTCTGCTTTCTCAGTCTCTTAAAGAACCTTGGAGAATCATTGCGGGGCTATTAAGTCTAACTTTCCTTTTTCTGAGATGCCACCCCCTCTCCAAAGGATGTTTGTGTATCACCTGCAACTCAGTTCATGAAGGTTGCTATTATGAGTAAATAGCTGTTGGTCATGACATGCGTTAGGCACAGATCAGTGGCCAGGGCTTGAAAGGCTCCATGCCTTTTTGTCTGTAGCCTAATGAATTTGCCCATCTTTTCCTTTAATACAAGGACATGAATGCTTTTATTAGTAAAAAGGCCCCTAGAACTTAAAACATTTGCAAGAATGAGAGCTGAGAAAGTGCCCCTCCATTGGTTCTCCTTTACTGTAAAAATTCTGAGGCACTGGCACAGGTTGCCCAGGGAAGTTGTGGATGCTCCATCCCTGGAAGAGGTCAAGGCCAAGTTGCATGGGGCTTTAAGCAACCTGATCTAGTGGAAGGTTCCCTGCCCATGGCAAGGGGTTGGAACTAGAGGATCTTTAGGGTCCCTTCCAACCCAAACTATTCCGTGTTTCTATTGTTCTATAATTCTTCTGGCACAACTAGCTTTCTGGCCTTGGCAAGGAAGGCAAAGTGATGAGACAAAGCATAAAACATGCTGTGTTTTTAAACGCAGAAAAGACGTGAATGGAGTGCCTCGTGTGTTGTGTGTGAAAGCATTCCTGTGATGGTGCTACATGCTGCTCTGCCATCCTAATTTGCTTTCAGAGGCCCCCAAGTATAATAATTCTTTGTGTTTCCTAAAGGATGTGAAGACTAAATACAAGTTTGGTCAATGATTTCATTGTTGATTTCTCCCGGAGTTACAAAGAAATGCAAAAATATTAGGGACAGGCAGGGTGCATCTCACTGAATAAAGATATTGTGTCTCTCATAATTCAAGCTGGATGCCTGTAGAAAAAGGAAAGCCCTATGAAAAATGCTTACAAGGCTGGTTGGACAGTAGAAATCTTTTGTAAAAATGTCATTTCGGCATCTTTCCCAATGGAATCCTTCATGCAGGAGGACTGGCCAGCATTTTGGAAACAAACCCAGCCAACATTAGGTTTGGACATCTGCTTCTTTTAAGGTTGCTTTCACAATTTTCTCTGTAGCTGAAGATCTGTACTTGATGTCTATGTGAAAACGCTGCCAGAGAAGCAATGAAGTTATGCCAACTGTTTCTTTCATGAACACAGCTTCTTAGAAATGACCGTTTTATATTGGAAATTCATCTTGTTTGCATTGCTCCCATGTCTAGAAGGATGAGTACTGTTTGATCTTGTCCTTGTACAAAGTTATCCTAAATGAACAAAAAATGTTTCTCGAATCAATTTACCTTTAAACCAGGGTGCTCTTCTGCCTGAACACATCTAGACTGAGTGATGGTACACTAAATGGTGTCAAATCAAGTGACTTGTGAGGAAGAGGTAGTGGTGTCTTTTGTCTTGGTAGGGGGCTAAGGGGATTGAATTTGGGTCAAATTTTCTGGGTGTTTTCTTCTTCCTTGCTTAAATCACCCAAAGGGAAATTAACACATATCTTCTCTTATTTCCCCAGGGACCAGCTCGCGTGACGTCTGATCTTGCATCTTCTCCTGCAGCGGGGTATGTCCCTGTGGGCCAGAAGCCAGAGGCTGTGGTGCATGCTATGAAGGTAAGGCTGTGTGGGGCACTGAGGTGTCCTGTGTTGCACCTGAGTGGCAGAGCTGGGCATTGGCTCTTCTTCTGGAAACAACTGAACACAGAAAGTTAATACTCAGGCAGGATATTGGTAACCAACACCTGTATCATGATGAATAAGCATTGCTTAAAATAGTTGCAGAGCTAAGCAAGATTATGCACAGCTATTTTTTGGGGGTGGGAAACCTCCAATAAAAGCTGCTGGTGCTGAAGGTGTTGGTTACCCTTTGTGTTCATCAGTCCTGCGTAAGCTGGGTCTCCGAGGTGACAGTGGTGACCGAAATGCTGTTTTAAAAAGGGACACAAAACTTGCATTTCCTATGTATATTTTGTTGTTGAAAATCCTGCAGCAGCCTTCAAAGGAGAAAGATTATATTTTATGAAAATATACAGTAAACAGTGGCATCCTACCCACATAGGATGTGCATCATCAGTAGGGATTAAAGTCAGGACTGTTGACAATGGGACCATGGGAGACTGGTAGCTGAGTTAAAGGAGAAAACTTACACCGTGATTTCACAGCACCTCTCCGGTTCTAGTGACCATCCACTGCAGAAAAGGTGTAATTCCCAAGTGCTACATCTTCATCTAGTTAAGCAAGAGACATCTGAGTGTCTAAGAGACACAGAAGCACAAATCCTTTACAAGGTGCCATAGGAATGGCTGGAAAATCCCTTAACTAAATTAGTCTTTGGTTGAAATATAATGATTTATAGATCTGGATTTGCTGAAGCTGAAAAATTTTGTACGGGGTTAAAAAGCTTTCATCAGCTCAAAGGAGGATTCCTGGATGGCTGCTCTGGAGCTCAGATCCCTATGGTCATAGCTGGAAAAAAGGTCCAGCAGTGACATCACTAGCTTGGATGATATTGGACCTGGAGACAGATGCTTACAAAGCTCTTTGCTTTGTACCTTTCCACATCTGACAGATAAAGAAATGGCACAGATGTTGCTCATGTTTTTGATCTAAAAATTCCCTAAATTTTCTAATTTTTAGTGTTTCTAGCTTAGTATATCGTGCCTCTCCAGGGTCTCTTGGCTCCAGGACAGATGTTGTGGTGGTGGTGGTGGTGATGATGGTAAAACCAACAAATGTCAGGAGAAGCAGTAGTGTGGCTGGCAGGGATGTTGATTCCACTGGGCAGTTGCAAGATCCCCGGAGGATATTGAGTGCCACTATTTCTCAAGTAGTTATTAAAGGCAAGACAAGTTTGATTTGATACGGATCTAATTTGAATTTAAATTGTAAATGATCCTTCAAATTGAAAATCTTGATTTTTCAGCTTTCTTGAGACTTTATATATCCAGATTGTATAACTCCTATTGATTGATTGTATAACTTCTTAAGGGAAGGATGTCCAGCATGGTCAAGGATTAAGAAATACCTTTAGTACAGTTTTCGCTTGTTCCCAAAGGAGCTGACCACACAAGTGGCAGTTCACTTGCTGACATATATTTGTCCTGTGTTTTCCAACAAGTTTCTTCTTTGTATGTTGTGAACGTCTCTGTGCTATCAGAAAGCTCCATCCTGTACTATGCCGCAATGTGCTCGTGGGTGACATTTTTCCTGTGTGTGTATACATATATATATATATATATATATATATATACATACACATATATATATATATACACAGATGGATCTGCTAAACTGTTGCCTTGCAGAATGTTGCAAACTCATGTGAACCTTTGTTTTTCTGTCACTTTGTACTGATTTGGCTTTGATTGCAATTAATCATCCAAGTCCTGATGCAGTCCAGACTACTGCTGTTGGCTTTTTCTTCCCAAACTGTGGGGTTCATACCTTTCTGCCCCTGCTCTTCATTGCATTTGGCAAGGTGGTGGTGAGGGATAGTATTAAGCAGAGTTGGTAGCGTTTTTAAATTATGAGATCAAATACTTATAAATTGATTATGATCATATTCTGGGGGGTAATTAGTTTCCTATTTGCTTTAGGAATTACAGGACTGAATTTCTTACTAAAGGCAAGAAACATAAATGGTTTTAAGATGTGGTTTGATAAGCTTATGAAAAGGATTGAAAATTAATGAGGAAGATTCTTGGAAACTGGAAATTAAGTTTGGAAGGTCTGGCGCAATGATTCATTTAAAGGAGTTGAAAGGAAGTTGGATGACTGGCTGTTTGCACATATTAGTAATCCCTCTGCTTCAGAGCTTTGTGGATTCCTAGGAGGGGCTAGAAAAAATTCAGAAGAAATTCTCCTCTACGATTTCCTAGTTCAGCTGGTGAGGTGCATTTGTCTGTCTCCAAAACCCTGGAAACTGCCACAGCTTGAGTCAGGAAGCAGGTGACATAGCAGTCACATCTCGTGGGGCATAAACGATCTCACGTAATGTGTCCTGCTCACTCGCTTGAGGTTAAAAGTATTCTCACATTTGAAGTGAGCAGGAAATTCTCCTGTAGGTCAGTGTGGCAGGGAGGGATGAGAAGGTGTTTATTTTTCCATCCTGTGGCACATTTCCAAGGATCATCTGGAAACTGAAAGACTGAAGAAACTGGTCATGATCTCAATCTCTCCTCCTGCCTTGTGGCACAGTGAAATAGTAGCTGTTGATCTCCAGCTGCAGACATTTTTTTGGCCACATCATGCTGTAGCATATGGAGTGGGTCTTATTTGCACCCTGCAGAACTGGGTAGCTTTTCCAGTGCCAGCCCCTGCATGTGGGAAGCTGGATGCAGCTGCTGCCTTAGACCCTCACCTCGTGTGATACAGATCATAACTCTCTCTTGAGAAGAGAGCAGCCTACAAATGAGACTTCGTACTTTGGCTATACCACAACAGATATTGGAAAAAGCACTTCTTGTTTGAGAAAGGAAGTCCTTATGGCTCTGGCAGGCCAACTCCTTACTGCAAGGAAAGGCAAGGAGAGATGGAAGGGCCGTGAAGATGATCAAGGGGATGGAGCACCTCTCCTATGAAGAAAGGCTGAGGGTGCTGGGGTTGTTCAGCCTGGGGAAGAGAAGGCTCCAGAGGCACCTTATAGCACCTTCCAGTCCTATAAAGGGGGCTTATAAAAAGGAGGGAGAGGGACATTTATGTTACGTAGTGACAGGGCAAGAGGCAATAGTTTTAAACTGAAAAGAGGGCTGGTTTAGATTAGATGTTGGGAAGGAATTCCTACCTGTGAGAGTGGTGAGGCACTGGAACAGGTTGCCCAGAGAAGCTGTGGACGCTCTGTCCCTGGAAGTGTTCAAGGCCAGGCTGGATGGAGCCCTGAGCAACCTGATCTAATGGATGGCATCCATTTAATACCATTCTATTATTCTATGGTTCTGTGCAGTTGGCTCCACTTGTCTTGTGGAATGCTTGTATGCAAGTCTGTCCACAAGTGATGAGGCTGCAAGGATGCATCTCTGTGCCCAAGCAAAAGTCACTGAGGGACTGTCCCCTTCAGTGGATCTGCAGTACTTCTGGACTGCCTCTGTCTGCACCCGCATATGTAATATCCCCTAGGTTTTTTTCCTTGGGATTTTCCGTCAGCTAAATTCTATCTATGTGGCTGAAATGCTGCCTGCAATTTAGAGTAAGTTCTTCCTGGAGCACGTTTAGGATTTTCTTTATTTTTCCTTCTGAAATAGTTTTGTTTGCTTGCACCTACTAAATAAGGAGCAAGATGACAGGTTTGCACTCCTAACAGCTGTTTTTGCTAACAAAAATAAAAGGTACATATGCTACAGCTCAGTATTTCACTGAACATCAAAGCACTTTTCTTAGGAACTGAGCAAACCTGCTAAAGACGTGGGGAAGTGAAGAGGAGACAAATGTAAGAGAACAACATTTAGCCTATAACCCAGCTGCCCCCACAGCAGCAGCTTGGACCTCTTCCATGCACGCAGAGCTATCAAGAAGGTGATCATCACTAATTGTGGATAAGACAGGATCTGTCTTTCCAAAACTGGGGAAAAATCCTAGCAGGGCATATGGACTGTTCCCTTGCTGAAGCAGGATGCTGTGTTTCCCAGTGCTGTGTCCAGTTGACTTATGAAGCAACAAAATTAGTGAAGTTTGCATAACTTGGAAAGTATCCCTCAGTCCCACAATGCTTTGTGTTGCGGAAAGGAATACCTCAACTTTCAGCTTCCCTTCCAAAGCTTTACTACTGTCATTTGGACTTTTTAGTGGTGTTTTTTTGATTGAATATTTGTTTGTTTTAAAAATATGTTTATATCTTGGCCATATGGGGTCAGTACAGCGAATCAGAAGGGAGGTGGATGTGGTGGGCTGGGTGACTTTGAGGTGACACTGCCTTGCTTACAGACATCAGTGCAGTCTCAAAGAGCACTTGAGGTGTTCCTCAGTTTATGTATCAGTAGGGAGAAAGCCAGACAAGCCGGCGTGCCCACTGAGAGCAAGGTGAAAGTTGTTTTCAGGAGGTGGCATCCCTATGTAGAAGAGCAGCATTTCCCACTCCAGCCCCATCCTCCTGCATGTGGAATAGCCCCATGCCCGAGTGGAGCAGGCTGCTCTTACTGGCTGGCATTTTATCTGAGGAGATCACAAAGGGCTGCTGTGTCAAAAGAGGACCAAGTTCTGTCAGTGCAGCTTGATGGAAAGCAAAAAGGAGGGGATGGCATGAGCCACTTTGAACCTAGGGTGCATTTGTCTGCTTTCTTTAAGCTCCTGGGTTGGGAGGCGGCAGAAATCACAGAAGGACATACCCCAGTTTCTTAGACCCACACTGAATGCACAGTCCTTGAACTTTAGCTGATCCATAGATAGCTGATGTAAAGGCATGTCCGTATTCCCCAGTGGTGTAACTGGAGGAACATTAACCTGGTTCTTCTAAACAGCTGAGGAGGCATCTGGCAGGATCTGAGAATAGCTGGGGCTGGGTCAGCACTAAGAAAGGGCCTTCCTGTCTTGCTTCAAGAGGTTATTTCACTCTTCAGAGTGTATTTTCTTCCAACACGCCTTTCCTGGATAGGCTGTTGCATTTTATCACTATGAATCCCATTTTCCTGTACCCAAGATGCTAACACATCTTTACAAAGTGCCTAGCCAGACATGGGTTGAGCCTGGGAAGCAGGATGGTTTCCAGAGTAAATGAGATTCAGAAATTAAATACAAACATAACTTCCATCTGATCATCTTTCAGCTCCAGCTCTGCCTAGTTAACACTATTAAAAAACATTTCCACTGAAAGAAATATGCTGTGACACCTTTTCACACCTCCTGGACTAAGGAATGTGGGTTTGGTTTAAGCACAAGTTGTAGAAAAACAGTTTATTTTAGTCCACTGAGACTCCTGTGCCTGTAAAATGGATGGCTGTTGAAAGCAGAGGCTGGGGCTGATGTGATCTTTAACTAATCTCCCCCATGGCTGTCCTTGACACTTGCCCTGTGGACACAGCCGGTGTTTAGCTGCCAGCCAGGCAGCCCTGGTGCTCCACGCCAGGATGTGATCCTGCAGGCTGCTGGCTTTGCAGCCAGCATCGGAAGCACATGGGCTCCAGACAAGCAAGTTCAATGTATGAGTCCAGCTGGATCAATAATTAATTCCCTCCTCTTTAGCAGAAAATAGATGCTCTCTTTGTCAGCGCATACATGCTCTTTGCATCCCTCTTGCCCTTCCTCTCTTAGGATGGATGTGGATAATTCCTATTTGTGCAAAGACTGGTCCCAAGTAGGCTATGGGCCCTAGGAGAATGACCTATTTTTGTTTGTAACACGGTCTGAGTACAGCAGGATTGCTGTGCTGAAGCAGATAATCTTCCCTGGTATCCCATTTTGTGGAGCAGCCAGTGCTGTATATACCTCAGCAAAGGCTGAAACCCATCCTAGCACTGCATCTGGCTCTGTACCTCCCTAGGATGTATGGGAATATTTATTCATACAACTACACCTGTTGTAGTCCTTCGTATGTGTGTGGGTGCATTGTGGTGAATGAGACCACGTGCTGTTTGATGGCGTTGGGTGGTTGCAGGAGCTGTGACCCTGCACACTGAGCTGACCACGTGGCTCATCAGTGGTGAAGCCCTTGGTGAGGTGTGTAAATCAGCACAGAGGAAACAGTAAAACCTGGAGGCTCCTGTGCTGTGATATGCCCACCTTGTGTGAGATGCCTGTCTGGAGGAACTGTTGGAATGCGTGTGGACATAAGAGAGGGGTATCCTTTGGGTCAGTGTTTCCAGCTGGAAGTGAAGGCTGCCTTTAGCCCCAGGCAGTCTCCTTTCTGTGAGCAGGGGACCACCTGGCCACAGCTGGGCACTGCCTCCCTGAAGGAGCTCTGTGGGGGTGGCCAGGCCAGTGGGATGTGGCCGGCCAGGGCTGGCTTCCACTTGAGCTGCTCTAGAGGTTTGGGGTGTGGGCAGCACATGGTGAGGCACAACATCATGCTTCTTGGGGTGCTGCCTGGAAGGTAGGGCTACCAGCAGCCTTCCTGGAAGAGATGCACTTGTGGGGACAAGCAACTTGCTGCCAGTGCTCCCCAGGACTGTGGCAGCAGCCACATCATGCAGGTGGTGGGACAGAGGCAGGACATGGCCGGGGAAGCAGGGAGGACAGAGGTGCCCAGCTTGATGTCATGCTTGTCTGCTTGTCTTGAGACTTCGTGAATCCTGCCAATTTAAATACTTGTTAATGATCTTTTTAGGGACACAAATAATTATTTGAGGATCGTAATGGTTTTGTAATATTGGTTTTTTGTAGGTCCTTGAGGTCCATGAAAATTTGGACAGGCAAATGCAAGACAACTATGAAGAAGACCTAAGTGAAAAGGAGAAGGCAATTGTTCGTGAAATGTGCAATGTAAGAACTCCTCCCAGCAACTCTTGGGGTTCCTTTTGTGGTCTTTTTTAAGAAGTATGGAGGAGCAGGGATCTGCTGCATGTAAGCCTTGTGAGGTGCACAGGCACAAGGGAAGAGTAGAGGCTCTGCTGACCACTGTTTTGGGTAGTCTGAGTGCCTTGTTCACTGCACAGAGCAGCCTTTGCTCAGTAGATAGTTCCTACTTTGCTGCCCTCCAGGCTTTGGAGTAGCTAGTCTAGCTGACCAGAGGTGTGCAAGGGGCTCTCCCTGACTAGAAGAGTCCTGTTAGCAATTGTCTCCACCTGTGCCCTTAAGGACTTGGTTTGGACTAAGCAGCAGTTGGTTGCCATCTTTAAAGCTGTACAGCTTGAATGGGTTTGAGCCTAAACCACGTGGTAATGTCAGAGGGAGAATCTTGTGTGGAATCATTGAACAGCATCATGATCTGTGGGGTGCTATCAACACTGCCGACGTTTTGGGCAACCACACTGTTAACTGAGCTGGCCACATCCCATACAGTGAGCGCTTGTACCCAACCTGTGCTGTCCTGGCATTGCCTCCAGCCTCCAAGCACCTTGGCCACGCTCTGGCTTTGAACAAAAGAGTTTGGGATTTCTGCTGGAACACAGCCCGAGCTGCCTGTCACCTGCACTTGGGGATGTGCTTGCTGTTCAATTGCCCAGAGCAGCGAGGAAGATGCTTGTGAGCCTTCTTTTTTTGAAGTCCGCATAAGAGGTCAGTCCAGGTGGCATCATTTAGCGCCTTCCAGCAGTTAAGAGAGGCCTAATGCTCTGTTTAAATTCTGAAATCCACCTCAGCCCTAAAAAGAGGGTGTAAAGAATGCAAGTGCAGCTTGCTGAGCTAAATCGCTGTGACCATCCTTGGCAAGGGCTGAGGCACTTCACTTTGGTTGCTGGATCCCTACAAGCAAAGCCAAGACCAGAGTAAATGAGGGCCTGCTTTTTAGGATATTTTGTCTGCTTAATGTCCCAGTCCCTTGTAGCTATGCTGGGGGAAAGGTAAAATACTGTGACTTTATCCTCCCAAACTGACTCATCTCTATTTGTCTATCATCGACTGTTTTCTCTTTAAATATTCATTTCATGTAGATTCAAGGCAGCTATAAAGTTTTTTGCAGTTTATTTTTTATTTAAATAGTGGCCCTAGAGTGATAAAATGTATGTTTTTAGAAAGTCATGTATATATAATTTTAATCATTATCTTTTTCATTATCTTTTCTGTTCGTGGTAGCATCTTTTCTGTAAGCATGGCAGGGTTGACCTACCATTGAACTTAAGTTCTGAATCTAGTGTATTTGTTTTATACTATTACCCCAGGCAAAAACGGTTCTAATTTCAAGAGGGACTAATTAGGAAAACGCATCAATGGGTTTTTTCCCTTGGAAACTGGTGCATAGATGCCATCCAGTGTCCCTGCTGAGAACTGCAGCCCAGCTCTAGGAAAGGTCTGGATTTGGCTTTCAGACTGCAATTTAAAAAATATTGCTATTCCTCAGTGGCTTTGTTGTTTGGATTTTTTTTTTTTTAATTCCTGTCTTTCTCTCCCTCAACCCTTTATTTTTTCTTACAGGTTGTCTGGCGAAAGCTGGGTGATGCTGCGAGCTCCAAACCCTCCATCAGGCAACATCTGTCAGGAAACCAGTTCAAGGGTCCCTTGTAGGAACACCGTCCTGGCGACTGGAAGTGATGGATTCTGTGAAGTCTAAAGAGGCAGAGCTCAGTGTTTCTGGCTGCCTGTTCTTTGGGAGTTGGGGTTGAGTTTTTTCAGGGTTTCCTTTTTTCTTTTTTTTTTTCCCCAGCTTTTTTTTTGTAACAATAGTGTAAATATGGCAGCTAAAGGCCTGATTTCCAGGCTGTGGTGCTCTGGAACTAGTGTTCACTGGGTAACCATCCAGTAATGCCAGACTTGCATAATTTGTATTGTAGTTCAAACCTGCTTTGTTGTAATGGTCTGTTTGTAGAATTAACTAACTCAAGAGAATTTCTAAGAGGAACAAGAAGAGCCCTTACCTGCAGAGAAGTCACCATTTGTATTGCTCCTGTCCACCTGCTTGTCAGTGATTCATAGCTGGGTTAGCGGCTCCAGGCAGCCAAGGAAAACGCAATTCAAATTCATTGGCTTACTGCCTGCCAAGTTTATGAGCTGCTAACCCTGTTTTGGAGGTCCTTATTTTGAAGAGTGACATGCAACTGTTTTCACAAGGCTCTGTGTAAAATACTGAGTGGCAAGCTAAAAACACTTGTACTGCCCTACATTGTATGGTGGTACTTTCAAGACTCTGTATCAGGTGTTAATGAACAATTTTTCATGATCAAATGACACAAGATTTCTGCAGTCGTAATGTGAATGAAGTCACTTAGCCACACACCAGTATTCCCTACAAATATGGCAACACATTTCCTGGAAAGCTTTCACTATGAAATAATTCAGCAGAAACTGCTATCCTGACAGTGCTTATGGCTTTCACAGGATCTTCAAGAGCAGCTCATCTTTCACATAAGGAAGATTTGGGTGGATTTTTTAATGTTCTTGCTGGATCCCTCACCTGTACTGGTTCCTGTGTAAGGTAACCAAACAACAACCTTGCAGAGCTGAATAAAAACTCCATAAACACAGGCTGTCGGGTGAGACTACTTCCTGCCAATCAAGCTTTATTTTGTTAATGAACCAAAACAAGTGGGTTTTTCCTTCTTCAAATGGTTGTATATAAAACAATGGGACTTATATTTTGCTATTGTGGAGTAGCTGCCTGTGTAGTTGTAAGAATTTGACTCCCTCCTTTTCCAAGTTGTCACAGCAGCTGTCCCTGTATTTCATTAGATGTTCTTTCCCAATAGTCCAAGGAAGTGGGGCTTCATTATTAGAAATCATTGGTGTAAAATAATTTTAAAGACAGGCATGTGAAAAGATCAAAGCCTCCTCTTCAAAAGTTGCATCGATTTTAGTGATTAGTTGGAGGATGTAATGACCTCAAACACCATTACTTTCTTTTTGTTCTCTGCAAGAATCAGTCACAGATATAGACAGCTGTATTAGCTGGACAGGTTCTTCCTCTAAATTAATTTTTTTTACCAGTTGAGTTCTTGACTTGTGGTATTGTGTTAACACAGAGCACCGATACAGTACCAAGGAGCCCATGTGGCAACTTATGAAGGGTAATTGGTCCCGTGGTGTACAATAAACTACAGCTGCCTGGCTGAAGAATTTGCAGTGTCAGAGCCGAAACCTGTAACCATTAAAAAAATAAAGAAGGAATACAAGCAAAATACACAGCAACCAGTAAGAGTAAGCACCACTTCAGTATTCATTGCAGAAATGGAAATGTAACAGTTGAGTAGGTTATTTAAAAATAACCAACCAAGAACCACCCCCAAAACACAAGTGCATACTCTCACTCACACACCCACCAGTAGATTATTTCTTACTACTGCACAGTCAGTGAACACTGGGCTAGATAGCTCTCAGTCTAATAGTATTTCCATCCCATGGCGTCTGGAAAAATCCAGTCTAGAGTCTGACTGTCTCCTTTAAGATACAGCATCTTTAGAGGATTCTGGATTTCCTCCTCTTTGCTTTTTATTTTAACCTCCAGTTTCTAGTCACCACTGGTGATTACTTGTCTTCCTCCTGTACAATTTATACCTTGAAATTTCTGTACCAGAAAAGGTGATGTAAAGCAGAGCATCATTATTCCTTAACATTTAATGTCAAACAGAGGGTTACTTTAATATACCTGCTTGAAAGCTCGTTTTAACTTTGGTGGCATCTGATTGCTGGATTAAGCAGAGAGTTCAAGTATATTTGGAACAAGGTTGATTTATGTCAGTGAATTTTAACTAAAGTGACGCGAATGTTGCCAGCACTTGGAGAGAGTTAACTCTGTTCATGACATGCTTGCTATTTCGGGGGTATATGAAGCTATTAGCAGGTCCTCTCAACAAGATAAGAGCTATACTAATCAGATTAGTAGTCTCACCACTATGTAATTCCCATTCAAATATTCCCTGCTATCAAATCTCTCTCAAAATCTATTCAATGACTTCAAGCAAAGCTTGTTTTGTTCCACCTGCACTTCTTACCTACAAGGGAAACAACTGCAGTTTAGGTCAATTAGCCCTGCAAATCCTGAAGAGCCAGTTTACAGGGTAGCCAGCAATTCAGCTGAACAACCTTCATACTCGTAGGGTACTGCCCTTTTTAAGATTTTATTTGGCAGCATCATCTTCAATGTAAGATGTGCATCACTGATTTTGCAGAAGAACATGACAGTGCTGTACCTTGGGGTGTTACTGTTCAGGGGTTTTTAGGCTTGCTATTCTTCATACTTAGCTCCATTTGAGCTATAAAATGTCTTCCTGGGGTAAAATGATGCTCAATGACTTTACAGGATGACTTGGGTGCTGAATTTTCAGCTGTCTAAAAAGATGTTTTATATGCATATTAAAATTCACTTACTTATGCGCTCAGTATTCAATGAAAACTACCTGAGGAGCTTTGTACGTTAAGTTGGAGGGGAGCATCCCTTGAAATAGTGGCCATTAAATTCATATATTTGGGGCAATAGCCCAAGATAATTTCCTCAAGATTGAAGCCCTGGGTTCTGCAATCCTCTGGCAAAGAAAGCATCCACTGTTTACCAATGGACTTTTCTAGCTTAAGGAAGGTAAAATCACATCCTTGGCTTTTGTTGAAGTGACTGGAGTAAGCAGCGTTTCCCTAACAGTTCCTGAAATGCTGCAGTGTAACCAACTTCAGTTGGCTCTTCGCACCTTGATAAGACTGCTGAGCACAACCTTGTTTGAGAATGGCACATTTTTATCCAAATATTAGATATTAAATGAAATCAGTGTTAAAGTGACCTTTTATCTTTCTAGAAACTGGGGGGGGGAAGAGTACTACTGATCTTTTTTCAAAGTGCATGACTGTAAAGTGATAAAATTGTATATTTTTCATAATGTGGGGAAAGTCTATTTGTGCTGCTTTAGAAATCAGTTTAAAGTTTGATTTCTTTTAAACCTGTGATCTTACAGCCCTGCTATATTTTCTGTATATGATTTACAAAGAACTGGAAAAGTTAGCACCTGCTGTTGTGTATATAGCAAAATTCTTTAGAACTTAGCACGCGTTTTTACCTATTACTGAACCACTCTGGCTTTTTTGGGGAAGGAAAGTAATAGTACAGGTTTTTTTGATAATGTGTGTAAAACATTCATTTGAAATATTTTAGTAAAAATGAAGTAAGAGATTGATTGTGATAGTGTATACTTCTAGCTGAATAAAATAAAATACATTCTTTTTAAATAAACTGATGAATAAGATTTGGGGAGACCACTGCTGAAATATCTTGGAGTAAGTATCTTGGAGTAACCACAGTTATGAACTCTGAACTAATATGAAAAACCTGGAAATCCACTAAATTCAGAACCAATTTTATTTGGGTAGAGTGAACAAAGTAGTCCCATTTATAACTATGATGTACATCACAGTAGGCTGTTACATTCAGACTTTCACACTTAGAAAATATATATATTATGTACAGGAATTTGCAAATAGGTGTAAACATACAATATTTTAAGATACCAGTACATTCCAAACCAAAACTATCAGCAAGGCAAACACCTCAAAATTATTCCAGTCAGCTAGCATTCAGAATCTCTCTTAAATAAAGCAGCTTTTATGCTTGACATCGTGTTGTTTTACTTACAATTAAAAATGAAGTTTCTTATTATAGATCAAATATCATAGTAACTGGCTATTTTGATACTCAAAAATAGGCACTGATTTCTAGAAGGAAATTTTCTTCTTACTGATATAATTGAGCCAATATGGCTGGTTTTGCTAGTACAAAGTAATCCAGTGCTGGAATAAGCCAAGACAATTTAAACTTAAGTCAAATGTATAAAGTTAGAATAGATACTGCAAAGCTGATTAAAATCTAGAAGCCTATATAACTCACCATAAACCATACTGCAAACAGATCAGCTAAATTTTCATTTAATCTCATTTCTTCATCTAAATTATACAGATTACCCTCCTCTTCATCTTTACAATGTAGGTTTTGGCTATCTACTCCTGCCTAATCCAACATAAAGGTATATCGTGCAAATTACCTCATGCTATCTCATCCATGTAGCACGTCCAAGTCCTGCTACAGGTGGCATACCAGGTGGTGGAATTGGAGGTGGTACAGGTGGCTGTCCACCTGGGGGAACAGTAGGAGGGGGATAACTAGCTGGTGGCATTCCCAGCCCTGGAGGTGGATGAGGTGGTACTGCATGAGTTGGAGGCAGTCTTGGAGGTGGGAAATTAGGGTTGTATGTAGGCGGAGGAGGATATCCAGGAGTAGGAGGTGGAATATTGGGTGGGGGGAAAGAAGCAGGGGGTGGAGGTGGAACTGGTGGTGGAGGGTTGGGAGGGTAGACATGAGGATGATATGGTAGATGAGCTGGTGGTCCATAGGCCGGTGGTAAAGCTCCGTATGTTGGTCCTTCTGTTTTCATCATCGACTGGAGACTTTGATAACCCTCCCCTGACATGTAAGAATTGGTAGTAGACATCCCTGTAATATAACTGGTGGGGGGTGGGGGCGGGGGACGATGTGGCAGAGGTGGAGGTTGATGTACTGGGGCAGGATGAGCAGGGGGAGGAATCTGAACCTTTGGCATATCTACTGAGTCCACAGTAGTAGATTGCTCTGGTTCTCCCATTGAAACTGCCGTTGTCAAAGGAGGCTTGCGCTCTGGAAAAGAAAATTTTGTTTATTTTTTTTTTTGAAGGACAGTGGCAAGAACAGCTTCTGAATACTTCATATTTTTCTTCCAGTTAAATTAGCAAAAGAGAACTCAATTCTCTAAGGCTCTGAATGCCATATGGTATCCAGTCAGACCTTCTCAGGTCACTAAAAACCAACTAAGCTGCCTACCAAAGCTTCAAGGTCAGCTTTTCCCATTCTAAAAGTTAAAGTCATCTTTCCTATTACTATTTTTTTTATAATTTAAATATTGTTGTACAATCAGCAGAATTAATAGACTGGATGGATGGAGTCACAACTAGTGGATTTAAAAAGTCATGGGATTCACGATACCAAAAATCTTTAGATCAGTGCTTCCATCTTCTTTAGTCCAGGCCTCATTTCTACCTCTTTGGTAGTTGAGGAGGTGGCCTGGGATTACCCTCTGCACTTCACCTGCCTCCCAGATTGGGAAATACTATTTGAGAACACAGGCCAAAGTCTCAAGTCTTTAACACTCAGTTCTAAACCTGTTTACCAAAGAAAGAAAAAAAGAAAACCAGAGGCTAAGGAAGAAGGACATGAAATCTGATCAGCTTTGTCCCACTGATTAACTTCAGTGAACTCAGTACCTGACACTCTGGAGAAGTTCATAAAAAGGACAGCATTTTACAGAATTATACTTAGCCATTTCTGGAAAGAACATGCTTTAAGCTGTCTTCTCTTTAAATAAGAATTGGGGTTTTTCCCTCTTAATGCAGACATTATGAAGTAAGTAATACCACTAGGATGACTAACCTAATAGCAACCTCTCTGTACGGTCAGAGAGATTATTAAAACAACCAACGAAAAAGAGTTTGGGACATCCTGACATTCATCTTGCTTGTATATATAAGCATCTAAAACATTGTTAAGTAAGAAAAGCTATTTAGAAACTCATACAGGGCGGTCTTTTCTAGTGGCATACTACACTGTCACTGTTAAAACAATTTGAGATAAATCCTCCTCCCAGTTCACTTGGTCAATATGCATTCTTGGTTTTCACCTGCTTTTTCCACGGAGCTGCCGTTTATTTTTGATAATGTTTCAGTGCTTATACGATTACGTCCTTATATAAACAAACTCAAAGAGGAAAATTTCAGGTAACAAGGGAAATAAATCCATTACCTGCCTAAGTAGGATTTTAACAGCAAAACTGTCCCCTAGGAAAGCCATATAATTAAATCACACAAGGTGTGTATGCTGGCTGGGGTACCCATGATTTCAGTGACTTCTAGCTCCTAAATTGTAGAAGGCAATAATTTCCTCACTTGCTCATTTTCAGAACCATTCTGGATACAAGATGTGCATTCAAGATTTAACAACTGAAGGAATAATGAGCATAGTATTTAGAAAAACTTCATTCTTAATTAGATTTTAACAAATGAGAAAAATTGTCCTACTATGTTTCAGGGCATTGCTTTTCTCTCTTCTAGTTCCCTGTTAGAAGCTGTCATCTTACAGTTACATTATGGACCATGGTCTGTGAAATATTTATGTCATATTTAAGGGTCACTAGAAGGACAGCTAATGCATCAAGGCACTGGAAGCACATTTGTACAACAGTACAGTTTATTTTGCAAACATAAGGCATGTGTGCAGTATTAACGCTCTCTGGCAGAAAAAAAAGTCCTCTTCTGAGGTACAGCAAAGAAAGTATCTCCCTTATTGTTTGGAAGTTGCACACCTGCAGAATTCCTGTACTGCAGATATAACATGGAAAACTTCTATAGGACAGCTGAAAGCTGCTCTAGTAATCTAATATGGCATTTACCATCCCTTTGAGATCATGAAGTCCCTTTTAACCCTGCTATTAACAATTAGTTTTAGTCTTTTAGGCCTTTAACAGTCGCAGCTTTGTTTTGCCTTTATCCACCCAGTATAGTCTTGTTGCCATCCTAAGTTTTTTACTTCTGTCTGGAAAGCCTGTATTCCTATGATGAAATTCCCTCTAGAGCTTGTATTTTTACTTGCCAAACTGATTAATCAAGGCAACAAACCCCTACCCCCACACCATTACCTACAACCACCTGAATGAAAAACAAGGAAGTTAACAACAACAATAAATGTGTTTAAGAAAATAAAAGCTTACCTGGAGGTGGATGTGCAGGAGGTATTGGTGGATGTGAAGTTTCAATTTTAGGAATTTTAGATGGTGGTGGTGGTTCTAAAAAACATTTGTCAGTTTGTGATTGGTTATTGCTCTGCAATATTTTCCAAATTCCAACTCTGGTCTCATGCTAATGATTATCACATCACATTACACTATGCAAAAGTACAGTGGAAATCCTATTTACTAGGTATGTTTAATAAAGAAAACTAAAATCAACACCTTTGTATAAATAAAGTGGCATCAACTATCACATACAAGTCTTCCAAAAGGATGTATGCCTACAAGTTCAAGTCATTTTGTAACTAGAGACAAGCTGTCCCAATAACAGTATGGAAGCAAAGATGAGCAAGTATATGCTTTCTAGCCCTAAACTTGTAATTAGTTGAAACAGCTCTCAGAAGAAGTGGACCTATGCTCTGCTAGCAAAATGTGTGTCAGAAACCAAACAAAATAGCAATTGGACAGGAGAGAGGAGGGAGAAGAGACAGCTCTCTGGAATCTATCTGCAGAGCTACAGGGGAAGAAGTGCCAGACTTCCTTAGGAAGTACATCCCAGCTATCCTGAACTACTTTGTTCCAAAACAGCAAAACGAAGAAAAACCCCCATACAAACAAAAGAACCAGACATGATCACTGCAGTATGCCTCTATTTCTTAAGCTACACTATCTATTGACATAAAATGGCTTTTAGTGGCAGCCATGCCAACAACCAATTACAAACACTGCTGATTACCAACACACTTACTCTTAGCGCAGCTATTTAGTGACATGGGACCTTCGGTCACTTCAAGGCCTCACAGCTTGCTGAAGAAGTACTCCCAAATGATGCATGAGTTATACATTGAGAGTTGACTACTTTACCAAGACTTCTACTGAATAAACTCTATTAAGGGACTCTTTGGGCACAGTTGTACTCAATTTTTTCAATTTTTGCAGTTAGGTACATTGTAAAAACAGTTATAGTATATATTTAAGGTGCATTATCACAATCAAAATAGTTTAGAGCTGCCAAGCCTGTAAGCAAACAAACTAAGTGCATGTCAGCAAATTACTTATTCTGGTTTAAGCAGTAAAATGGAAGCATCATGAATAGAATATTAATATTTACCTGCTGCCTTTGTTTCTTCTTTTGGAGATACAGCCTATTTGAAAAAAAGAAAAAGAAGATAAAAGTAAGACCACTGCAGTCAGTCTCTTTTCCCAGGTAACAAGAAACAACAGCCTCAAGTTGCTAAGGCAGGTTTAGATTGGATATTAGGTAAAATTTCTTCACGGAAAGGGTGGTCAGGCATTGGAACAGGCTGCCCATGGAAGTGGTTCAACCACCGTCCCTGCAGGTATTCAAAAGACGTGTAGATGTGGCTCTTGGGGACATGGCTTAGTGGTGGACTTGACAGTGCTGCATTAACGGTTGGAGTTGATGGTCTTAAAGCTCTTTTCCAACCTAAATGCTTCTATAGTCTCTTAACAACAAATGCAAGACGAACACTGAACAAAGTCAAATCACACTGGGAAAGCCCACCTTAACTGGCAGAATGAAAAGACTGGAAAAATAGCAGGTATTTTATATGCAGCATTTCCTGCTGTTCCCACTGTTGAGTATTACATCTCATTTAATGTATTTATCATCCACTGCACAAACGTCATGGTCCGGTACACTGCTCACTGAGCTGAAAACAAGAGCCTTGGCCTCTGTTCCTGATTCTGCTTTGACCTGTCACTCAGCCTTTGCCAAAATCACTTCAGGCTCTTATGCCTTATTTACCAGGACAGGAGGGCAGTGAAAGTGTTGCACAGCGTAAAACATTTCAGAAGCCTTCAGATGGAAAGCACTGTATAAAATCCAAATGTTATGCCAGAAAAAAAATGTATGTACACTGAACAAAACCCACAAACCCTCACATCATCCTTCCAATCACAAGTTTTTGGTTGGGATTTTTCTTGTTTCATTGGTTGTTGTTTTGTTGTAGCTTTTTTAAACAATCACAGATAAGGGAATAAGAAAAATCTTCCCAGATTACACGGTCCCACTGAGATGACTACTTGATGGTTTCTGAGAAAAGCACAGAATTTAACTGAAATTTTAAGTACAACTATATTTAAAATGAATGATGAAGGTCAGAGGGGTACAGTATATGGCTTCTCTGTCTTTTCAACAAAAAGGTTTTAAGGGATTGTTTATCTTTAGTAGCTTTACCTTCACAAAATGTTCCTCTGTTTCCTTCACTTTCCACAGCAAGAATGGACATACACTTCAATCCAACTTGAACAGTAACTCTTCCTTAATTCTGATGGATATTCCCAAAATTTTTGCTGTCTAATTTTTGCCTGCTTGAGGCAACCTCATTCTTATATTCCTTTCATATTCATTTTAATTTTCCAGACACCTTCCAGCTGCTTTCCTCAGTTTTGAGAACAATCTTTATCTTCCCATTTCAAACACACATACTTTCTTTCTTAGTGACTCTCACAGACTCATCTGCTGCCTTCATTTTAGTTGGATGGTCTTTTCTTGACTTTCTAGCTCTAAATTCCATGCCTGTAAAACTGCATCAGCTCTCCCTGCACTTTCAAATAGAAGAAAATAACTACTTGTTGGATCTTTTCCAAAAATTACTCATTTTGTGAAGTCAGTTGATCACTTCAGGTGACAAGCAATTCAGTTATTGCGCATTTGTTAACATGGAGCAAAGTCCAAAAAACAACATCAAGGTACACCATTACAATAGAACAAGAAACTGGAGAAAAATAACTTGTGACAGAAAAAACAAACATCAATTAAAACTGCATTTATGCTCAAGAAAAAAAAAAATCAAGCAGTAACAATTCTCTAGTAATGGCAGCTGCTAAAATAGAGATGAGCATTTATTTGGTCATTCTACTGCACTGTAGTTTGTATTGCCTTAGCCAGAACACCTGAGGGTCATAACAAATAATAATAAATAATCAACATTATTTACTGGCACACTGATGGGTACTTAATACTTTCAGCTGAATCTATACAATGGAACTGCTCCTTTACTGCTGTTTCTATGAGCAGTGAAATTGTTCCCCCTAACAATTTCTAGTTTAATCCAACTGAAAATACTATTTACATCTAATGATTCACCAGGATATTTTTAGTGAAATCAACTGAAAATGTGAGTGCTCTTCACCACTAGAGATGCAGAGGATGTGCAGATGCTTTAGACATCTGGTATGGGTCTGTAAGTCATGGGCCAATGCCTCAGCTGCTTGAAAGCATCTTGGCTCAGTAGAAGGTAATGGAGTTACAAGAGTTCATGTAAATAGAAAATCTGGCCTCCAGGAACAAAGTGTATTTCTGTTCTGCACAAACCAAAGGAGAAGTCATGCAAAGCCCTATTTATAGAAGCAGGAAAGATTTTAAGTAAGGTTTATGGTGCATCTAACTCAAGAACATTTTAGAAGCACCAAGTAAATCTTTCAAACACCACACATCTTGTTCTCCCAGACTGCTTTTTGGAAAAAGAACAATTTCAGATCACCACATTTACTTCTCTCAATTTCATGCTGCTTGTGCTGTATTCCTACAAAACTCCTTTGAGTTACCCTTTGCTTTTTATTTGTTGTGGCTGCTTACAGTGTTTCTGTACTATTTATTTCCTTGATTATTAGGTGATGGACCTCAAACTAATTTCATAAAAAGTTAAGTTTCACTGATGGCTTGACCAGAGGTGACCGTTCACGAACAACAGATTCTATTCATGCAAAAGCATCACTTTTTTTCCACGAGGTACTTCATTAACATATGGGATGGGGCAAAATCAGTAGTAAAGGTAGATCCTTTACATGAATGAGCAAGCATTCATAACATATTCATTGACAGCACAGAACCACAAACACTGAGAACATGAACAGCTCATGTTGACTTAAAAGCCTCTCCACGGCTTTTGGCTCAAGTGGAACAAGAATGTCATATACCAGAACAGTAGAGGCTGCTCTGCTTCAACTAAGTTGCCACATAACCAATGAAAATCTACTACATAAACTTAATTAAAAGGCTCATTCTTAAAGCAAACACAAGTCTGCTGCACATTGTGGCCTTTAAATCAAATGGGCATCAGATCAGCCTGAAAATAAATTGCAAGTTAAAGTTCAACTTACTGCTGGTCTTTTAATCTGTCTAGGAGGACTTGACTGGGGAGAGGGCTTTTTAGACTGCTGTGCTTGTGTTTGCTGCTGCTGCTGCTGCTGCTGTGCTGACTGCTGCGACTCTTTTTGCTGCTGTGTCTGGGATTGCTCTGCACTCTGGGATTGCTGTGACTGCTGTACCGTAGGTGCCTGGGGTGTAGATTGAAGAGATGGTGGCTGCTGCAACTGATGAGGAGTATGATGAGGCATTTGCTGTTTTCCCTGTGAGTATAGATCCAGGATCTGATGACAGATATCTGAATAATAAAGAAAAAAAATTCCAAAGCATTGTAACTTTATAATGTACAGGTGTATATTTAACACAATTATCAACTCTGATTTTTACTGGACATCAACTTCAGAAAAATTCATTGCAAATATTATTCACCCTTACAATGAACAAAGTAACTTTTTAAAAACAGACTAATTTTCAACTTATACTTGCATTTCTGAATTTCTTCTGCCTATCCTAAACAATATGTATGTGCATATGCGCACCTTTCAGAAGAACAGAGTGTCTTGGTAATAATATACAGTATGTCACTACTATGTGCCTGGAGAGACAGGTAACCATGCTAACACCACAGTAAAACAGCAAGAAAGCAAGTGAAAGAAGATTGTATGTTAAAACATACATGTCTAGTTAGGCCAGTCAAAAAAGTTTCAGGAATTAAGTAAAGGACTAGTACTAAATTCTTCTTCCAACACATTAGGAGCTAAATAATCTGTTTAGCTAATAATCCCCCATAATCTGTTCATCATTTATGGTACATCACAAAAACCCCTCTATCTTAGCATAATTTGGTCAAAGGGATCAATTATCAATGGAAAAACTACTGGAAATCAGGCTTCATTAGTTCCGGTGTCTGAAGAACCACTTATTTAAAATGAGGAGTAAGTAATCATTAAAAAAAACACACCATGACAATTCAGGCTAATTAGATGTATTACAAACTAAACAAGTTGTAAAGAAAACACTGAACAAAAGACTAATCATGATGACTAAACATGCTTCTAAGCTAAGCCAGTTCAATTTAAAACCTGGTTAAGGCATAGCACATAGAACCTGAGTTATGTACTCAACACAAGATTATTTTGACTGACCCCTAGATAGAAAGCTATCTGCATTTACTTATAACCTAGGCCACACAGTTAAAAGAAATTTTGTGGTAAACCATTTTCATACCTTCCAAAACATCAACAGGAACATCTTGAACAAACTGCTCCCACCATCGTCTGTACATTGGTTTTGATGTCCATTCCTGTATTTCAAACTTACACAAACGGCCTGCTAAGTACATAACTGCAACAGCTATGATCTCAGGCTCCCACTGCAGGGACAGTGTAGTGCAGAGACTGCAATAGGAAATAAACCAAAACAAAACACAACCCTGGAGATTACCTGATTGTCCAAGAGCACTTTAATGTACAGCAGCTATAATTAACAGGGTATAAAATCCCACCACACTTCTAACTTCTCAGGCAATCCTAATTAAGAGCCTTGTTAAACATAAGAGTTACAAAACTATTCTGGACTACCACTGTCATGAAATAAGATCCCAAATCAGATTTTATAGCTTTCAAATGTTTGTCAATAAGATGTAAACAAATACTAAAACACCCCCCAAAGCCCCACAAAACAACCAACATGAACTTGTAAAGCAACTTGTCAAGTAGATGACAAGTTTTAGACCAAGATATAAAATGTTATCTCTTGAATAGCCTTTGTTAAAGCTGATGCTAAAATAATATCGGTATTATTGACATTAACTAAGTAAGTTTCTGTCATAATCAAAGTTACTATTTCCTGATATCAATTTTAAATTATGAAATATTTTTTCTCTCTTTTCTCCATAGATTCTGTAAAAATAATCTGCTTACAGAATTTTAGATCCAGCCAGCCAGCTGAATTTCCGTGAATTCACTGTGGCTGCATAAGAACAGAATGCCCTATTCTAAAGGCCTGTAGTGC
This sequence comes from Falcunculus frontatus, assembly GCA_013398115.1. Classification (NCBI taxonomy): domain Eukaryota; kingdom Metazoa; phylum Chordata; class Aves; order Passeriformes; genus Falcunculus; species Falcunculus frontatus. The sequence goes on from VZRV01003663.1 coordinate 548,423, forward strand.
AAAGTACAGAATTATTTTCCCAGGAACCTAAAAAAAGAGTAAACTTCTAATATGGTGCTTATTAAGGAAGCACAATACAGCCTCTTCAGAACAGAGATAACTATTACGCATGATTTGAAACAATCCTTCCAACTTCATCCAAGTGTTTTCCTGAAGTGCATTTCAGTTGTTAGGTTTTTTTAAATATTAAACACTATCTAATTCAAAGTACAACAGTGTCCAAACTTTGACAGATAAATTACAGTAGTTTAACAAACTTAACAGTGACGCTTGTGCCATAATTTTGTTCTACCTGCAAGACTGACAGCAGCTGAAGTAAACATCTCTTGAGATCCACATTAATTTCGCTCAAATTAATTTGGAGAGTTTAGGTGGTATCTACAGAATCTGAACCCACACAGGACTAATTCAAATCAGGCACGTGATTAAAAATGCACCTCCTTTTTACGATGTTCTACTGCTGTAGGCATGACTGAAAGCAATATGTTCACCATTTCTGGACAGTCAAGCCACTTACACATTTTCTTAAGGGTTTGCTATGGAAATAAAAAGTAATATTTAAGTCTTCAATGAATTAACTTGCCTAGCTCTGTAGAATCCTCCTGAACAAGACTAAAGTGTGTCAAGTTGTTTTGGTTGAGTTTTTTTCAATACCACATGAGAAGTGCTTCTATACACACTCCTGTTAATTGATGTGATTCTTACAAGTTCATTACTCAAGAAATTGCAAATCTAGTGCTAAAAACTGTATTCTTCAGTGAATTTAATGGCTACTTCACTATTACCAAGATATCACATTAAAAATATATTGATAAATGCAATGGAATTGAGAAGTGACTTCTTTTTTTCAGAATGTGCCACATATCACAGATTTGGCAAGAAGCCAGCTTGTATCCTGGAGATCTAGAATTTGGTTTGGTCCTTTCAAACAGTAACTTTCTTCTTAACGCAGCACTAAATCAGGACCACAACATTGCAGAGGTCTTACTGGTCTACTTCCAGTCATTCCAGATTCCGTGCTCAATGGAACTATCATGGTAATGATGCACAGAAAAACTGAGGAACATGACCAAGAAAACATGTAACAAGCAGAAAAAAAAAAAATTTAAAATTTGCCAAAGAAATATCCAACCCCAGAACAAAGTAAGCAACAGTAACTATTTCAATTTCAAAATGTTTCCTAGGTGTATCTTACCTGTCATTAACAAATGTCCATGCCATTTGAACCAGTTTTTGAATTTTATTTTTGTCTCCTGAAAAACAATCAGAATAAAAGACATGAAATTAGGAGGGACAAACAGTTGGAAATAGAATATTCTTGCACTGTTAGTATACATTAAGTTCTGGAAATCAATAACAGGCATTACTTGCTCACCCTGCAATATTTTTACCTTTGAGCTGTTTGGCATACTTGAGAAGAAATTGGTATGGATGTTCCACTTGCAAATCAAACTTTATTGTTTGTAGTAAGATTCTTTCAAGTACCATCACTTCTTCCTATAAAGAGTTATAAGGTAACCACAGTATTATTCCTTCTTTCACTCAAAAATATTTTATGCCAGTATAGAGCATGACTACATAGCACCTCCAGGCAGCCATGTTTGTCTCCAAGGAGAACAGAAATCTCTCCAACTTGTAACAGTATTTTAAACTCAGATACCTTTTCTTCACATTTACTTTAGTGAGGACAGGGGATGTGGTGTTTCAAACCCCTTTTCCTCCACAGAGGAATGAACTGAACCAGACACAGCATGAAAATGCCAGATAAACAAAATCACAACAAAAATATGAGTTCTACCATGTTTCTCTCAGAAGTTTTGAGTCCTTCTGCTATTTAAAATCAGGAAATTTTAAGAGAAGCATAGTTTTGCTAAGTCAATACTGCAAACAAGAAACTTCTCAATACTTTTGAGATCTAGTTCTCATATTTAAGATTTACTATTAATTACTTCCTAAAATCCCGTTCAAATGATTTATGTCTTGGTAACATTTCTTGCTCTGGCTGAAATTACTCAAATTTACTTTAATTTGCAAAATAATACCAGAATTTACACGAATTAACATGCAAACTTTTAACAAAAACAATTGTTCCAGTAAGCTCCCAAAGCTACTTGTATTAGGAAGAATTACTTTCATAGCTACCTATCACATTACCCAGAAGAGCCATAAATGCATGCTGAACATCTGATTTAATTCGGAACAACTGAAAATCAGTCAATGCTCTATTGAATGTATGTCACTTTACTACAGTACAACAGGATGAAATCAATTTCAACATGAGTATTTTTACCTTTGGGTCATCTCCAAATTGCCCAAACTGTACATCATTTAGCAAGCTACGGGCTGTTTTAATTATATCTTTACATTTCTTAGGTGTTTCTTCAACCTTTCCTGCTAGGAAGAGACAGCAGGCTCCTGTCACCTAAAAAAAGGAAAGTGCTTTCAAAAAGTAGTCTGCAAGTAGATAGGCAATACAGTGTAGCATTATAAAAATACTGTCAGTTTCCATTAACAGTTCTGGAAAAGTCTCCCAGGAAAAACTTAATGAACATATTAATTTCTAATTTTAATATAGTGTTAAACTTTTATTTTCTCAGAGGAAAAATCCAGAATTTGGAGGACTGTCCACTTTATGCAAGTTCATGTCAACCCAAAGCACAATTTGTCCTTGTCCAATGCTGTCCGTCAAGCAGTTTTAAGACTGCATTACACTTCTTTTTTTCTTTTAGCTAACACAGAAGTACCAGCACTACAGCTGCTACTCTTCCTAAAAAACAGTATCAGCAAGACATAACTGCCATGTCAATACATTTCCAAGCATAAACAGAAATGCATAAACAGGCAAGTACAATGAAATTTAAGCAGTAATAATTAAAAGACAAAATGCTAAATTTTCCATCTTTCTGTGGTGAACAGCAGTAGTACCCAAGTGACTAATCACCATTTCAAATAGTTCATGCCTAGTCCAATCATTAAATTAAGTCATCAATATTCTAAATACTTACGTATCTTGGGAACTGTTTGAAGGAATGAAACATATAAAACCGATGGAAATAAATTATTCCTGTTGCTAGAGTGTCATAATGTCTGTGGTGCAGATTAAGGACTTTCAAACAGCACATAAAACACATTTAAAACCAAACATGCACTATGGATTCTGTTTTATCAAGTACCTCAAGTCATTGGCTGTTCAGTGACCAGCTGGAAAACACTGCAAGTAAAACAGGAGCTTTAGGAAAAAAAAAAAAGCCACAAAAGCCCTTAAAGCTGTGTAAATACTATGATCAGGCCCAGATGTAGCTAATACCTAAAGCATTTGTTGTAAATGTGCAAAGTCCTGATCGTATTTACAGAAGGATGCACATAAGGTCATCCCTGTGTTGCACCATACCTGCTTCAGAGAAGGTCAAAACCAGCAGTAGGGACGAAGGAAGAGAACAATTATCACTTCACATTCAAGTGCTGGTGTGGAGGAAAGGTACTATTCACATCTACAAATGCAAATAAAATATGAACATGCTCCCTACTCCTCACTTAAGGAAAAGTAAAAATTTTGTCTTCGCCATGCTTTATTAAAAAAAGAACGAAGGAGAATAAAGGAAGCATAGGAATGTAGGAAGCAGAAAATTTAAGTGGCCATCTATGAGAGAGTGGGACAGTCAAGAGAACTTATTAACATATACAAAGTTGTAAATTCCAAACCAATGAAACAGAAAAACAGCCACCAAGGACCAAGACTGGGGAGGCAGAGGTTGGAAGCCTCAAAGGCACAATCTAGAAAACTGAGGGAAAAATTCAAAATTTGAGAAGTCATATAGTGAAACATTGAGTTTCATACCTCACAGGAGTTACTCTTAATTGGAAAGTTTGTATCATCTTAGCTCTCTATCGCCGAATTGGAACTTTGTTTATCCAATGAATAGATAGACATTGTGTAGCAACACATTACATCCAAAGGCATGTAAACACAAAAGTACTTTTGATTAATGACTAAGAAACATTTGAACAGCTGAGCATGTGACATTTCATGTACATTTTATCTTGATAATTCACTATTCATAAAGACATTTCACACCAACAGGAGTTTAAAGGATACAGCCCTAAACGTGTTCCCACATCGAATATGAATCTGGCCCCTTCCCTGCGGTATCGTGCCTCTGTAGCCGGATCAAGCCCTTCAAGCTGTGAGGGTGTATGTGCCAAATCTTTCTTATCCCAGTACCAGCATGGCTTTGTATGGTCCAGGTTTGCCAAGTTTACAGAAGGGCTGGAATTTTCTTTATTCTCCTTCATTTATTAAAACAGAATTGTCCTTGCTTTTTAAATTTTCAAAAACAAAGTCTTCAGAGAGTCACTTCAGAACCTTGAATAAAAGACAAAAGAAATGCTTTAAAAATAGAGAACTGCCCCCTCCAGTTCCTGCTGAAAGAGGAATAAAGAGAAATACTGTTTAGCCTGGCTTGTTAGAAAGAACTTTTTCCTGTGCTCAAAGATAAGTAATGAAGAACTTTCCTTTATCCTCCCCATATATTGCAAATACAATCAAAGAAAAAGCCATAGGTTATCCTTCCTATTACCTGTTTAATAAGAAAACTTCAAGAACACATCTCCAACAATATGTGCTCTTTCTTAGTAGAACAACTTCCATCTACTTTGTCCATAAAAGCAGAAAAAACAATTCAGTGATGGCTGCAGAAAGATTTGAAAACTTAGGGGGATTAGCTGACTATTGCTAACTAGGAAAGCTGTTGGTGAGGTGAGCCTAAACGGCCACTTAAATACCTGTCTGCTTTCAGGGATACCCCGAGCAGCAACCACTTGGCAGAAACTTTGTAAAGTGATCTGTACTTGTATTACTTAAAGAAAAAAAAGTAACAAAAGCAGTGCTCTTTCACATACTAAGACTAAGACGACCGATGTCAGCTTGTAGAGTAAGGCAGCATCCAAAATCATCCCCAAAACAAGGCGATTGAATGCGCTCCAAGAATCTCCTACTTGCCTGTGTTTACCAGCACTTTGTGCCCATACATGCAGATCACAAAGCTCTGCAGGCACCTTTCTCGTGTTTGAATTACGACAGATGTTCAGCCATGCCTCAACTTAAAGAATGAAGACTCGCTGCCTTTATTTCTTTCAGGCACAAAAATTACTCTAATTCAACTAACTACAGATACTATGCACAGATTACTGCAGTCACCTGCAAACGTTTGCCTAACAAACAGTGATTAATATGATGCAACATATTCGCTCTAAGCAAGACAGTCACAGAAAGACCCAAACTTAAAACTCTTAAATTTGGCTATTACTTTTCGAGATGGTTCCCTTCCGAAAACGGAAGAAAGATCACGAGAACGGCCAGAAAAACGATGCCTACAATCAGCACCTCGCTCACCTTCAAAAAGTTTCTTTTTTTCAGAATAAAGGAAACTGCCTTTGCCTCACGGTGGTTTTGGAATCACCTTCAGAACTCGTGGTATCGATCACAGACAGATCTAAACTCCGTCACAAAAAAAGTAAACGGCTACTAAAAACTATTTCCAGAATCAACAAAAGCGCGCCAAGGTACGACCAAACGTTCCCATCATATTTACTAGAAAGGTGCTGTTTTTAACAACTGTTATGATTCTTCTTCCTTATAATCTATTTTGCTTCCTAACTTCTAAGTACCTTAAAAACCAATTAACACTAAAAGCGCCCGAAGCGACGAGATCTGCTTCTATAAAGGAGCGAAAGCATTTCCGAATACGGAACCAGGAACGAAAACCATCACCTGCAAACACCCCAAACGAACCATCCCAAATGTCCCAATCCACACCGCAACGCCCGGAAATAATAATGAAAGTTTTCCTTGCCTTTTAATGTACCCCATTAATCCAGAGGACTGTTCCAGAGCTCGATCCTGGCTTTTTTATACCTTACCTGAGACGACCGCGTCGACCGCAACCGCGGCTCCGCCCCTGCAGCCCCAACCCGGCCGGGGATGCTCAGCTCCTCTCACACCGATCTGCCCGCCCGCCCGCCGTAGACGGGGCTGCCGGTGCCCGCGGAAGCGCTCGCTCCCCACCCCGGCGTCCCCGCTCCCTTCCTCCCTTCCCCAGACAGCGGCTGTCCCCGGCGAGAGGCCCGGTCGGGCCCCGGGCACTCACAGGGCTCGCGGGGAGCGGGAGCCGCACCGGAGCCCGGGGCCTCTCAGCGACAGCGCGGCCTCCGCGCCCTGCGCGCCGCCATCTTGGGAGCCAGGCTAGGCCGAGAGCTACGTCATCACGTCGGAAAGGCGTAGCTCGCGAGGGCGGCGCTGCCCGCCAATGAGAAGCGGCGCCCCCCCGCCTCCCGCCCAATCCCGGCTCCGTCAGCGGCTGCTGAGCTCAGGCAGGTGGGCGACGTGCAGCCGTACCCTGGGAGCGGACCAATGGAAACGCTGGGGGGGGAAGATTGCGAGCCTCAGAAACCAATAGTAACTTGAAGGCGGGCCAACAGGGCCTGGATGACAGCCAATGGGAGCGCTCGCCGTGCCCTGTTCTGAGGCCGGCCGCGAAGGCGAGCGGGTGGTCATTGGGGATTGGCCGCCACGCGCGCGGGAGGGGCGGGGCTCTCCGGTGGGCGGNGGGCCAGGCAGGAGCGGCCGCTGGCGGGAGGTAAGGCGGGGCCTGCCCGGGCCCCCTCCCCTGCCTCAGCCCCTCGCCCCGGCGCGGCACGGGCCCTTCCCCTCAACCCTCCGGCGCCATCGCCTTGCCGCGCTCCGCCGTCTCCTTCCCCGCGGAGGCGCCGCTCTTTCCGGACACCCCCTCCCGCCGCCCGGGCGCGCTCCGGCGGCCTCGCCGCCCCCGCCTTCCCCCTCGTGGCCGGCCCGGGGCTGGTCCGGGCCTCCTTCCCCCGGGAGCTGCAGCCTGCATCCCGGCTCGCCCTGGCCTTTCCCTCTCCCTGTGTCCGGCCGGAGGGGCCGGCGCGTCCCCCGGGTCCGCTGTGGGCGGGCCGGGTTCGTTCCAGCCCTTCCTGCGCGGGTTTCAAGTGAGCGAGGCGGCGGCATTGGCGTTTTCCCTTGCCCCATCCCCCCTCGAGAGGCTGATAGAAACGAGAGTAAAACAAATGGCTTAAAACTGCTTTCCCCATGATGTAATTCCTTTTTTTTTTTTTTTAAATATGTGACACGATTTGAATACACCCTACTGCTACTTCAGCTTCCCGGAGATCTTCCCATGCCCCCAGCTCTCGGGGTCTGGCTTAGGGGCGTCTCTGCGGGTGTGTGGCTCCTCAGAGTCCTCCTCTGGCTGGAGAAGAGTGCTCTGGTTTCTTTCCTTTCTTACCCCGTCTGCAGCCTGCTTTAGTAAAGGGGTGAAACCTTTGGACAAAAGAAGCGGGGGGTTTTAAAATTAGAGTAAATCGTAAACTGGTTATCGACAGGGGTGTTACTCCTGAAACAGCCTCGGTGTTTCAGCCTTCCCCTATTGCTACAGCAGCTGCCTGTCCCATGAACCCTTCCTCCTCTTCCTTACCCAGCAACACTTGATTAGAGTTGCTTAAGATGAGGCTGTGCTTTGCCTTTAGTTCTTAGCAAATTCCCGAATTTTGAATTTGGCATACAGTTTTTTACCCTACATTCATCTATCAGGACAAGCTCGGTTCTTCCTTTTGGAAGCTGTCCCTCAGGGTTCAAAGCTGCTCTTGCCCCAGGCTTGGCATCTGCTCTTCTGGATGGACTTGTCCTTGGAACCTAAGCTTGCTCCTGAGATCAGGCTGAAAGTGGATTGTCTTTGTCCCTTCTAAGAGCATGTAATGTAAGCACCTGTCTATTCAAGTGACAGCTTTGTTCTCTGAAAGTTGCTACAATGTTAGCTTAATGTCTCTCAAGTGTTTTCTGCCTTCAGTTGTTGTAAGCTCATAACTATCAAGTGAAACATAAGTATTTTGTAGGTGAGTAAACAACTGTGACATTCTGTATGTCCACTATCAGGTTCCTGGTATAAAATAGTAAGCCAGTGTACAAGTTGTTGGAGGGAAAGGCATGATGGGCTCAAAGACGGGGGTGGCTTCCTGATATTTTTGCTCAATTAAGTAACTTAATATGGTAGAGATTCAAGCATGCTGGCTTGTGCCTTAATAAAGCTTTCAGTTATGTTTAGTCAGGATTGAAGTATATATTGCAGTATGGTTGAAAACACATTCTTGACATTGTGTGCCAAGAAATAGATTTAGGGTGTTGGGGGAAGAAATGCCACAAACCCCAAAATTGTTTGTAATCTATATATTACTATTTCCGGAGATGGCCTAATCTGTTGCTGAAGTCAAATGTGCCTTGAAATAGACTTCTGATTTCGGTATGGTGCAGAAATTAAAAATAAACCGTATTACCCACTTTGCATGGAAAAGTGTACATCTTAATGATGTTTTCGTTGTAATAAATCTATTTAGAGATCTCTACTGTATCTATGTAATACTTCATCATAGTGGTGCTGATTCTATAGTTAATCTGATAAATTGGGTTGTTCTCAGCAAGTGAGTATTTCAGTGGTTGCTCTTTGAAAATAAAATAGGCACTTTAAGGGTATTGGAGGTCTCGAGGGATCTGTATCTTTTCTACTAGGCTGTCGTAATGCTCAGTGCATGAGACCTCATGATGCCTGTGGCTTAAGCTTTTGGAAGCCTGGGTGGTTCTGTTAAGTGCTGATGGCTGAAGTCAGGTTGGCTTGCTTTATTCTCAATTAGGAGTTATATTTTATAAAGTGAGGTTAATATTTTGAAATTGAGAACATTATTTAGGAACATGCAGATAAAGAGAGTACATAAGGGTTTTTAATTAATTCTGCTCTAAAGGAATTGGGAAAAAAAAATTTGTGGGAGTCTCCAGGAGGAGCAAAATTCAAGCAAAGAAATAAAATTACAAAAGTGGTTTGGCAAATTGGTAGAGTTTAACAGCTTCTTTTCTTCAAAGAGTAAGTATTTTTCTTTTCTTGTCAAATAGCTGTCTGAGGATCTGATTCAAGAGAGAGGCAAGGGATTTAAGAGCTTGTTTGCTCTGGATAGTTAGTAAACGATCTTCCTGAGAAAGATCAGTGAGGTGTTGATAGTAAGAAGTACTCCATCTGCTTGAGGAAGCTTTAGTGGGAGGTAAGGGGGTATAGGGACAGACCTATAGTAAATAATGTAATAGTTCCGAATTAGCAAGCTGATGAAAGTGAATTAAGAAATACATACTTTTTTTTGAGCTGTTCTCTTGGAAATGGACTTTTTTTTTCCCCTTCAGCATTTTGTGCTACCTTCAAATTAATAATTTCTTACCAGAAGTTTATATTTAATTCATGAGGCAGTCTTGTGCTTAGTATCTAGCTAGGTTCAACTGGGTGGGGGGGAGATAATGTCAAAATGACAGCGCTTACTTTTTTTAGTAAATTAGTACTATCTCAAGCATCTGAAGTCAGAATACTGTTAAGACACGTTTTCTTTGATTCTAATTATAAGAATAAATGTCTTTTGGAATTTGATTTCCAACAATTAGCTAAATTTGTTGTAGTTGGTGTTTCTAATAAGTGTATCAAACAAATATTTAGCTAATTTTAGTAGCTTCTTTTGATATTATTCTGTAGATTGGCTTCTTCCCAGTATCACAGTAGTATTTACCTACCATCTTTCTTTCCTTAACCTTACACTGAAATGGGATTAGCAAAGTTTGTTCTTTGCAGAGTAGATGTATTCAGTGCATACCCCAGTGGTTCAGTCTTTCCTCTTTTCCAGATGCTTTAGGCTTGTGCTCGTGATGGCAAACCTGTGGTGGTACATCTTTTTGTAGTAAAGGGGATTATTTGATTCTGATCATCCTTTGCCAGATAGGCAGAGGATGTGAGAGGCACTTCAGCTTTGTAGATTTGGCTTTATATGTCTAATAATGTTTTTAACCTAGACTATTATGTAAAACATGAGAAAGGACTTCTCAAAACTAGAAGTACAGCAGGAGTTCTTCATTGCTCCATAAAAATGCCCCATTAGTGTTGTCTGGCCTTAGTCTTGTGTATTTGGAGCTAGGCTTGTGTTTGTAGCAATTAAGAGGTGAGTTCATGCCAAAGTGTATTTTAACATTGCTTTGCATTTTTGGTCTTGCCCTTCCTCTGCTTTAACCTTCTTTGCTCCCTTTTTCTGTTTTTAGCTGCTCTGTCCTACATTGCCTCTTGCTTGCATCTTGTCTAACAAATGACTATTCCACTTGCTCCATCTATCCCTGTCTGTCCTTTGCCGCTTCCCATACTGTTCAGGTAGTCTGCTAATCCTTTTTCTTTCTTTGAAATAAGGAAGAATTAGAGCTGTATTCTTTCTTTTCATTTCTGGATTGTGTGACCAGGCCAGAGCAGCAGACCTATCACTACAGGGAGGATTCCACCTGTATGTCTAGCCTGGGCTGAATCATGCAGAGATGTGAATGACTGTGTTTGAGATCAGTTTTATCTCCAGTACTGGTGTTTACAGGCTCTGAAATTGGCCAGGTGTAGGTAATAAAGCAGAAGTAAAGGAAAAGACAGGTTTCTGAGAATGTAGCTGCTAATATCCTATTAGGAATCAAAATACAATATAACTTGTAACTTGAGAGATATCTTTTTACTTTTCAGAAGGATTTTCTGCGCCTGATGTTAAAGTCTTGTGTACTAGGGGTTGACAGATTAGTTATGGCTTCTTTTATACTTGGGTATATTCCTAATATTTCTGAAGGAATTGGCTGACCTGTCCTGGAAGTGCCTACAGCAGTGTTTGAACACATGGTTTTCAACTTGTGTTTTCATGTAGGCCTAAATTGGTTTTGTAATTGAAGATGGACTGTAAAGTCAATCAGTTCTATTTAGTTGCTTTTTGATTGTTTCTGTTAAGAGTGTGGTAACCTGCACTGAAAGGAGGGGAGTCCATCTCTGGGGCTCTTGTGTTAGCTGTCTGATTCTTTTGCATGCAGATCAGTTTGTAGATTGAGCTTTGTAAATGTTTGTATATATTTTAGACTATGATAAATAGGAATGGAATTATCTCTATAAAACTAAGTCTCTTACATTACAAATGCTGCCTCTATTTCTTAGTTAATCTTGCTTTGTCTTTAATGCTTTGTAGCACTAGTGCCCAAAGTTTTCAAGTAGTGTTTCAGCAGAGTAGGAAGAGGATGTGATGTGTGGGTTTCTACTTCCGTGGAACCTGTGTTGCTGGTCCAGAACTTCCCGTATGCTGGGTCTTGCCTGGTGTGCCCATTCTCACGTTAAATTAAGGGAATGTGAGTTACTTTGCGGGAAGGGATTGGTGCCACCCAAGCATAAGGTGTGGGCTGTTTCTTGCACTTGACAGGTCCTGTGGGGGTTGTCTTTGTGGCCACTGTAGGAGGTGCTTGGTTGTCTTCACTTGATGACAGTTTATAGATGTTGCCACATCATAACTTCAAGAACTGAGAGAAGGAGATTTTGCATACAAGAACTTTTGTATTGAAATATTTCTGACAAGGACTTTTGAAAGATCTCTTTTTACAGGTTTGCCTCTAGGTAATTCAAATGAACAGTGCCTTAGTGTCTGCAATTATATGATTTGTGGAACTATATGTCTACTTTGTCCCACTGCTCAAGTCATCAGTGATGATAATCAGTGTTAGTCACAGTACTAATCCCTGGGGTATGCTAGTGTGATCGACCTCCAGCTGAACTTCATGCCATTCACCACAACCTCTTGAATCCAGTAGTGCAGCCAGTTTTCAGTCCACCTCACTGTCCACTAATTAAGTTGGTAGTTCATCAGCTTGTCTGAGTATGTGATGGTAGATGTTGTTAAAAGCCTTACGATGTAGAGACGAGCAGCATCCACTGCTCTCCCATCAAGGTTAGTTGCTTCAATGGCTTCCCTCCACTCAGGACTGGTGAGGCCACAGCTGGAGTGTAGTGTCCTGTTCTGAGCTCCCCAGTGTGAGAGGTGGAGTTACTGAAGAGAGGCCAGTGGAGGGCCCCTAAGATGGTTAAGGGACTTAATCACAACAGAATATAATTTTTCATTTTCAAAAGTAGAAGGTGTGAGGCATATTGATGATTTTGTTACATTTTTGGTACCTGTACAGACAACATTTCAGGGTTTGTTAAAATGGTTCTGTTTTATTGCATTCATAGTCACTACGCGTTATTCTGGTTTTAACATTTGTTTTTCCAGACTTTCACTGGGATATGATGAGTTGTCACCAATATGCTCTTCTATTCTTTTGATAGAATGGGATAGAGCTTGATATCAATGCTCATAAAGTTGGTTTTCTTAATTCTTCAAAACCAGTGGTAGAATGTTCAGATCTTTCAGTCTTGGCTGGTTCCCTACACCTATTTACAAGTTTATTTATTCAGTTTTGCCAATTAAACCCCTGACACAAAAGCGTTTCTTTAATGCATCTGCATAGTTTCTTGTTGAATATGTTACTCAGAAACAGCTACTGGCCTGTATCTAAAAGCCTGTGACCCATTTGTCCAGGGTTTAGTTTTTTATGTAAACGAAACTGACTTTTCAAAATAGGCTCAGAACCTTCTGGGTCAGTCTCCACTGCCTTGTACAGGCTGTGGCATCTGGCTGGTCTGTGAGCTTCCAGGTGGCATGGTTAGAGCTGCTGGATTCAGGAAACTGGTGACTGACACATTTCAACAGTCTCGCTGTGGTACAATGCTCTGTAAGCCAGCAGCCATTCTATAATTCTGTAACTACTGCTGCTTTGGAGGGTGACTGCCTGTGTTGGGATATTCCTGGTATGTCTTGATATTTGGATGCTGTCATTGATATATATATATATATTTAGATGTATTTATGATCTTGCAACTGGACGATCTTTTGTCTTGGCAGTTTTGGAAACTGCCTTTTTCAAATTAAGTGGATCTTAGCAGGAAGCTGAGCTGTGTGTGGATAAATTTCTTTGCTTAAGGAACTTTGTGTGCTGGGATAGTATTTTTAGACTTGCAGAAAGTAGTGAGGGTTGGCTGGTAAAGAAAGAAGTGGCTGGTTACTTTGGATGACCACCTACAATGTGTAATCTTCCCTTTTGCTAAGCAGAGTTGCATTGATAGCATATTAATATATTAACTCTCCTTAAAATAGAGAAGCATCCATTCCCTCTGGAGAATGCTGCACCTGATCCTGTCAGTCAGGAGCAAATAAAATGGATGTTGTCAGACCAATTTGAGAAGCTGTGTGCTGATACAGTGAGTACGCTGGTAGAACGGTAAGACTTAGAGTTGCAGAAAATGACTGTTGGGTTTTCATGTGGTTGTCAGATTCAGATTGTATCTGTTCTCTGCCCCTGTTTCCAAAAGTCAGCATTCAAGCAGTTATTTGTTCCCAGCTGATGCTTGGGAACGGTGAACTCTGTTAGGGCTCATGAAATTACAATTTTTGCATTTGTCAGTGCCCTATTAGAAAATATAATTCCTGTTTTTGAGACAATGACAGATAATATTATGATTTCCTTCTGTCACTGTAGGATACCTGGCTTCTACAACCTGTTTCTCTGGCTTACCAAGTCTTTGAATCCATGCCTGAATATAAAAAAAATGGCCTGTTGCGCTTTGATTTTGGCCATTTAGAAGACAAAAATGAATAGACTAATAGGAAAACTCCTCACTCTATTCTGTGATGTCTGAGACGTGGTCTCTAAGTGGTTTGGAGGTATGGTGTACAGTTTCATATAATGATATGAAAAGCCAAAAACTTGGCAAACTCTAGTAAAACAGTGATTGTAGTCTTAAAGGCATGGTGTATGCCTAGTTTGAAAGTGGGAAGTTTGTGTAATGATGCTGGTTTTATTTGTTGTACTGGGGTTTTACTGTAGCACTCCAAGACAGCAAAATTCTGTGCAACTTTGAGGAATATTTTACCGTCTGTAAAGATAAAGTTGTATCTTTTCCAGAAAACTCTGAAGCGGCAGATCAGGTTAATAACAAAAAGCTGGTTTGAGCACATTTCTGCAGACTTCGGTCCTGACAGTATATGACATGTTGGCCTAAGGCCTAGGACATGAGCAGTCTAGTTTTGGAAAGTACTGCTGCTCCCAGGATGCATTTTTCTCTGGTGGATAGAGATTTACCAGTATGACCTGCAGCAAGATATCAGGAGCAGCTTTGCTACAATAGCCATGGTGTTTGTATTCAGTTCTCTCAGGAAGAATTACTCGGTCTGAGTGGAAGTCATCTCTATCTATCTACAAATTTGCCGGACTAGTAGATAATGATTCTATTTGTGACAGCGGGAAACTCAGCTACAAGAATTGGGAATCATAATAACACTAACAGCCAGTCTTGTCTGGAGTCATGCTGCTGCTTTTTCCTTTGTTTGAAATTATATTCAGTAGGAACAAATTTTCTTTTTGGGCTGATGTATATAAGCTTCATCTTGCAAGTGTTGCAGGTGTGACTTGTTGTTTAATGCAAAGTCCAGTTTGTGGTCCTCTACAGCTGAAGGAGACCCGTCGGTGTTGCTGGCAAGGGACACGGGGCTCTTGCTGTGGCAGCAGGCCCTGAGGCTGCTGCTTGAACTGGATTCTTGCTGCAGCACAGGAAGCCATGCAGATCTTAGATGAGATGGAAGGTGCTGGGTCTCCAGAGGCCTGGGACTGTTGAAAGTCCAAGCTGCTGGAGTCTGTGCAAATGGATTATTTTTGCTGGCTGTGCAGGAATGAGGTAAGCCCAGGAAGCTAGGAATGAAGGTACTTAGAAATAAGAACATTGAAATCTCAGTTTGGAGGGGTCAGAGGCAAGACAAGCTCGGGCTTCCTAGAATTTCATTGGGAGACTATGGAAATCTTTTCAGCTCTTCATCTGAACACTTTGAAATACTGCTTGTAGGGTCTGGTCAGCCCTACTCTATGATTCAGTGCATGGCTGGGGGTCAAAGGGATAGGTTGGTGACACGACTAGGAATGTGCACCAAATTAAGACAGGGCGGGAAAACAGATTCCCGGCAGGCATGTTAACATTTTATTAGTATACTGGAGACAGTTACCTTGTGTAAACATGCTGGTCAATCTTTCTGCCTTAATACGGAGAGGAGAGCTTTGCTCAGAAAGTTGTATGGCCTTCCTAGATGTTTTGGAATGGGAGTGGGCATGCTTATTCTGTAATGTGTGTGCTAAAATAAATGTTTAAAATATTTCTGCTTTGGTCTGTTTTGTCACCTGCAAGCATACCAAAAAAAAAGTGCTGCCTAGTAGTTCTCCCATCATTCTTCTGAATTGTGAGGATTAAAATTCTGAGAAGCTGATGGCAGTTTCAGTACTTTATGGTCTGTATACGTTTTGTTTATTACTTTATCAAACATCTGAAAGCTCAGGGATGAAGCCAAGTAACACTTAATACTGCTGTGTCTTTCTTGTTCCTTAGAGCCCAGTAAATGTGTATGTTAAAAGCTTCCTTATTTCAAACCACTGCAGTGTTTGAGTAAACATAGGGGAGACTGTAAGATCTCAAGTTGCCAGCTATGAATGCCAGATATGAAGGGGCTTGAAAGAATATTCTGCTTTATTTTCAAGGTCTAGAATAAAAAGATCAGAAAACTGCCGGTCTTTCACCTGAAACTTCTAGACACCTTCTAAGATAGTCACCATTTTAACCACTAGCTAGTGAGTGGGCTTAAGGCATGTGGGTTTGGAGGACTTTCTGACAGTTGTTAAGCCCTCAATTACATCACTTATCAGGCATTCGTAGCAGAAACTTCTTAAATTTTTTTTTCAATGTGCATAGCTCTTAAATGTTGTCAGAAATTCCTTGCCCTACTGTCAAAATAGTACTCTTTTGGGATTTAGAAATGCTGAGTGCTTGGTCTGCCCTGGGTGATTTCTGAGGACACTAAAATTGCAGTGAATTGAAGTGTAATTGTAACTGGGCTTGAGGGCTGTGATCTCTTCTGTAAGAGTTTGCCAGCAAAAGAAGCAGCTCTGTAATAAATGAATTGGTAAAATGTTTCTTTTAAGCTATTAAGGAGTGTCCCCAGAGTATTTCTTATCAATTGCATTGCTGTAAATCTGTGCACTGCTACAATTTATACATTGGCAACCATTGTACGACCTTGATATATAACAAAGCACTCAACTCTCCTCAAACTTCACATGGGTATATATGGAATGAATGACAGTAATGCTCATTCATTATTTCCACGAATGAGCAGTGATAGATTTTTATATATATGTTTACAATGAACTGATGTCACTCTGCACCCAGAGCAGGAAGGCAGGCAGGTGTACCCTCTGTGTGGGTAAAAGAACAGCGTGTTCTCGTGGAGGTGCAGTGCCACTCCAAACTTTTTGCCTCCATACAACCATGATTCTATTTCAACACGAGCTGTCAGGTGTCTTTCAGAAGTGTACAAGGTGCACAGTATAATTTAACAGCAAGCCCATTAACTGGCATAACTATTCCCACATCTTGGAAAGGTTAACAAAAGGTGCACAAATACCCGATGGAATTCTCCAAACTTGTCTTTCCCTTGTTCACACTAGTTTGAGCTGTGGTTCCTGGCTGCAGTCTGGAAGCCCTGGGCATTCAGTAAGCACTTCTGGACCATGTTTTGTTTGTTGTGGTCTGATAGTGATCCTAAGCTCTCCTGGTCAGGGTGAAGTGCCACCAGTACCACCTCTGACTACATCTTTAAGGAATTCATCTGCTGCAGAAGCTTAATGGAACAGCTGTGCTTCATACTCTTAGCTAGAAAAAAATACAGCAATTACTTTAAAACTGCTTAGATTCCCTTCTTTAAGGACAGGGTATTCCAGGAAGCAACATGAAACTGTAGCTGCATTCAGATATTTATAATTTCAAGCACAATTTAATTGTGCACACTGGGTAGTGTCAATTCAGTGTCCAAATATAGACACTTAAGAGGTTTTTTGTTTCCAGCAGTGGTATTGAAACACTCAGCCAATTTAGGTTGGTACAAGACATGAATGTATAATGAGGGCAAGAATTGTGTATGTTGCCACATAGCCTAGAACAAGTCTTAAAGCTTGTAGAAACTTGTTTTCTGCACAGGATATCATCTTTCCTTCCTCTTTTCATTGGCTCCATTTGCAAGAGGTTTTTTGTAACTTTGTATACATATTGCAAGGACCCCCGTGGGTAGTAAGCTCTTTTCAGTGAAAGGTATGTGATGTATCTGATGTATGGTTACATCTGTGTCACCTGGCGGCTTGGAGAAGTAACTTCAACATGTGAATTAGTTACATTAGAAGGGCCCAAGGACTGTGGCTATCCCTTTATGGGATGTGCTGCCTATGCTGAGACTGGAGATGTGGTTTGTCAGTATGATGGCCCTACATAATTATCTAATTGGAAGGCAGCAGTGTAGGAGGCAATAGTAAATCATATTGCAGTTGCAGTATGTGTGGAAAGCAGAGGGTAGGCAAAGGTGTTAAGGCAAAAACTAAGCTGAACTCAGAGGAGAATTTTTCAGTGCATAGCAATAATTGTGGGCCCAATTGCTACTAGGTTGCTTGAGGGCATTCCACTTACATGGAATTATTGTTGCAATTAAACAGTAGTCCTTGGCATTAAGCATCTTCAGCTTTAAATCTCTTCCTTTGAGACAATCCAGTTAATTGGAATATATGTTATTGCCTAGTTATGTGTTATTTATGCTGTTGACTATAATGCAATTAAAAAAGGACTTTAAAAATCTACACAATGATACCCAAGAATTTTTTTTTTGCTGTTCAGCCAGGCTCTGTGGCTCTGTTCCTTCTGCTCTAGCTGTTAGGTGAAGCAGGTCGCAGTAAATATATAGAGATATGTATCAATATGCATCAATCTTTTCTATGCATTCTAGAGAATTTGAAAAAAAAGGGGTTGTACACACACACTTTTTTTTTCAGTAACACAAATGGAGGAATGGGTTAAGTTTTTGTTAGTAGTTCTTTCGCCCATTTAAAGAGGTGCTGCCTCTTTTTTGGTGGTTAAAATCACTATGATTCTTAGGGGCGAAGACACAGCCATGTGAAATGTACATTTCAGGCTAAAAAACAACTCCCATGGAAATACATACTTGGATAGCATCATCCTAAAGTCCTAATTGCATGCAAGGCCTTGCCAAAATTGCAAAGCACATCAGCTGTCTTGAACATGGACAGAACTTCTGTTTTTAGCTGTTCACTCTGGAGCAATGTATTGAGTGTTACAGTGTCCTGTTGCACCTCTGCTAACATAGTATTGCTTAATTTTAACTCATGCCTTCATAGTCATCAGCGGTGACTGATTTTTTTACTTGTTACTTAGTCTGACTAAGCAAAATACGAGTGATGGAAGGTCCTAGTTTTTGATCTCATTAGTCATCATTGATATTAAGATTTCCATGAAGACACTTGGTAAATGTGCCAGCATGGGCAAGGAGTTGCTGTCTGAAATGACATGCTGAAGTGATTTTGAGCCTTGTTGGCACATTGCAATGGCAAGTAGAACAGGTTGTGTTAAGCCATCACAGGACTTATTTTTGAAATTTGTGGAATATTTAGATCTTTACAAAGCTGTTTAAATACAGCAAAGGTAATACATAATTACTAGTTCTTGTCTTAGCATATGAACACTTTTATTTAAGCATTGTGCAGTCTGTATGTGTACAGGATAACAGGTAAAATCAAAGTAACTTTCTAACTGTAAGTCTAGTGTAGCTATGACGTAATGGCTAATAAATATTTTGTGCTATATTAACATTTCTCTATTTATGGTTTTACCATTTGGGAAGTTTTCTTATGTGAGTACTGGGAGGGTAGATCTTGACAATGACTAATCTTACTTGTTTTGTGGACTAAACTTTTTCAAAGTTTCTTTTATATGTTGAGGGTATTTCTTCTGGGATTACACTGTCATAGCAAACAGCTATTCCAGGATAAAACATATAAGTAGAGTTCTCACAAACAATCAAAATGTATTTTACATCTGGATTTGTTGAAGCATATGCCAATCATGTGACTGTCTTATGCCTTAGTAAACAGCTCAGATGTAGAATTAAGTAAAAAGATGGTCTAGCTGAAAAACAGATGCCTTGCAAGAACTGGATTTTTCTTAATAAGTACAAAAGCAAAAATGTTATTTGACAATTTTTTTTTATTTATTTAGTTGATGCTAACTGTTTTTAAAGCAATGCCGTACATATACTGTAATTGTACTCAAACTCATCCTGTAGGAAGAGAAAGCATTCATTTGGAAGCATTAAGAATATAGACATACATTTCTAATGTTTTTTTTGCCGGTAAGTTCTTTTCTTTAGTGAAGGCTGGAGAGACATTTTCTGTATCAGTTTTTATTTTTTCCCTGCAGGGGGAAAAATTTATTCTTAATCAGTTATATTTATTTAGATGATTTTACTTTTCATATGGTACTGTGTCTGCTTTAACGAACAGCAAAGCTTTCGTTACCTACTGGTGTGGTAGATTCCTTGAAGAAAAGAGATGCTTGCTAGAAGCAAGTATCCCAGAGAGGGGAGACAGAGGTGAATGGCACCTACCTCCTGAAGGGAATAAAATCCATTAGCTAAGTGATTGTGAAAGATGAGAAAAAGTATGGGAAGGAAATAACTGAATCAAAAGACGTGAGTCTTTCAAAGACTTTTTTGCAGGAAGACTGTTCTTGCTAAGAAGTGGTGGTGACAACCTATTTAATTTGCTTTACCTGAGAGAGGAAATGTTTGGTGTCCTGTTGCAAATAGATCATGTGGTTAAATCAGGCCTTTGAAAAGAAAATAAAGCTGAGTTTGTGTTTGAAGTAGGCAAAGCTGCCCTGGGTATTTTCACAGGTCTTCTGAAGAAGGGAAGCTTACTACATTGCAGCTTGGGCCTCAAGAAGCAGCATGAACATATTGGAGAAAATCCCTCTGTCCTGCTTTTCCTGTAGGTCTCTAGCCTGCTCTTGGTTGCTGTCACTGTTAATTTTCATCTGGTAAAAGACAGGGTGAGGAGAGAAGAGAAATAAAAACCGTGGTAAGGATGAAAACTGTAGGCTTTACAAAGAAACAGAGCAGAGCAGCTCCTCACTGTTCCTCCAGGAGATGGTGGATGCTGTTCAGTGCAGTTCTTTATAGATGGGAAGACACAAGGTAATGTAGTAAGTGTTTTTTAATCAAGAAGATTGTGGAGGAAGACCTGTGACTTTGAGGGGTCTTGAATCCAGGAAGCAGACACTAGAAAGGGAGAGGGGATAAGATGGAACTGGAAAAAAACTGCAGTGTGTAACCAATATATGTGTGTTCCAGGATCTCCCTCTTCCTGCAGAACATACGTATCTGGAGCTGTGGGTTGCTGCTGGAGATGGCTTTCTTGACTTGATGTTCAAATGAAAAGCCTAGACATGCTGGCCTATATTTTATATAGAAGAGTGTATACAGATCGACTGCCAAGAAGGGACTGCAGTTGAGGGGTGCAAGTTGTTTTGGGAGAGCAGAAGATCTTAGGGCACTCTGTGTTAGTTGTGCTGTGCGTTGGACTCATTCTGAGTACAGCATCTTGCCAGAAGGAGCATGTGTATCAAAGCTGGCTCTTCAAGGAAATTGTGTGCATTATGGCTAAGGGAAACGTAAATTCACATTGTATTTTAAGTGGAGTGCAATCATAAGTGGAAAAAATATCGGCTTTTCTATTATTAATCTTATTAGTGCTTTCTTTAGGTCATTTTTGTCAGCATTGTCATCAGTGTTATAGTTCAGATTCTGTTTAAAAAAAAAGGCTGCCTTGTTATTAATCTTCTATGTAAACACAGAAAGTCCAACTTCCAAAAGAGCTTGCAACTTAAACAGAAGAACAGAGACATGCTGGAGAAAGAAAATACACAAAGACAGTGAACTGCAATGACATTTGTATTTAGAACAGCTTTTGGGACAAGTTTGTAGAGGAAGTGGAAGAAAAAGGAAACGGCAGTCATAGGAGAGGAGAATTAATAGCAAGAAGAGAAGGGGTGGAGTACATCAAAGGTGAAAGAGCTGGGGGGAAAGGGATTGAATCAGTAACTAATTAGTCATTTATTTAGTGGGAACATTTAGATTAATACCTTAGGAGTGATGAGAATGTTAATGTGGTTTCCAAGTGACATGATGTAGGTGGTTTACACAAGAAAACATAGCATTCATTGTAAATGTATAAGCTGAATTTTTCTTAAAGATCACAGATCTCTTCCTCCACCCACACTGTTCTTACACTTCTTGATTTCATCTATTTGCTATAAAATGTATTTATCTTTTTAGCCACAGTCATAAGATTCAAGTTTAGGAGAAAAAAACAAACTTGATCAGTGGAAGTAAAAGATCACATTCTGCGTAAAACTGGTCATGTCAAGTGTAAAATTGTGTTCTCCTACATACAGATTGGAGAACTCCTGTCAGTTGCCTATAAGCATTAAGCTTGTCCTTTAAGACCCTGGCTTCTTAACATATGTTGATATAAGAGATGATACACTTCCCTCTGTGAAGCAGAGGGGAAAAGGACTTAGGCTAGGCAATCAAACTAGAAAAAGAAATTGCAAACCTCATTTGTGTGCATCCCACTCATCTGTCCTCCCTTTCAATGCAGCCAAGGAACATTTCCTACAGCCACCTACTATACTCACCTCTCCTTGCTCTTTGCATGGCTTGAGAATTCCCTTGTTTGCCCTTGTTTACCCGTATGTGTCCTTCTAATACAGATTCTAGATCTGCACCCCTCTGCCATCTGTGCCCATATGTGCCAAGAAGATGCATGGAGTGGTAACTATTATGTAATAATGAGAACATAATGTAATTAGCATCTACAAAGATCTGAATTAAAGAAGATATAATGTTAAGATACTGCGCTGAAATGTACTGAGTCCTTGAAGTAAAGTTAAACTTGGAGTGGTAACTCTTGCTGTGGTAATTCTTAACTTGGTTGTTATTATGAAAGCCTGGCAAATTTTTGGGTAGCTGGTTTACTACTCTGTAAAGTAAAAAGTAATAGCTGGAGCAAATAAGGCTTGTCAGTTCTCACTGCAGCTCAGTTCGTCCTGCTTCACCCGTCAACTTGTTGGATGTTTCCATCAACTTTGTTGGAGTGGGATTACTCTAACAGAACTTGATCTGCTTGCTAGAGGAAAAGCTGTGTTGAGAACAGTTCACCTACTTGGCCTGTTGGTTAGTTAGTGTCCACATGTGCTGGTGGTTTTGCCAACGTGCACAGTTATATTGAAACCTGCAAAGAAAATGCTGCCTGGCTCGTGTGGAGATGGAATGGAAAGCAATGTGGAGTCCTGGAAGAGATGAGGAGGGTGACAGAGCACTGCAGGGATTCTGAGGCCGTTGGAAAAGAAAGCGAGATACACATCCAGAAGAAATCAGACTCCATGTAGTCTGCATCATGTAGGATAAATTTTTTAAAACCAGCACAGTTAAAAATTAACATAGTGTTTACTTAGCTCAATGATCATATTCACAGTTTTGTAACAAAGGTTGCAAACTTGTATTTTTACCCAGTCAGAGAGAAGGAGAGGTAGGTGTCTTTACAGTGCTTAAGGATAGGTTTTTAAATTTTTTTTCCTATCAAACCTGACTGCAGCTCTGTGTAGTGCTGCAGTGAACTTCTTGGTTGTCATGTGAATGTGAAAAGCTGGGGGGTTTGTTAATGATTAAATGGATTTTTTTTTTTGACCTATTATTTGGAAAGATCTGTATTTTATCATGCAAGCTTGGCATTGCTTCCATAAGGAAATGTAGTCCTGTGATGAAGTCAAATTCTCTAATACCCTAAGTATTAGGTTTCTTAAATAGAATGCTAAAGCAGTCATGTTCTTTTTTTTAATAAAACAACAAAAATGCATTCACTTGGTGGCAGTTCTTTAGTATTTCTGGGGTTTTGTTCAGACTTCTCATGGTTACCTTCTAAAGCTGTGAATGTGCTCACTTTTTAAAGATGTAAGTAAAGAGAAGGCGTATTTTACAGCTCATTAAAATATTATTTTTGTGTGTGGTGTGGAAACAGTTCAAAGTCTGACCCCTCACAACTGCTCTTTGCTAGCAGTATTAGAGAGGGGAGATGGATCATTTACACCTCTCACTGCCAGTTTTGGCATGATCCTTTTTGTCAAGCCAGCTGATACACTATATTTGGAAATGTGGCTGTGTTCTGTATTACTAAGCTTATTCATCATTGCTGTCAGTATACTCGCTCTTTGGAGAAGCTTTCAGGAATTTTCAACAGCGTTCATTTGAAAGAAAACGTGGCGTAGTACTTAAAAACTATTCACCAGAATACATCCAGAAAAGCAAACTCAAAAAAAAAAAAAAACCAAACAAATCACTTTCACTGAAATGTGTGCTGCTTCTTCAGATGCTCATCAATTTTGTGGTTCATCTGAAGGATTTTTTGTTTTGTGTCTTTCCACTTAGTGCAGCTGTATTTTATATATATATATATTCTCTATGTATTTATTGCCGCTTCTGTTGTCATGCAGGTACTGGCAAACACCCCTTCTTTTCATTGCTGTGTCAAAAACAGGGTTCATACTTTATTTCTTTCTAAACAATAGTTTTAGTCACTTGCAAAAAAGAGATACTTTTTGTCTGAAATTTTATTTCAAATGGAAAATATACTGGTTTTTTTTCCTGATGTTACAAATATTTCTTGGGATTCTGGGATTTTTTTTTGGAATTGAAATTTAACTCTAAAATCTGTTTCATAAACTGAACTACAAAAGGTAGTTTCACAAAAGAAACACACTTCCTCCCTATTGGGTCTCCTGCTATCATTATAACTCATCATTTGCTTGCTAAATACAGCAGAGCACTGCTCAGCTAAACTGTCTTTTTTTTTCCAAATATGAAATTGGATTGAGTTTACTGTTAATTTCAGAAGTTTTGAAAAAATGTTTATAAACTATTTTTATATTATATATTTTATAAAATATAATGTGTGACTTTTTAATGGTACGTAGACTTCACTATGCTGCTATTTGGAATACATTTTCCAGACAGCTGTGTATGGCAGCAAAGCTTTTCAAATTATGACTCTTACTAAACAATACAGCTGTCAGATGCATTAGGTTTTAAATAGTTATATCTGTTTCATATAACTGAGCAGTGAATGAAGATAAGTATGTAGGAAGTAGAAACCTGTTTTTCTGATTGGGAATTGGATCAAAAAGTACAGTTTTGATCAAGGTAGATGATTCCTTAAAAGGAAATACTTCCTTAACCAGATATCTCAAGATACCAGTCTGACGGTTTTGCTTTTTTTTGTGTGTGAGTGAGACTTGCTGATTTAATCATGCATGCAGAATATTTTCTCTGTAGAAATTGTGATGACTAAGAAGCAATAGTTAGACAGGATGCATGTATCGAAGAAGAGAGCAGAGATACTTATAGAGCTTATTTCATATTCATATACTGGTAGCAGTGTACTGAAAAAATGCATTTCTGATTATGGTGCCATCAATCTTAGAGTTGCGTTCAATGAACTTGTTTTTTTCTATGGTATGTTTGCTGTATGTTATTTGAACATTAGTAGTAGCTGAGACAGATCTTGTATTAGCCTTGAATTTCTTACTTGTGTAGACCAGATTTCAGCTAGATTTTTGGGTTTGGCCTCTGAAACAATATTCATCTAGAGTTGTAATACAAATACAAAGCGTTGTTCAAATTTTCCTTTTCATTGTATTTGGGAAGCTGAAGTTCACATCCTCCAAAATCAGCTTTATCTTTAGAGCTAATTCTTGGCAATACTTCCACTGGAATAAAGGATTCTTGCTACTAACGTGTTTCATGCAAGGAAAAATTCAAGAATTAGTGCTGTGTACCATATTTGAACAGCTGCATGTATTGCTGTATTGTTGTTCTTAATCCATGGCGGCACTTTTCATGTCTCCATGTATAAAATGTGCACAGGGGTTTTTTTGTTTTTTTCTTCTCATAAATTTACTGACGGATGTTTGTATTTCAAGCAGATTCTTCCTCTCAATACAACTTTTTAAAACAGTAATGGGAAGAAAAAAGCCTGCGGTATATTGGTAGTTGTATATACAGAATATCTGCTAAGATTGTTTTTCCCCAATTTATTGATCAATTAGCTTGCTTAATTCTTGGAAATGAGAAACCAAAATCCTTCAAAATAATTTCTTTTGTTCAACCTACATATCTTAATACTTACGAGCATCTTGATATAAACTGTAGGTCATAATTTATAACTTTTATCATGAAATACACACTGTGTGAGTGCTTTATTTTTCTGGTGATTCTAAAGATGCAGGGAATTGTGCTTAGGGGGAATGTAGAAAACATTTATATGAATCAACACAGAACTGCATTGTTCTTGCTCTGAAGTTTTTGGACTCCATCTCCAAACTTGCTGTTGGATTGATTACAGACCCATCTGACTTGATTTTTCTGAAGAGCAGAACAGTCTAAAATAAATGTACCAGGATGGCATATGGGAGAGGGAAACACTCAAGTGAATAGGTCATGTGCAAATAAAGTCTTTATGAAGGATGTACCATGAGAAAACTACTGGGGGGGGGTAAAGAAAAAAATAAACCAGAAGGAAAAACTGTATAATGGGAAGACCATGAAAATAAACTCTTAAGTTCATTTTTTGTTGGTATTGTTATTTTTAATCTTTGTCTGACACTGCATTATGGCAGGTTGACAATTTGTATTATTACATATTCAACACAGATTTCATAATGAGCGTTACTGTCTCCTTCATCTGAGCTGAAAAATATTAAGAAATCTCATATCAAATGTAACTGTTTTGTTATAGAGCAACACCTTTCAAGAGGATGTCCAGTGTTCATTCACAGACATCAAGACATGTGATCAGACACTGATTCTCACATTGAATCTGTGGGATCTCTCCTTACCAGCTGCACGTGTGGGCTTTTCATGGTAGAAACTGTATTGGGAAAGTAAATTATGCAACTCAAGGGGGACGCATAAAATTAAGCAGCACAGGTGGGTTGTTTGAGCCTCTGACATCTTATCTGTCAGAGAGTGCTAAAATCAGGGGATGTGGATATGCCCCAGGACTTCACAGTTTCTGAGTACTCAGAGCTAGTCTTGTTCTTGCACTCTGTTTAATGTCAGAAGATTAAAGACTGTTTCTTTGCCTTCCCTTTGGAAAGCACCCTATAGTTTTGCCTTACCTTTTTTTCCCTGTTTTCTAAGGTGTTGCTTTTCAGTCAGTTTTGAGCTTCCTTAATTTTGAGTTAATAAGTTAACAATGTTAACTTAGCTTGCTTCCTGATCATTGAAAGTTACTTTTTAAAATAAACCTTGGGTTTGGTAGTTTCCTGTTCTCTCTAATCTTAATGGAAAAGGAAAGCAGCCAGATTATGTACCTTTCCCACTAGAATTTTCAGCTGCTGGTCAGTACATTGCAATGTTAATACCAGTTGCCAACTTTTTGGTAACATATGAGAGGAAACATTTAATTTTGGGTCAGCTAGCTTCACTGACCAGGGATAAAATGATTCCTTTTATATATACAGAATGCTCAGAACACCTGAAGCCCGAAGTACTGCTTCTGTACAGTGATTTTTAGCATTTTGTGGATTTTACTGTGCAATGTGTCATAACTTAAAGCTGCTATGGCTGTGGTGATCTTGATGACTTAGGCAGATGTTTGAAATCTTTCAGATGTCCAAAGCTGTGGACATGACTGTCTCACTCCCATCTCACTGCAAAGTAACTGGACATAGACTCTTCTATGCTGTACAGGAAGATATTATGTACTGTATAGACTACTAATAGACATGAAAATTTCAGTTGCAATAACATGTGAAATTGTAGGAAAAAAAGTAGATCTGGAGATTGAGAGGCTCCATTTTCTGCTTTAGCTTCAAAGTTAAATCAGGTTGCTTAGGGCGTTGCCAAGTCAAATTTTGTAAATTCTCCAAGGTTGCTTGGAGATGCTGTTCAATCTCCATCCTGTTCAGTGCTCAACCATCCTCATGGTGAGGCATTTCCTTATGTCTATATGGAATTTCCTTTGAGGCATTGCATGTCTGTTGCCTGTTGAGTTTTTGCTGTGTTTTCCGAGAAGAATCTGCCTCCACTTGTTGTATAATTCCCTATCACATAGCTGAAGGCAGTAGTAGACTCCTTTTCATCTCCAGACTGAAAAAATGATGTCTTTCATCTCTCACGTGAGCCCTTTTAGTGTCCTTCCTCTGGATATGCTCCAGTTTGCCAGTACCTCCTGTGCTGTGTGTACTCCTGTGCAGTACTGGAAATGTGGCCTCACCAGTGCAAGAAGAGGGGAATAATTGCTTCCCTTGACCTGCTGTTTATGCTCTTGCTTATGCAGCTCAAACTGCAGTTAGTTTTCACTGGTTTAGGGGTGCACTGCTGGCTTTTTCTGAACTTGCTGTCTGCTAGAGTCTCCAAATCCTGCTCTGCAGAGCTGCTGCTGGTCCAGTCTGCACGATGCTATATGTGATCTTTTCCTTCCCAAATGCAGGATTCTTGACCTTTATCTTTGTATAACTTAACGAAGTCACTTCTGGCTTCTTCCTCTAGTTAGTCGAGGTCCTTCTGAATGCTGGTCCTGCCCTCCAACATGTTGACTGCTTTTCCCATTTTATATCATCTGTAAATGTGCTGAGGATCCTTTCTGTCCTAGCATCCAAATCTGGTGGTGTTGGCCAGTATCAACTACTGAGAAATACTGAACCTAATCAGTTAGCATTAAGGATTATGGACCAGAACTCTTTGAACTTCATGATTCAAGGAATTTTTTGCCTTCCTATTCAGTCCATGTCTCCTCAGTTTACCAACTGGGGTGCTATGGAAGATAGTGTTAAGAACCTTGCACGAGTCCAAGCACTGGCAACCGCCAATTCTCCCTGGTCCATGAAGCCACTTACTCTTCTGCTTAAGGCAGTGCATGGTTTGCCTTTAGAAGTCTGTTTTCTGATCCCAGTCACATTTATGTCCACCATGCCTGGAAATAACTTCCTTTTAGAACTCATTCTACTTTTTGTGCAGCAAATGAGGTGAGACTCACTACTTTCCAGTTCCCTGCATCCGTTATTCTCTCCTGCCTGCACCTTGCCTTTCAGTTGGATTTTGTTTGCTTGATTTTAAGTTACTGGTTTCTTGTCACGAGCAATTACCATGACTTTTCAAAGATGGTAGCCAGCAGCCTTCCAGCAACGTCGACTAGCTTTTTCAGTACTTTGGATGTTTTCCATCTGGTCCTATATACTTGTGTAGGTCCAGCTTACCTAGATAGTCTTTTGACTCGATAGCTCCTCTCTCTCAAACTTTGCTACTAGATGCAGAAACATTGTAAACCTCATAGCAGCCCTTGCTGGCAAAGACCATGCCCAAAGTGTTGGGTACCTCAACTTTTTCTGTACCTTTCATCACTAGGTTGCTTCCTGGTTTAGCTGCTGAATTGCACTTTCCCCAGTGTGTCTTCTGCTCATGGTAAAAGTGTTTCTTCTTGCCTTTCACGTCCATCTTCAATATCAGCTCCAAACAAGCTTTGGCCTCCCTCCTTCAGTCTCTGCTTGCCCAGACAGTGCATCTATATTCTCCTCCAGTTGCCTGTCCCCACTTCACATATTTTTCTGTTTTATTTGAGCTCTGTCAGTGAGGAGTGCTGTGTACAGTCAGCTGGCCTCCTGCTGTGCCTGCTGATTTTCTTTCATGTTGGGATGGCTTATTTTGTGCTCAGAGAAGAGAGTTCAGGAAGATGACTGGCTGTCATGGACTCCTTTGTAGCTTCCCAGGTCATTCTACTTACCATTCCCTGAGCAAGCCCCAGCTCTGTCTATTGCAGGGAGTCCAGAGTCTCTATTCTGCTTTTTTCCTTCCTTTCTTTTCTCAAGACTTACGTTTTCACAATTACTGCATCCAAGGCAGTTGGCTGTCTTATGCATGAGCAATTCTTCCTTATCCATGAGTACCATATACTGCACAACCCCTCCCCTAGAAGCTTGTTCGGTGCCAGCATCAGAAATTGCTCCCAGTGCATGTGAGAAATTCCCTGGATATTTCACACCTTACTGCACTGCTGTTCCAGGAGGCGTTATGTGATTTAAGTCCTCCATGAGATCAAGGGGCGCTGAGTATTGGAATACCAGCCTAAGATGATGCTCCATTTACTTTGGGAACTGAAAATAAGTTTTCTTTAACTAGTTGCCTTGAATCGCAAGAAGCTGCAGCAAAGAGATACAGATGGTATTTTGATTTTATTTTGAAATGGAATACTCAATTTTTGATTCATTTTGAATCACTATGTAACAACCAGTCAAAATACTAATTCAGCTGCTGTTGGCCATGCAGCTGATGTGATAAAATAACCTGGTTTTCTATGGCATGAATACTTTGGAACCCATAATATTTGTTCACAACTAATGAATTTGCACGTGATTTGAATAATTTTTCTTTTTGTCTCTAAGATTTATAGTTTCTAATTACCCTGAAGTAATTAATGTGCAACTGTGTGAAATACTGCTTCAGATTGCACTGTATGGCTCTTACATTCAGGTCATGCAAATAATACTTGCATGTATATATGTTCAATAAATAATTTCTCATGCTTTTCTTTTTTACATGACTGCTAAAAGAAGATCCAGTTCATTCATACTTACCATATTTTGTTTCATAGTAATTGGTGACAGTATGCTCCTTAATCTGTTTTAGTTGGAAGATGGGGAAGAAGAGCCGAGTAAAAACTCAGAAGTCAGGTACAGGAGCCACAGCGACGGTGTCTCCAAAGGAAATGTTGAATCTAATTAGCGAATTATTGCAAAGTAAGTTTTGTTTTTATGCTGTCTGGGAAAAGGGTTGGTGTGCAAACCACTCAAAAACATTTTCTTGCTGAAGCCAGTGAGTTGTATTTTTTCTGTTAGTGACCAAGCTTGCTATTTCAGAGTGCTTAAGATTGATACTCTTGAGATACACGCTAAACTATCTCTGTTAATATATGCCATCATTGGCTTACTTAAATGTGTATTTATTGGACAGACCATATTTGTGGCAGCATTTGGCTTTTCATCCGAATACAAGCATAAATACTGGGTGAGATTAGACTTTTAAACAACTAGATAACTTGACATTAAAACTTTGTCAAAAATGTTTTTCTTGTAAACTTGGAGAATTACACTGTTTCCGTTTGTCACTTGAACAGTACTTTGAACTGATACCAAGGTCGAGAAATTAACTGTGGAGAAATTAATACAACTCAGTTTAACTGCAGAGATACTTTTGTTGCTTAGAAAAGTTTTCTGTTGTTTTTGCTGTTTGTAAACTTTTCGTAGTGCTTAGATCTTGTGTATAGACCAAAGATTGTTTCACTTCTTGAGGAACTTGTAACTCATCCATTATTTCTAGTAAATATGAAAAGCAGAGCATAATTTCCTACAATGATGGTAAAATACTATTGACTCTTTCTACTGTCATTAGTAACTGTACTGTGATACAGTTATTTTTGAAACACAAGTCCAGATTTTCATATTCTGGACACATCTAAATGTTGCCTTAGAAAAATTAAAATTTTTCTTAGCATTGCTCATGAAGAGGAGACAAGGAGTTGGCAAAGCAGTTTGATGCTTATGCTACAATTGGCCTCTGCTTTGCTACCAAAAATAAAATGTAGGTCTAATTTGCTAAGCAAAGACAAGTATCAGCTGTTCTTTTTGTCAAGCTTCCATATTTTATTCAATGCTAACGTTTTTCAAATCAGTTGAGCAAGGTAATCTTCAGCTGTCCACTTGGATTTACACGGCTTAGATCAAGAAATCCACATGCTGACATTTAGAATTGGCAGAGACAGTCTGGATGTAATCTAAAGCTAAAGCATGGCTTTATGTTCCTTTGCTTGTCCCTCCAGTACTCGTGCATTTATGAAAACAGTATTGACTAGGCAGGTCAAATGTATGTACTAGCAAATTTCTCAATTAATTAAGGTATGCTTTATGCTATTATTATCTGCTTTTGTTACAGCAAGAGTGATGGCAAGCAGGCAAATGTAAACAGAGTGCTTTGCTTGAATTAGTGAAAACAGACACTTGTTGTTGTTTGTCTTATCTGAGATGCTATTTACTTAATGGCCTGATTTACCTTTTTTTCTTCCAAGCTTTTTAGACATTTGCTATTTCTTATATCTGAAGGAATATTAAAAATAAAATAAGTTACATGGTGAAGACTTTCAAAAGTCTAAATTAATAAGCTGTCATATTACGGGATGTTTATAACAGTGGAGATTGTTTTATTTGCCATGTAAATGTATTTGACGGACAAATAGTGCTGGGGTTCAGTTAAGTTACTGTGAAGCCATAATTCTGAGGTCAAAATATATATGTGTGTGTACATATATATATCATATACTTTATTAAAGAAAATATTTTTATTTCCAGAGTGCAGCAGTCCTCCTCCAGGACCTGGTAAGGAATGGGAAGAATACGTACAGATCCGTTCACTTGTGGAGAAAATTCGCAAAAAGCAAAAAGGTAAATGTGAAACACTTGCAAGTGTTTCTGAAATGTTCAGGTGGGCTTCACCACTGGCATTAACCGTTTTAATATTCAGAATTCTGCTTGATTATCACGGACAGATGGTCCTGTGAGAATTCTGCCTGATAAGTAGAAAAAGGAGCTTGAAATTGTCTTCTCATCACAATCTGAAGGACTAGAAGTACAAATCCTTAGAGAATAATAGGCTTCCTTGGTTCCTGATTGCATGGTCTGCTGCTCTGCCTCTATAAATCTGAACATTCTGAATTTAAATTTGTAACTGTTTTACATCAAGACTTTACTGGATGTTGAAACAGTTTCAGCACTACAACAGCAGGACATCAAGTGATGACAAAAATATATAAATGCACAAAATAAATACATCAGCTAATAAGTCTGTCTGCTCTAAATGAAGCACATAATCAAAATAAAGAAATGCTCATTATATCACAGTTCATGAGGAATTTTATTGCCTATTTTCCAAAGTTTGAGGTTTGCTGATTTTTCATACTAGACCAGTTTTCTTCTGTTGTGGTCTGTAACATCTTGCTGTTGATGACACTTTTAAAATAATAATTTTATTTATATTTGGAGGCATGCTGTAAAAAATGTTTTTCATATAATTTTAGTAAAATCAGCCTCTTTGATGACTGATGTATTTTAATGACTGAGAAATAACTTTTTAACCTTGCAATGAATAGATTTGGGCTGGACATACCTGAAAAAGTCCTAAACAATTCTTTCTTCTCTGGTATTTTTATAGGGTAACAGCAAGAAAGCCAGACTATGTATAAATGGAGCTTGACTAGTTCATGGCATTACTTGATAAAGCAAATACTTAAGAGGCTTGAAATTTCCCTTTCACACCTGTTTTTAATATATTTTGACTGATTCATAAAAGTCTGACTTCATGAAAGGACTTAACAAACCTCTGAACATCAGTTTTTGGCGGAGGGTATATGGAAGAATAAATGGTACTGTTGAGTGACTGCATTCTGTAGTGATGTAGACATGAACTTGGTTCATTTTTTAACTGTGCCATGGCTTCTATAAACTTATTATACACATCCAGGTTTTCATGATGTAATATATGTGTTAAAGTAAGTCATAGTTCAGGTTGATAAGAGCAGAGTTAGCATTGGGGTTGGCCTCTTTGCTGTGTCTGTCTTCTGCAACAGAAAGATCAAACTGTCCACGGGGAAGATGCTGCTGGCAGAGATGGTAGAATTAGTGTAACAGTATTATGTTAATAGAGCGTATTTTTTTCTTTGGAAGATACAAAACCTACTAACCACACTACTATTGATATACAATTTCTCTTTTAATGTAACATTTTTACGTACATAGTGAGTGGGAATGGTATGGCATATTTCAAGATTATTTTAAATGGAACATAGTAGTTAATACTACACAGTTTGCTAACTTAATAAAGGCGTTAGACAGTTAGCAGAGGAAGTTCCTGTTGGGAGCTCTGAGATGTACAAATTAATATATATTACCAAAAGTGTTATACTTTGTGCTTTTCTTCACTAGAACACTGGGTTGCAGAATGTGAACTAGAACGGTCTTCAGTACAGAAAACTCTTAATTTGAAAACTGAATATTTTTAATTTCTAAAATTTTCCTCATTTGACTCATTAGCGAAATCTTGAAGCTAATTTTCAGTATGGATTTTCATCAGTGCAGCTTTATTTTGTTCCATATAGAAACAATTTATTCCTAATGGTGCTTCTAATTTAAGGGAGCTGTTCTTATCTTTAATTTGGAAAAATTTGGGAAGTATTGGACCACATAGTATATGAGGAACAGAAGCAGAATTTCAGAGATGCTTACAGAATAGTCCCAAGTACAAGCTGGATGTTAAAAGCTTCCAGTAGCCTTATACAGTAGCAAGAGTTGGAAATCAAAAGAGCAAAGTCTTGGACAGTATAAACACCTACCAAGTTCTGTAGAAACTATGTAACTAGTCTTGCTAGGTTTGTGAGGTCATAATATTCCAAAAAATACTTTGTAAATACTTAATGAATTTTTATACTGCATCGTCAAAGATGGTCATTTTAAATGATACTTGCACTTTTAAGTTAACTACAGGTTTGGTTGGTTCTGGGGCTTGAATTGCAAAATTGGGAGGCAGGAGTGGGATATTTTAGATAAACTAATGCTACTTCCCTATAATCATTTTAATCTCAAAAGATATTTCATTTGCTGTGCTTAACCAAAATATCTTTGGATGTAAAGCATCTTCCTGATGACATTTTGTCACTCATAAAATGGCCTGAGCATTTTGGGGGCCTTTGGACACTTAATGTGATCTGACACTAGAGTTTGGTTTGAAGAGAACACACAGAGGCAAAGAGGTACAAAAGGAGCTGGCTGAGCATAGCCAGGAACTATTACAGAGAGGTTCAGATGAATTCATAGTAAAGAGGAAAGCTGAGGGAAAAGAATAAGGCTTGTGATTTCACTGGTGGACTACATGCCGTTGGAGAAGCAAAGTATAAAAATTTGGACGAGTTCTGTGATGTCAGGAAGATGATCCTTAGATATTTTAGATCTATCCTTACATCTATCCTTAGATATTTTAGTAGATCCACATGCTACAGGAAAAGGCTAACTGCCTTGTATGTGAAAGAAGGAGCTCGAGATCTGCTTATCATCAGTTTCAGTGCTGAATTAATGAAATTACAGCTTGCCTCTCAAATTCTTCCTTGTCTGTATCAACATGGTGTGGTGATTGCATTTATCATTGATATTAAGATTGGAAATATTTTGGCTTTTATTAAAGGGGAAAGAAGAGGAGAGTTTCATATTTCATTACTGCTCAGTTTGGGCAGTTGCATTTTTAAGATGACTGGTAAGCCAATTTGGCACAATATTGAATTTGACAAAAATTGGGTATGACATTTGTATAGTATTGAGTAACACTTAACAGAGACCAGTTCTGACTCAGCTACTTCAAAGTAGCACTGCTGTGAGATAGCAGATAGCTTTTTACATGGGCTTTTATATTGAGCTTCTTTTGGATCCTCTTATTTCTTCATTTGTTTTTCAATAAATTTTGTATATAGGTTTGTCTGTTGTCTTTGATGGAAAAAGAGATGACTATTTCCCTGACCTGATAAAGTGGGCAACTGAAAATGGAGCATCCACAGAGGGTTTTGAAATAGCTAACTTTGAAGAGGAGGGATTTGGTTTGAAAGCAACAAGAGAGATAAAGGTGAGCATGTGAACATTTGACTCAGATTAGAAAATCGTGTTTGGAATGTATCTGCAGAGCTCTGAAATGCTCAGCCTTTTCCCCCTTTTAACTGCTTATGCTGATCTGAAACATTATCAACTCTGTGTAATTGAGAATAACATTATTGATAAAATTGAGTATTATTTTTGATGACTACTGTGAATTTTTAATCAATCTTTCTTTTTTCCTCTGTGTTGCCTGTACTCTTTACCTAATTACTAGAGTACTCTACCCCACTGATGTATCCCTTTCTTCCATATTTTTTAGCTATTTAGTTTCTTCTCTTCTTTCATGTCTTTTTTAAAGAACCAGTCTTTTTGCCTCAAAAAGAGGTATTTGCAATACCTATTTAGTCTCTTCTCCTCTTCATTCATGTCCGTTCTTTTAAAGAATTGGTCTCTTTGTCTCAGAAAGAGTTATTTGCAATACCTATTTTCCAGTGAAAATGAGAAACTCTCCAAATTATGATCATTGTAAAGGATTTTTTTTATCATCAGATAAGGAGTAGAGACAGACACACAATTAGCTAACTGTTAAAAGGTAAGCATTTAAGACTGTGTCTTTCCATTCCCATTTTGTAGGTGGGAAACAGCTTTGAAGACCAATCAGCTGTTGTAGAAAGACTATTGGAAAATGAGCATAGTTTAATCATTTTAGAGCTTCATTAATACACAGTTAATACATTGATAGAAATCCTGAACAGTTCTTCTAGAATAAAACCAGGCAATATTAAAAAAAACTCTACTGTGAGAAAATATGTGATCATGTAATTATTGCCAATATATAATGTATCTGGTAGCTTTAAAGTTGTTTTGTGCATATTAGAAGTTCTAAAATGGAAGGGCTTTATTTTGTATCCAACTGTCTGTGTTTAAAGCCTTGTGTGATGCAGATTGGAACATTTGATTACCACAATATGAAACACAGGTTGTTTGTTGAATTTACAGTGGAAGAGAAGGAAGAATTTTGATTCAGAATAATTTTGATTTAAAAAAAAAAAAATGTAAACAATTTGTAATTTAAAGTTGGTGTGTATTTGAGACACTTGGCATATCATATAAACGACCCTCTGTGCATTTCTTTCCTTTCTGTAGGCTGAAGAATTGTTTCTGTGGGTTCCTAGAAAACTGTTGATGACGGTTGAGTCAGCTAAAAATTCAGTCTTAGGTAAGAGCTTAAGGAAGTTCTTAAGCAAGAAATGAATATTTATGGGATCATTCAGTGGGAGACTTTCTTTTTTTAGCTGATCTTCTTTATTACAGGGCTTGCTTATCATGCCAGCCATCAGGTTTGGAATACTTAGAAACTTGAAGTGTCAGTGGAAAGAATTTAATTTCCCAGTTAGTTTCTGGCTGAGTGCACTGGATATCTTCCACAAGTGTGTGTGTTATTTTGAACACATATCATGTAGCTTGTATAATACTTGGAGATAAAATGTTCTGAGGCATTGAGAATATTGTTCTAGTTTCATCATGCAGTTGTACACAAGGCATTTGCTGTGTCCAAAAGTTTGCAGTATAACGCAGTGTAGGCAGCTAAATACTTTAGAAACCTGAAAAGCTTTTTTTCTGTTTTTGTTAAATGCTTGCATATTATTTAATCATGTTAATTTAAAGTAAATCTCGGATGATATTTTCCTTGGACAATTAATTTAGTTCCTCACCTTTCTTGGTTAATTCAGGATCTCTGTATTCTCAAGATCGAATTCTTCAAGCCATGGGCAATATAACATTGGCATTTCATCTCCTTTGTGAGCGAGCCAACCCCAACTCTTTCTGGCTGCCCTACATCCAGACTCTCCCCAGTGAATATGATACTCCTCTCTATTTTGAAGAAGATGAAGTACAGTATCTTCAATCAACTCAGGCCATACATGATGTTTTTAGCCAATATAAAAATACAGCTCGACAGTATGCCTATTTCTACAAAGTTATTCAGGTAAGAATCTTAAATACAGTATATACATGTTGTTCTCATGATTCTTATAGTGGAAGGTGTGAAAACAGTGATGCTGATAATAGCACAAGTCTATTGCCTTTAAAAGTCTGAATCATTAAAGCAATTTCCTTCTGGTTTTTTGAACCACTGTTGAAGTTCTGCAGTTCAGTAGGCTTATGGATATATAAAAATGTGTTTAGTTGCTTGAGAAAAGTCATTACTGCCCTTTGTTTAAAAATGGGTGAGGCTTCATCTGGAATACTGTACAATTTTGGGCCCACCAGTGCAAAAGACATATTGACAAACTGGAAACTTGTTGACAAACTGGAATTAGATCAGAGGAGGGCTATTAAGATGTAATTTGTTTCAGCCCTTTATCCGTATGGGAGACTAAGGGAGCTGGATTTTTTGTTCTGGGGAAAAGGAGATAAGGGATGATCCAGTCATTGCTTTCATCTTGCTACTCTTGGCCAGTCTCTAGAATTTTGCTGGGTGGAAGTTTTGCTACATGACCTGCACACATCTACAACCTATGCCTCTATGATTCTTTGAAAAATGTGTAGTTTGCACTTAACAAAGTAAAATTATGATTGTTAATTGACAGAATAAAACCATTGCATATGTTGTATTTCCAATGAATGTGGATTAACTGTTGTTTTCTGTTCTATTTAGCATAATTATTTTGATTGCTTTCAAATACAAAGATAAACCCATCTGGTAGCAGTTAGAGTATGGAGAGGCTTGAGATGGGTGAACTTTTCATTGTGTTCTGAAGTAATGATTTAAACCGAGTTTCTAATAGAACTCTGTTATTCTGACTGGTATCTTGGTATAACGTTGTAAGTGAATGTTGATGTGTTGTTCCCAAGGTAGTGCTCAATGTCCAAACATCCAAAGCTTTTTGTGGCACAATCTGTTAAAAATGTATGGCTCTATGTACTGAATCTCCCCAAATGTGTGATCTAGAGAGATTTTGTTTGGCCATGGGAGAGGTCAGAAGACACAAGGCAGTTCTATTCTCTTTTAGTGTTACCAAAGCTCCAAAGCTTTTCTATTAACTGTTTTAATTCAACAAAAGTTACATTATTTCGTGTAGCTGTTTGGTGTTTCAAGAACTGAATATGTTTCAAACATGTTGCCAGTTTACAGAGTATAAGGAGCATAGGGATACATTTTGAAAACTGAAGTAATTGAAAATGATGGGTGAAAGCCAAATCAGATGTGCAAGGAATATGCTGGAAACAATAGCTTTGATATCAGAAGGGAACCAAATTCTTCCTTCCAGGTGTCACAGTTCAGGAAATGATAGTTCAGCCAACTCTTTTCTTGCCATGTGCTATCTTAGGCTGCCAGTCCACACTTGGCCTTCCAGCCTTCACTTTGTTTCTCAAAGTATACTGCCTGAGAACAGAGCTTCTAAATTTTGTGTCTTTAGAACGTCTTTTTCACCCTAAAAAAGTCTACTGTTTTTAATGAGTTATTAGCAGAATATTGTAGAAAATTATCGAATTCTTCTCGCTGCTATTCCCGCTCTTGCAGTAGTTAATCAGAACTGAATCATCTGAATCAGCTGAACTATCACTATGACCATTTCCATCATTTTCACTGACTAATCCTGCACTAGTTGTATTATGTGAGAGGTTATGTGACCACAACATGAATTAAAAAAACCTCTGAAATGCAGAGTGGTCAGAAAACTAGGTAATTTTTTTTTGTTCTCCTGACAAATGCTTTTATTTCTTGTCTTGTGTTCTTGTTATATATCTTGTTCTATAGCTGTTGTTTCACATTGTTGAACATGAGCATGAAGGTAGATCAGGTAGGATTCATTTGCTTTATTTACTTTCCTTTGTAGAATTAGAGGTAATAAATATTAGTTAAATTTTAGGTGGGTTCTGGTTCTTTGGTGCCTTCAGCCCTGCCATGTAACCATAATTTCAGCTGAATGTTTCTTTACTACTGTTCAGCAAATACTACTATTTACATTAGAAAGCTAAATAAATTCAGCTGGCTCCAGGAATGCCAACTGTATGTATTGGGTACCTGTTATTAATGGTTTTGATGAAAACTTATGGAAAAGTTTAAATTTTTGATTTCTGTTTCTGCTCTCAAAAATAAGAGCTTGTAATTTATGAAACGGTGGAGGACAAAATTTCATAGAGAAAAAATAGAAGTCTCGTTCTTCCCTAAAACAAAGTACCATTTTTCCTTATTCATAGAAGCTGAAATTAATTTTAGTATCAGCTTGCATGTGCTCATATCATTTTGTGAACAAAATTGACCCACAAAATACTAATGCTAAGGGTAATTCATGAGCAGATGGAAAAGGGAAGAAACGGCAAAAGAGAAATTTGTCATACAAATGAAAAAAGCAAAGCAAACCCACTTATCTGTGAAAGACAGCATACTCTGCAAGCTTTATGAAATGAGTGTTAGATTTTTGTACACCATCTTTTCATTCAGTACTACTACTGCTTTAGTAAAAATGTTTTAATGAAAGCTGTCCTGTGTGACCAGGATTTTGATATTGCTTTCAGTATGCAAACTAATATTTTTAAGTATATTTTTTTAAGTACAAATACATTTTTGTAGTACGAAAAAATTTAAAAACTATGTTTACTTTATTGATAGTTGTTCTACTGAAGGAAGTAATGCTAGCAGCATCTTGAAATAAAAGGGTTTTTTTTTCTGTTTGAAGATACGAAAAAAGGGACTACTTTGTGCAGGCAAAATATTTAAATTGCAACATTTTTAGTCTACAAAATATTTCTAATGGCAGGGGGAATAAAAGGGTTAACAAATAGTTTCTTCAGATGCTTCTTTTTCTTTCCAAATAGAATTGCTAGACTACTTTTAAAATAATTTGGCTTCTGATAGGTGTGCAGTTTCAAACATGGTTTGAGAAGTGCTGCTCTGTTATTTCTCTAGCTTCTCCATAAGGGCGACTGCTGCAGTTCTGACTCTTTCTCCAAGTGCTTAGTCTGGCTGCATATGAAAAATGGGCAGATTTATGAATTTCACAGCTGTTGCAAGCTAAACTGTAGTCTGGTTTGATGAGCAGAAACAGGTGGGATATTGGGCAGACAAAAATAAACCCCTGAGCATGTTAGCCAGGGTCTATAAACCACACTGACACTTCTCTAAACATATGTAATTTGATAACTAAAAAATAGTTAGAACTTCTTACAGATGTACTTTAACGGTGCATTTGGCCTCTGCATTGGTATCAAAGTACAGGGAATGGTCAAAAGACTACTTTCATTGCTGCAGACTTGTAGTTTGCAAGATTTTTTTAAATTGTTTGTTCCAAACAGAAATTCTGTAAGCTGCAGGGTTTTCTCTTCTCAAGGGAAGAGAAAGGAAGGTGTGTCTGTGACTTCCTTCACATTTATGAGCATTGCATGCCCACTGAAGGGTGAACAAAGCCCAAATATTTATGGCTTAATTTTAAAACTTTTTTGTCCACTGAAATGTGGTATAATAGACACAAGAGGGAGCCCTATAGTTTACAGACAATCACAGTGAGATTATGTTCCTAAAGAAAATATAGCCAAGTTTGAAGCTTTTTGAAAAGAATATGCAGTGGTCTTTGTGTTTGATTTTCAGGTGCATCTGTATGCCTGTTTGTAGTCAGCTACAGAGAAGTTTTTGTGAATCAAAACAAGATATGAAGACAAGGAGTGCACTTAGAGAAGGTGGAAGTGCCCAAACTATTTACATTTTGAACATGATGCGTTTGAAGCAGTGTTGTATCTTTTCCCCCGCTGCAGTAAAGGCTGTTACTCCCTGCCTAAATAGAAGCCAATTTTATGATAACTTTAGTTGACTTTTAAAATCTTTGAAATGGTAAGTCCGAAAGCAGCAGAGCCCATTAGCTAGCCATAGCTTTTGCCATGGCTGTATGCATTTAGTGGCATTCTGTGAGTAAGTAGTCTCTGTATGTAGCTGCCTCTCATGTCCTGGATAAAACACCAGTTTTGCAGGACTGTGCAGGATGGCAATTTGGCATTGATTTACACAGTGTTTTCAGCCTGTAGTCTTTGGGCCACTGAAGGACCACTTTTTTTTTTTTTTTTTTCCTGAAGAGCACCAGCAAGCTGTCTGGAAAAAAAAAACCCAACCAACCAACCAAAAAAACCTGAACCTAAACCAATATGGTTGACATTGTAGTGGACCTCTGCTATTAGGCTGCCTGATCAGGAGGAAGGAAGAAGTGGATGAGGCCTTCTACAGATAGCTAAAAATAGCCTCACATTTGCAGGCCCTGGTGCTCATGGGGGACTTCACCCCAGTATCTGTTAAAGGAGCAACACACTAGGGCATAAGCAGTCCAGGAGGTTTGTGGAGAGCTTCCACACCCAAGCAATAGAGGGGCTAATGAAGAGAGGTGCTACTTGCATTCATGGACCTCATACTTAAAAGCAAGGAAGGGTTTGTTGGGGATGTGAAGGTTGAAGACAGCCTTGACTGTAGTGACCATGAGGTGGTGGATTTCAGGATCCTGAGAGGAGAGCAGAGGAAACAGCAAGGTCACGCTGCTGGACTTCAGGAGAGCAATATTGGCTGCTTCATGGATCTGCTTTGAAGAGTTCTATGGCATAAGGCTTTGGAGAGAAGAAGGATCCAAGAAAGAAAACATGGTTAGTATTGATAGATCATCTCCTCCAAGTTCAGGAACAGTTCATCCCAAAAGCAGGAAGTCAGGCAAAAGTGCCAGGAGGGCTTCATGAATCAACAAGAAGCTCCTGGCAAAAACTCAGACACTAAAAGGAAGCATAGAAAGGGTGAAAGCAGGGACAGATAACCTGGAAGGAATATGGAGACATTGTCCAATCATCCAGGGATGTGGTTAGGAAAGCTAAAGCCCAGCAGCAACTGCATCTTGCAAGAGATATCAAAGGTGACCACAAGTGTTTCTATATGTACATACATGACAAAAGGCAGACTAGCGGAAATGTGGGCCTGCTGCTGGATGGACAGGGGACCTGGTGACACAGAACATGTCAAAATCTGGGGTGCCAAAAGACTTCCTTGTCTCAGTCTTCTGGACAAGCTTGAGAAGTGGGCCCTTGGGAACCTCATGAAATTCAACAGGGCAAAATGCAAGGTGCTGCACTTTGGGTTGCATTGGGGCAACTCATGCTATCAGTATGGCTGTTGGTTGAAGGAATTGGGAAGAGCCCTGCAGAGATGGACTTTGGGGGTGCTGGTGGATGAGAAGCTCGGCGTGAGTCAGCAATGTGTACTTGCAGCTCAGAAAACCAGTTTTACCCTGGGCTGCATCAAAAGCAGCGTGGCCAGCAGGTTGAGAGAGGGGATTCAATCCCTCTGCTCTGGTGAGACCCCACCTGAAGTACCGCACCCAGCTTTGGAGTCCCCAGCACAGGAAGGACATGGACCTGTTGAACCAATTCCAGAGGATGGCCACAGAAATAATCAGAGGGATGAAACACCTCTCCTGTGAGGAAATGCTGAGAGACCTGGCCTTGCTCATCCTGGAGAAGAGAAGGCTCCAGGGAGGCCTTATATAAGCCTTTCAGTAGTTAAAAGAGGGTGAGAAGGGACCAACTTTTTAGCAGGGCTTGTTGCAAGACGACAAGGGGTGATGGTTTTAAACTAAGAGAGGGCTGATTTAGACTAGATCTAAGGAAGGCATTTTTTACAATAAGAGTGGTGACATGCTGGCACAGGTTGCCCAGAGATGTTGTAGATGTCTTGTGCCTGGAAACATTCGAGGATAGGTTGGATGGGGCTCTGAGCACCCTGATACAGTTGAAGATGTTCCCGTTCATCACAGTTGGACTAGGTGACCCTTAAAGGTCCTTTCTAATGCAAACTCTGACTCGTGATCTTTGAGGGATCATGATGATGGGGAGACATTCCTGAGGACTGGAAGA
Organism: Falcunculus frontatus; assembly: GCA_013398115.1. NCBI lineage: Eukaryota > Metazoa > Chordata > Aves > Passeriformes > Falcunculus > Falcunculus frontatus. The sequence goes on from VZRV01003663.1 coordinate 590,905, forward strand.
AAGCAAATCCGCTCCTATCCTTAGGTTTGAAAGATGACCCAGGGAACGACAAGCCTGTCAGCCTCACTTCAGTATCTGGGAAGGTGCCATCCAGTGGGACTTTGACAGGCTGGAGAAGTGGGCTGCCAGTTGATGTTTAGCAAGAAGTGCGAAGTACTGCACTTGGAGTGAAATAATCCCAGTATTATGTTGGGGGACAAACAGAACATGAGTCAGCAATGTGTCCTTTCAGAAAAAAAGGCTAATGGCATCCTGGCTGCATTAGGATTGTTGGCAGCATGTTGAGAGAGGTGACCCTTCTCTATTCAGCGCTGGTGAGGCCACACCCAGAGTACTTTGTCCAGCACTGGGCTCCCCAGAAGAAGAGAGATCAGTTTAATTCTAAAATTCTTACTGAATGGAGAAAGCAAAGTCACCCATTTAAGAAATATTTTAGCAAGTAAACTTATTTTCTTTGACTCAGATTTATGTTTCTTTGCAAAGTTAATGAGCAAATACTTGCTAGTGCTTTCTTTGCCTTCTGTCATGCACCTCTTACTCAAGAAGGCGGAAGCTGCCCCATGAGTCACACTCCTTTTAACTTTTTTTAATAGAATCTCTTCACTAGAAGTTGTTAATAATTTTTAGGTATTATCTGTAGTCTGGTTTATTTCCAGCATTTCACAGGAACACTGTCATACAGTTTTCTGACTAGTGTTTATTGACATCTGGACACTGTTTGTGAAAGTGTTGTTGTAGTCTCATTGTGAATACAAGCTTTGCAGTAATCTATCCAAAGATGTTTTGATCTGTTTGTGTGCAGTACTGGACAGAGAACTTAATTTCCTGGAGGCTGTAATCCCTTTTAATCAGATACTAAATTTCATATATTATTCATATAAAATTTGATTAATTGATTTAGCATGAATGAAATTCTAAAATCCAGTCATTAGGTGTTGGGGACTGGAATATCATTTTGGTTAGGATGCTTAACACATCAAGTTCTAGATTTCAAAATAATATTGTAGCATCTTTAAAATCTGGTATCATGTGTGACTCTTCAATATTGGGTATATTAGGTGAGATTTCACATCTCTAGCATAATTTTTACATCAATTTTTGAAGTTGTGATGGTGCTTTCAATATGACTTACGCTGCTCTTTCATTATTTTTCTGTGTTGTTTTTAATCTATCCTATTCCAATAAGCACATGATTTTCCAGGTCAGCGTGAAGTACATCATCTGGTGTCTCTGTACTTGGCTTGAAGACACCACCATTTAACTTTTGTGTGCTAAATGATATTTGAGTTGAATGCAGACAAGTATACTGTCTTTTAAAACACTCTATTCAAATATTCAGAAGGTGTTTATTATTTTTAGGTTGATATAATAGAGAATATTTTAATGCTTCTGAAGAGTTCAACCAATATGCAGTCTAAAGCAAATGTATTTGAAACAGAATTCGGTTTTGTTTCTGTACCAGGTAGGTCTTTAGGATTCTCAGTTTTTCCTGCCTGCTTGATTTATACTCATTGGCATGCCAGTCAAATAGCTTTTTTTCAGAAATTATGTCAGTGACACTGTGAAAAATGGGTGGAAGAAAGACGGCACCGTTGTAAACCCTGTAAAATCTTTCCCTTTTGTTTACTTGTCTACTATGCACGTCACCTTAAGGAGAGATTTAAAATTGCATTGAGTTGGCAGTTACAAAGGTAAAAAATAGTGTTGCTATTTAGTTTGCTTTGTCTGGATTTCGATGCCCAAGTTGTTCTTGTTGATCGATAATAAATCAATAGGCAGTTAATAATGAAGTATATTTATTCTTTTCTGTGTTTCTCCTTTCTGTGAAGGCCAAAATATTGTATTAATCTGTTTTGCTGGCAGCAGATTGAAGATTGACAGTATGCTTGTACTGTACCACTTAGTGTATCTACTGTAAGGTGGTTTAGACTTTGCAAACATGTGCCAAATTCCTGATTTTTGTGTCACTTCTGGTATATCCCACCCCCGGCTATGATGACAGTAACAGCAGATCCTGGGGCTTCGTTGGGCCATTCCTGTGGCTGCCCCTCTCCATGGCAGAAGCAGCTCCAGGCTTTGCTGGGTTGCGTCTGTCCGAGTTAGGCAGATGAAGAGCTCAAGTCCTTGCGTGGGTGGGAGGTTCTGCTGCCTTCTTCCCCCGTTCCATCCTTGCCTTCCACAGGAACACAGCGACAGCTCTGGGCTTTGAGCCAGCCGGACACAGGAGGAGGTGTTTGGCTGTTCAGGCAGCGTTTGCTCCTCAAACAGCTGTTCCCTATCTCCTCCAAGGAAAAGGTGGCAGGCCATATGGAGGCATCCTGTGGTCCAGATTCAGACGATGGGCACCAGTTGGACCGTGCTGGCCTAGATGGAAATACGGGCACGTCCTACTTGGTGTCTGCTATTTCTTACAGTCAAAATGATTCAAAGTTGGAGGACAGACAGGATAAAACATATCTTTCATTTTGGATATAGATGTTATCTTTCATCATACAGACTTTGTTAAGATCTCCTAATCAGCAGGTTTTAATTTATTTTATATTCTGAATGGATTGGATTCTGCTATAGTAGCCTGAGTGCCTGCTTTCCTCTAGAGAAGCAGAGATGTACTTCAAAGTGTATATGCCAGCGCAAAACAAAATTTGTTTCTGCACAGTTTAAGCCACATTTGGGAGGAGTAATACATTCTCTTGTTAGTAGTATGGGCTTTTAAGACATTTTTTTGAAGATGGGGTTCTCAACTCTCCTGGTTGAGAATGCAGATAAACATCTCTTTTTACAGCCAATAGAATGGAGACAGTTTTTTGTTTGCCTTTCTGTTAGTTGCCTTTATTTTTATTTTTTAACTGAGTTGCACTTTCTGGGACATTTGAGTCTATCCCCAGAGATGTTGTCTGTGTCTTTTGTGGAAGTGAGTGCCTCAGCAGACATCAGGAGATCATCATGCACTTACAAGTATACTTTCTCATATAAAGTTTGTACTTATTGTGCAGATTTAATATTTTTCCTGATATAACAGCAGTTACAAATGTTCCATAAATTTAAAATATTATAACAAGCTGATGTTTCTTAGAGCGGAATACTCAAAGGATGTATTCTTTAAGCACTGCAAAATTATACAGGGTACTTATCTTTGTTAAAATTAGTAATTTAACTAAATTACAAAGTGGATTATCCTCTTCAGTCAGACTCAATGCTAATACTCCACACAGTAGGACATTGATATGTTGCTAAGTAAACCAAAGTTTATTTTCTTGTATTACTGTTTGAATGAGAGTTGAAGAGGAAATGATAGGTTTTTAGTTTTGGATGCGTGTGCCACTGTAGCCCCAGTACCTCTAGTTCCAGGACTTACCATGGCCTGTGGAAGCTTGGTTATGAGGTGATAATGATCCAAGCTTCCACCTAAGTGGCTCCTGGTATGATTTATTGGGAAACATGAGTAGTTGATTCACAGGTAACAAAACTTTGGCCATACTGCATTATATTAATGCTTGTTAGCAAAGTCTTTGGCTGAGGAGTGAGGGGTTGTGAATGGGAAATACCGTTGCTGTGCTTTCAAAGCAGTTCACTTCAGGGTTTCCATCACAGCATTTTATTTGTGGCTTGTGATTCACCTAATAGTGGAGTTCACTAATAGTAGAGTTGTGGGATGAATTCGTGCGTGAACATAATGCCTGTGTGTTGCATGAAACAGAATCAGAGTATCCAGAGTTGGAAGGGACCCACAAGGATCATCGAATTCCAGCTCCTGAAATTAACAAGGTAAAATGTTTCCTGAAATGAAAAATGCTCAAGGTAAACTTTGTATCTCTGGAAGAGCCTACAGAATAAATGATGTGTCGTGGTATGCAGACATAGACCCTTGCAGGGAAGCTGGGTTTTGTAGCTATCTTACTGTACCTGTGTGAATGAAACACTGCAGACTGAACCTATAAATCTAAGGCTCAACATGAACAATAAACTCATATTTCGCAAGGAGATTTACCACAGGAGATAATGGAGCTCGTGTGTCTTCTGTTATGTGAACTGCTTCAGGAGGGCCTTGGGGGGGCTGTCTCATTGCAAAACACATCTAATCTCAGCCCAGCTTCTCCCACTTCAGCCCTTAATGGGGCTGCACTCAGCTCTAAGTGATTTTGTGAAAGGACAAGAAAAGGTATAGAAAACTTGGTCACTTACTTAAATGCTGTATCTGAGTGTCTTCTGTTTTGGGAAAGATAATATTTCAAAACTGTGTATGTATGCATACACACATACAGAATAAGTAGTATTCTGAAATGGAGCAATCAAGAAGTGGATGTTAAGGAGTCCCTGGCTGTCTTGCCTCTATTTAAAAAAGGAGATGGCACAGGATTGGAGGCAGGATACTCAGCTGCAGTCGGTTCAGAGTTGTTTCTGTGTACTGTGTCTACCAAACAGTGCCATCCACGTTGCATGTGAAGTGGGTTGTCAGTCCTTCAGACCCTTGAGTTAATAGGTAATGGTTTGAGTTGTCTGTTGTGCCACTGGTGTCTCATTAACGAAGAACAATTTTTGCAGGTAGAAGGTACAGAAAAAGGGACCACGCTGTTAAATTCCATTGCACGAGAAGGAGTCATTCCACTTTGCTTCCGCTGCATGAATTCCCTAATAGTCTGGAACAGTGCTTTCTTGTGTATATTGGCAGAAAGTAAATAAAAATTGCTGACATAAAGAATTAAGAGAGAATATTATTTAGATTTAATAAGTTTCAATCCTGTAGTACCTTTTTTTAATATCAAGATTCATTCTGTTAGATTTTGCTAAGTAGAATTATCTTCTTTCTGTTAGAAAAGTCATATGACAGCACAGGTTTGTGGATGTTATTCCTAGTGCTTCATGAATTGGGCTGTTTGAATACTCCAGAGCATGCCTCTGTAGTTATAAACTGTTGTTACAAAGAAAAATAATCTTTGGCTTTGTCCCCTGTCCTGTACAGTGAACTGGCTTCCCTCATTAGGTTAGGCAGCATATGTCCAATGGAAAAAGTGAATTCTTGTTTCCCTGTAGATCACTAGGATCCTCCATTCTGAATTCTTTATTTTACTTAGCTTTAGGGCAGTTAAAGCCTCAGCAGCTCCACAGAGAGGAGTTTCTCTTCAAGGCTGCTGCTTCAAAGGATTTCCAGAGCTAGGAAAGGGACAGTAACCAGCAAATGCTGACAGATCTTCCTGCTTCTGGCCCTGAATGTGTGTGTGTTTGTGTTTTTGTACACCTACACATTGGCCTGAAACCATCAAGTAGCATCCACTAAGGCTCATAACGAAATCTCCCCATGTTAATGAGTACACTGGAAAGAGGGAAGAATCTGCAAAGAAGAGGAGGAAAAAATTGTTTGGTCAAAAGCAACTAACCCTTGGGGTTTATGTTCAAAGGAATGAAAGTTAACAAGGTGGAAGCTTAAAATGGTTTTGGCTTTAACTGTTTCAAGCACCCTTAGTGTTTTGGGGGCTGTGAGGGAAGTGGAGTGATGGCCTCAGTATAATCTTAACACTGGGTACAATGGTTTCCTGGGGTAGAAGTGGAGCTGTCTCCACTTCAATGGGGATATAAGAGGTTTCTTAGAATATTTAAATCTGATTTAGTGATATTGATGCAGTGATTGCCCACAACTTCGCTTTGGACTTGTGAGTACTTGAAATAGTCTTCACAGAAGTCCAACCATCTCTTTGTCTACAAACTCAGGAAACCAACAAAAACAAGGATTTTTTTAAAAACATTTTTAGCTATGTATTACAGTGGAATAGTAGATTGATCCGATGATCAGTTTATCTCAGCTTAGAGGTGGTGTCTTTTTAAAAAAAACCCTAACTTTGTTCACATCTAGTGATTAAAGTAATTTTTTCTTGCTTGTGTTATACAAGGTTTAATAGCACAAAGGAATATACTGGTCAATATGACTTCACGTAAAAATTCATCAGCTCTTTTCAAGGCATCTAGTAGCGTAGATGTGAACACAAATTTTACACTATGTAAACTTTAATTTTTCCCAATACTCAGACATTGTATTGTGTGTTACAGTAATTGGACTTGTTCTTTGCATCACTTGGTAAACAAGCAAATATTAAGCCAATTCTAATGGAAATTCCCCATCAAGATAAGGAGCTTGGATAAACGAGCTTTAGCACTTTGTGATTGAATAGGGAAAAGGGTTACTGTCTCCAGAAGTCTGGCCATTCTTAGACAGGAGGTGAATGCCCTTAGGCTGGAAAGCAGAAGTGAAGGTTGTGATGGCTTCTTAGCTGGAAGGGCACCCGCCTATTCTACACTGCAGCCTTCATGCCATTCAAATGAAACAAGCCCTCAAGAGTGGAAGTCCTTTAGCATCTACTTTCTGGGACTTGAGAATCATTACCTTGTGATGTCCATCTAAAAGTGTGGTGGGGAAATTAATAACGCAGGGGCCCCTGTGGCACATCAGGAGTGTTGCTTGTTTGTGAGGCATTAAACATGAGACTTGAACCCCTGGATATTACTGCTTCACTGAAAGAGAAAAAGTGTTTGGAAGTGTCCTTTTCTTTTTTTTTCTTTTTTCTTTTTTTTCCTTCTCCCCCCCACCCCCCCTTCCTCTGATTGCCATACTGAGTAACTGGCTTCTAGTCTGATAGTGTTTTAGGTGACTAGAATAACAGTCTGTCTCTTTCCACAGTGGCTGCAGACAATCTGGCAGCAATCACTGTTACTTTTTAATATTTCTAGTTATTTTGAGATATCCTCCAAATGTCTCAAAGAAGGCTTGGAACACTGAAGGGGAAAAAACGGTTTTTTTATTCATTTTTTTTTTTTAGGAATAGCAGCATCAGGAGGAAAATGAAATTCAGCATGCCACTATTTGTTTTTGCAGTGGTCATCACCCTGATTGCCAGCTCTGACAATATTTTCACAGAAAGGGTAACGAAATAGATGGTATTTGTTCTTTATAATAACTCTTTCAGTAGAATGTCAGGACCTGCATCTAAATGAATATATTCACATTTTTATGTTCCCATTTTTTATTTAAAGCTTCCCCTCCCAACTTTCTGAAACTACTTCATACAGACTTGGTAAGTTAAAATTAGGGTTCATGTAGTGGATAATGTCACATTTGAAAGCTAATCTGTAGAGACCTAGCTGCGTGAACCTGTAAAAGCTAGATCTGATTTTTTTTACGTATTAAGTGTTTGTTTAGTTTAAATATGTCTGTATCTTTTTTGAGCCGTCTGAGCAATTTGCATGCTATGCAGCAGTCATCTTCTATACTTTATTAAATATCTGTCAATTATAAATATCAAGGTTTTACATTAATGTCAAGATAGTACATCAAAAATTCATGGAATATGTGACTTTTTTCAAGGGTATTTAATACTTAATGCATTTGTGTCATTTTTCTTTCTAGATATATTGACAGGTTTTATTAAGTGTTTGTTAGGGAGATTTCATTTTTACCAAGGGACTATAAAGAGAAGCTGCATACTAAATCAAATTTTTAATCAGAATATTGTTCTTTTTTGTGTGTCTTCAGATTCTTGTAATCTATAGGGTTTTTAAGTAACATAGTAGAAGAGACCAAGTCAGAAATCTAACATGATCAATTATGCTGACGTATCTTAACTTCAAAAGAGCTACTACAATATTGTACCATGGAATGTTATAAATACGGTAATTATATACGCTGGGATTTTATTCTGCCCTGTGTCTTTTAAAGACCACATATTTTGTCCTTTACTGTAATTTACTAGTGGTTTTTTGGGAATTATGTCTGGATGGTGTTCACATAGGGGCAGTCCTGAAGTTTCATAGATTTACAAATGGGGAGGGTGACAGAATGTTTGGTGGCATCCAGGCTCTTTTCCCCATGGGTTGGGTGTTCAGGTTGGCTGTTTCAGGGGGACTGCTTGTGTGAAAGGAACAATTGATCTCCCTGCAATCCACTGATCTGATACACGTTTCCTACGGAGAGGACAATGACAACATGTACATATCTTGCATCCTATGGTTATTTGCTCCAAGTTCGGGTTGAGCTGTTGGCTGGTGCTCCCGGAATGGAGTGTGGGCTGGAACTGGGCGCAGGGGCTGTAGCGGTCGCTTTTTGGTGTTGAACCCCCGCAGTGTTTGCGATGCCTTTTTACTTCCAGTGCAGTATGACCATAGTCATTCTTACCCTTGGAAAAACAGCATGTACCCATGGAAAAACAGCATGTTCCACTAAAAGCTGCTGTTTGAGGGGCAGGAGGACAGCAGAAGAGAACAGAGGGGACAGACGGGTGTTGACGTTCCCGGGGCCTTTCTGCTGCGATGAACAGGTCGGACCCCACTCGGCCGGGGGGCGCTTGCTTACACTGCAGGTGCCCTGTCCAGCCCGGCGTCTGGGGCTGCTGGAGGCCGTTGGTTTCGTGCCCTTGCCCCGCAGGCCGGGCGGGAGGAGCGCGGAGCGGGCGCGGCGGTG